>CM033347.1:9380591-9906765 GCA_019395295.1 Osmanthus fragrans | reverse complement strand
AAACATTTCCTCGCATTGCAATGCAAAAGTTTGATGTTAACTTTTGAGCAAATTTGAACCTGAAATCTAAATCCTTCGCAGAAGCATGAGCATTAGCCTCATCAAGAGTAATCTCCATGTCAGGCCACTTAAAAACCCTCAACTTGCCATCCTGTACTACGCCAAAATAAAAGAATTAAAAATAGCAAACAATAATGTTCTTTCCTAAAGAAGACACCCAACTAGCATTGCAATGTTAGAAAATGTTTTTTAAATAAATATTTCAATGAAATTCGTATTTAAATAAGTTATATATATAAGTTAAATACGTGGAATATCTCGAATGCCTTCCCTAATCACTAAACTTGTTTCTTTCAAATTGATGAAGAATGCTAAGAACTCATAACACAAGAATAAGATGACCATAATGTGTGTGACAACCAGGAAGGCTTGATCAACTTATCCAAAACAAATTAATATACAGATTATTAAGTCTTATATATAATTTGCATTTCCGCAGAAAGGAAGTTTTTCTTATCCACTTATCCAACATGGCAACCAAGCTTAGTGTTAAAAGTAATATTTTACAAATCATACATATCAGTTAATCACTTTGAATTCTCAGTTAGAGAACATTAAGTTCTGAACCATACCCTGAGAAGGAATAAAGAGTTGGCTTGAGATTTTTGTCTTGAGGAATTAAAATAACACCAATGTCAATTACCTAAATCGGAGTCCAAATAGAGATAACAAATACTCATATGAATGGCCAAATCTTTGACTTTCCAATTGATGACATTTCTTAGATCTTAGCTATGAACATCAACATCATTGTGCTAATAATAGTTATATCACATCTATTATTGTTTGTACAAATTTTTGGATAAACAACAACCCAGTAAAGATTTTAAAGTATAATGATAACAGTTTACGGATGAACAATTCAAAATGTAATTCCACTTTCAAATTCAACCATGTTTTTTGGCTCACTTAAACAAGTAGACTTGTTTGGAATAGTCTCCATATCCCTGTACTTCAACCTTATATGTGCTACTTCTAACCATAGAGATGGTAATATATGTCCCTCAGACAACATACTCATAATTTGACACAGCTACTGGTTCGCTGAATGATATTGCCTTCTATAAACCCTCCATGCACTATCTGTGAGTGCATCACAGGGTTCCCTTCTGAAAACAGGGCTTGCATCACTTTGACCTAAACTATCCTTAGCAATTTAGATAAATTAATTCACAGGTATAATATCCTGATCAATAATTTTTTTGAAAGGAACCTGATCAATAATTCGAAATCAATTCTACATCCATTAGAACTACTTGAGTAGATTAGAGAATATGAATTGTGATTATACATACTAATCAAGAAATGAATAGTGCAGATCGTGAAAATTACAAGGGGAAACATTACCAGTGGTCCAGAAATTTCACCAGCTTTTTCCTTCCCATAGAGTAATTTGACCAGGCTTACAAAATACTCCATAGCTGTTCCCGGTCCTCGACTTGTCAATACTTTTCTCTCCTTCTGGACAAAAGCATTCACAGTTAACCAAAATCAAACAAGACTGCAATTATTTTAAACAGTTTATAAGCAAATGGAGCTCGCTTGTCATCATTTTCGCCTTCAGCGCTTGGAAAGTAATATCCATATCCACCAGATTTTGTAGTAATTCCACCACATATTCTTCACTCTACACCCAAGGAAAAAGAAAAACCAAAATGAAATGTATAACAAACTAAAGCAGACCACAAAAAGCAAAATTTTGAATAAATACAGAATTCAAACCCTAGTCTTCAAGCTGCTCTTTGAATATGAGAATTTTGGTCTGCTCATCATCAAATAGCCCCTCGTATGGATCCAAATCTTCTTCTTGTTGTTCCTCTTCTCCAGTTGAACCGCAGAGATGAACGAAGAGCACGACGGAGACCGAGGAATTGGTTTGTTCGAACCTGTGAAATGGAAGCAATGAGTTTGGGGGTTAGGTTAAAAATGGTTTCGGGTTGGGGGGAGGGTTGGACTTTACAAAAAATGGGCCTTGGGCGGTCCAAAATTTTACTTTTAGCAACGTTTCATTTTGGGCAACTTTTTTTAAACGTTGCGAAAATCTTACTATTGGCAATGTTTTTTAAAAAACGTCGCGAAAATATTACTTTTGGCAACATTTTAAAAAATTGCGAAAAGTCTCACTTTTGGCAACGTTTTTTTTAAACGTTGCCAAAAGTGAGACTTTTTGCAACATTTGAAAAACGTTGTCAAAAGTAAGATTTTTGCAACATTTTTTAAAAACGTTGCCAATAGACCCTTTTAGCAACATTCATTTGTCCAAACGTTGCAATAGACCCATTTAACAACATTTAATTAATAAATGTTGCCTTTTAAGTGTTGTAAAAGGGTATTTTTGTTGTAGTGTACTACAACTTGTTTTCTGATTAATCGTTTACCCTCAGCTGCCATTGAGAAAAAAACACCATAAGATGTATGATCTGATAAACCTTTTTGTTATTCTGATTTAAAAATATTTGGGTATCCTACTTATGCTCACGTGGATAATGAGAAGTTGGAGCATAGGTCTAGAAAATGTATATTTCTTGGATATAAATCAGGTGTGAAATGATATAAATAATGGTGTCCTGAGACAAGAAAAGTGGTGGTTAGTAAAGATGTAGTATTTTATGAACTTGCTATGGTTCATGGTTCACCTCGTGTGAATTCTGATAAAATTGAGGAACATAATCATTCAACTCAAATGGAGTTGGAAATTGGTCCAAGGGAACAATCAGAGATTTCAAAACAGTCTATCATAGATCATTCTAGTCCAGAATTGACAAACAATAATATTTTATCGACTTTGCCTACACCACCAATAACACCATAATATTCAATCATTAAGATAGACGTTACAGACAGATTAGACCTTCACAGAAGTATGGGAAAACTGATTTGGTAGCTTATGCTTTAAATGTGGTTGAAGATATTGATTCCACTAAGGAGCCTGTTATATATTCAAAGACAATCAGTTACAGTGATTCTAGTAGATGGTTGATTGCTATGCATGAAGATATGGAATCATTGAATAAAAATGGTACTTGAGACTTGGTGAAATTACCTAAGGATAAAATGAGTGTTCGTTGTAAATGAGTGTTCAAAAGGAAGGAATGTACATCGGGGATTGAAGATACTAGGTATAAGGCTATATTGATAGCAAAGAGCTACAATCAAATTCTAGGAAGGAAGATGGTGGATCGATCATATATTTGTTATTATATGTTGATGATGTACTCATTGCAGCTAAAGATAAAACAGAGGCCAGAAACGTGAAATCTTAATTTAGTAAGGACTTTGAGTTGAAAGATTTGGGTGCAGTAAAGAAAATTCTTGGTATGACAATTTTGAGAGATATAAAGGCTGGAAGATTGTATTTGAGTCAGAACGAGTACAATGAAAATGTGCTTCAAAAGCTTAATAAGCTGAATGTTAAAGCAGTCAATACTCCATTGACTATCTATTTCAAATATCATCTAGATTGTGTCCTCAATCAGATGAAAACATTGATTATATGTCTCAAGTTCCTTATTCCAGTGCAGTTGGTTCGCTTATGTATACTATGATTTGTATAAGACTCGATTTGACACATGTATTCAGTGCAGTTAGTAAGTACATGATAAATTCTGGCAATGAACATTGAAAAATAGTGCAATGGATATTCAAATAGTTGAAGTGCTCTACTAATGCTTACTTTCATTTTGGTAGAAATACAGATTGAGTCATTGGGTATGTGGATTCAGATTATACAGGGGATCTTAATAAGAGGAGATCACTTACAGGGTATGTGTTTACCCTTAGAGACCGTGCTATCAGCTGGAAAACTATTTTACAAAATACAGTAACTTTGTCTGCAACATAGACAAAATATGTGGCCATTACAAAGGCATATAAAAAGGCTGTGTGGTTGAGATGATTGATCGGTGAAATCAATAAAGACTTACAGATTTTTTACAGTATATTGTGATAGTCAGAGTGCTATTTTTTTTTACTAAAGATCAGATGTTCCATGAGAGGATTAAGCACATTGATGTAATGTATCATTTTGTGTGTGATGTGATTGCTCGTGGTGATATTGTAGTGAACAATATTGATAACAAGGATAATTCTACTGATATGATGACAAAATTACTTTCCATTACTAAGTTTGAGCATTTCTTGAATTTAGTTGGTGTTTGTCATTGATTTAGCCCATTGGGGCTTGTTTGGAAGAGGAGGTGTGGTGTTTACTTTAAAATGTATTTTTTGAATTCTTTGTATTGAAATTTGGTTCAAGGTGGAAATTTGTTGTAGTTTGACCCAAATTTTAGTGGGTATTGATGTTTTGATTAAAATGGCCATGAAGAGATCAAAATTATGGATCGAGAAGAAAAGTTGTCGCATTTTCGCTAGCTTGCAGCTCGAGCAGTACCTACATATTTTCTATAGAGAATTATCGCCCGTCTGGCGTTTGAGTGACGACGATGTCGCCTACGCGATAGGGTTATTCGGCCCAAACCCGTTTCGTGTTTTGATGTATTTTTTTGGACTTCTATTCATCTACGACTTGACTTCTAAGATTTTTTATATATAAGTCACGACTTGTATTATTTTCCATAACATTCATATAATATCTTGAGAGTTTTAGATCTTAGTTGGAGGTATTGAGATCTTGTTGAAACACATTTACTATTGATTATAGTGGATTTCTCCTCCAATGCCTATGATTTTTTCCCATCTTGGATTTTCACATAAATCTTGTTGTTCTTAATTGTTGTTCTTATTTATTTCATTATTGTCATTGTCTTGTGATCAATTCAAAAGAAAAGATAATTATGAATTTTATTCAAACTGATTTATTTAACTTCATGCTAGTTATCGATTGACTAAGTGTGCAACTCGTTCAAGATATTCAACTTTGTATGTACAATCGGAACAATCAATCTAAATCATGGAGCACTGAGAGAATTTTATCTGGTTAAAAAAGTGATGGCATTGGCGATTTATAAATGATAGTTGGGACAAGATCTCGTAGGAAAAAAATGATAGCATTGAATATTGAGTAATGTTTAAAAAAAAAGCATATGTACAACACATTTACAAAATTGCATACTGGTGAGACATTTTTCAAATGTTATAAATCTTGTAAGTAAATGTTCGCTTTGAAAACGTACCGCAAGCACACAGATCGTGAACAAGTAATATAGTGGACTTTTTGAGTCCGAATATCGATCCCACGAAAAATGTTACTTTGAAGTTACGTACTCTAATCGATTTTAGTTCTAACAACGACTGACACACACACACACAATTAATATTGAAATTAAATTATAAACTAATAACTATAAAACTAAACTAACAAACTAAAAAGACGTAGTTGCATCTTTGGTTTGAAAAGCAGTTGGAATTTATGATTTCACTTAACCTTTATTTCATTAATATCAATTTAATAACGTACATGCAAATTACCAAAATAAATGATTAGACCCGATTCTCCAATTTTAGTCAATAACCTCTTTCGAGTGATATCGACCCTATTGATTTAGTTTTCCACAAATCTATATGCAGATAAAAACTTAACCAAAGCATTAAATTATTGTGAGAATACTCAACGGGTCACATAAGGTAGATGTCTATTTCTAGATCATCTAAACGCGTATAGTCGGAACCATGCAAACCTATGGTATCAATTATTTCGGTCTAGCAAGTGCAACTATTTTTCAATAATTGCCCAAACAACCTAACCACAACACCTAATGATCAAATAAATGAAGTGATTTTAAACTAATAATCAATACACCATTATTTTGATAACAAATGCATTTCTAACAATATATATCAAAATTAATGAAATTAAATTTAAGATACTACATAAACTCCAACACAAACTTGCTTAACTCATTTTATAAATATGAAAACAAAGAGATTCTTTATACAATACATATCAAAAATGGAAATTTAATGGAGGAAAAACTAGAATAATATACAATCCTTGTAGTCTTTGAATTCTCCAAGTTTTCCACCAATTCCTTTGATGTTATCTCCTTGCTCCCTTAATAGTTCTTCTCAAAATGAGTTAATAACTCAAAAAAGCAACTAATTAAAAGAAGAAAAAGAAAAGAAAGCAAGAAAACTAAGAGAGAAAACTATAAAAACCTAAGCTAAATTAAACTATTATCTAACTCCTAATTCCTTGAAAATGAGAGAGATATGGGATAGATCAATACTATGTGAGACACACCAAAATATCCCAAAATATCTCCATTAAACAAGTCCAAAAATATTGCCAAAGTTGACCAAAAACGCGTGAAAAGAAAATAGACCGCCATTCAAATTTTATCTCTATGCGGCCGCATGGTTATATCCCATGCGGTCGCATGGAAGAAACAAAATATTATTTTGACGTCTCTGGCCAATCCATGCGGTCGCATGATTATAATCCATGCGATCGCATCGATTTTTGCCTATTTGCAGCTCAGGTCCTTGAACGTTCTGTCCTTACGCGATTTCATCCCCCATCTTTGATTTAGTACAATTTGGTCCTCAATTCTTAGGAGAACTATGAATTCAGTCATTCAAAATCAGTCTCCTCAACACATTTTTTTTTTCATCTTTCAATTTTTTTCTTTTCCACCACAAACACCAATCATAGCACCTCAAAAACAATTGATACCCCCAAACTTCTTTTCTATCGCCACCCAACATTCAGATGCCCAACAATACTCCACTAGCTTCAAGGGCTGGTTGAGAATATTATTTTTCAGTATATGAAAGCTTGAAATGTAGGTAAACCAAAGAAAAGGCAAATAAGGCACAAATGGGTTATCAAAGGAAAGAGTAATATCAGGGTAAACTATTTGGATAATGTGGTCAGTCAAAGATGGCCTTAATCATGTTCATGCATACATATGTCAATGTGATCTAGACGAGAATCAACGCAAGTTCTAGAGAAACACAATCATGAAATAATCACACATGAAAGAAATGAGACTGTAATAAATGTCAGTCCATAGGCTCAAAGTCTCACCAGTTTTTGAGTTCACACTATTCAGTTACTACCATCTTCAATGAAAACAACTAACTAGCTAATCCTAAGTTTCTCAGACTATGGTAAAATGAAAGAGAATAAGAGTATAGGTTGATAAAAATTTTCAAAACATCTCACAACCTAAGTTCTACCAATTCAAAATTTTCACATCTAACACCTATTTCCGCATCTAAATGATAATCAATCGTGACTATGTGCTCAATGTAACGTATGATCTCACAATGAATAAGCTATTTTTGAAAAAAAATCGCACCAATAGCATATTTAGATTTGCGCATGCATAGCTCATGAATCAATAACAATTTCAACTCATGCAATCTTGAGCCGGCAAGGCTATCTAACATACCAATCATAATCATCAATGTAAGCTCAAAACAGCCGGCAAGGCTATAACATCAAATTAAAGCATACAATAGCCGGCAAGGCTCAATACCCCCAAACTTAATTCACACATTGTCCTCGATGTGTAAATTAACATATAAAGCAAAGAGTAAAATGGATCTTCCCTGAATCCATTGTGAAGAAGAACTAATGCATGAACTGGACTCGGAATGCAATTTAGTAGCTCGGGCAACAGACCTCATTGTACTCCAATTCAGCTCCAGACTCGTGAGGAACCATTCAACTTTGGACTTCAAAAAGTACCCTAAAAAAATGAAAGCATATTAAATAGAAGCAAGTAAAGACATAAAAGTAAATAACAAGCGTAAAAGTTAGAAAGGTTGGGTTGCCTCCCAACAAGCGCTTTTTTATAGTCTTAGCTTGACTATGCAAAATGTTATGGGCTCAAAAAGTAAGCTTTGGATGCTCTGCCCAATTTTATTCTTTTGGCTTTCATCTACTCCTCGTTTGATCGCCACACATCTATTTTGCCCTGTTCATCATAGGATTTCATCATTCCATCTGATTCAAACTCAACAATGTCGATTTCCATCTCCACATCGGACTTAATCACAAAGTCAACCTCTATGCAATCACTGAAGTCAGCCAGCTGTATGTTGATTTCACCTTCAATGATTTCTACATCTTCAATCGGTTCATTTATGATTAAATCATCATTCACTTCAAGCTCTTCTACAATAATTGGTATCTCTTCAGGTTGAATGATTGATCCGCAATCGAATTCTACGGGCGATGAGAAGTCGGCCTCAATGACTTCCTCGAGTGGATAAGACCCCCACTTCCTAAATCCATCCCAATATTTGTAATCTCCCACTAGCATATCTTCTTCATCCAACCTAGCAAGCTCATTATAATACTTTGCAAGTACCTTCTCATTCAAACATGGAGGACCATCTCATAGGAATTTGATGTCCTCATCCCAATCATCAGGTACATAGTCTCCCGGGAGCATGTAACTTTTATCTAAATTATCCAGTGCTTGTCTCCGACATTTCAAATAATATCGAAACTTTAGAAGTTTCAACATTGCAGCTTCGGTACACGAATACAAGCACATCCCTGTACAATGCTCCGCTAAACAAATATCACATCTTGAACCTCCAAGAATATTTGTATAGTCACCGTAGAGACTCGATAGTGCAAACATCTTGTTACTTTACCAAGGTTATAAACTTGCAAATATCAGACAAGTGCAGGGTGCAAGAAAAAGACTACAGATACAAGAAAGATTAGTAATACGGGGTTAGCCAAAATGCACAAACAGTAAAAACAAATAAAAACAAATAATTACAAGTTACTAAAACTAAAATTAATTAAAGCAGTAATCAAAGTGAAAACATTCCCTGGCAACGGCGCAAAAAACTTGTTCGCCTTGAAAATGTACCGCAAGCACACGGATCGTGAACAAGTAATATAGTGGACTTTTTGAGTCTGGATATCGATCCCACGAGGAATGTTACTTTGAAGTTACGTACTCTAATCGATTTTAGTTCTAACAACGACTGACACACACACACACACACAATTAATATTGAAATTAAATTATAAACTAATAACTATAAAACTAAACTAACAAACTAAAAAGACGTAGTTGCATCTTTGGTTTGAAAAGCGGTTGGAATTTTTGATTTCACTTAACCTTTATTTCATTAACATCAATTCAATAACGTACATGCAAATTACCAAAATAAATTATTAGACCCGATTCTCCAATTTTAGTCAATAACCTCTTTCGAGTGATATCGACCCTATTGATTTAGTTTTCCACAAATCTATATGCAGATAAAAACTTAACCAAAGCATTAAATTATTGTGAGAATACTCAACGGGTCACATAAGGTAGATGTCTATTTCTAGATCATCTAAACGCGTATAGTCGGAACCATGCAAACCTATGGTATCAATTATTTCGGTCTAGCAAGTGCAACTATTTTTCAATAATTGCCCAAACAACCTAACCACAACACCTAATGATCAAATAAATGAAGTGATTTTAAACTAATAATCAATACACCATTATTTTGATAACAAATGCATTTCTAACAATATATATCAAAATTAATGAAATTAAAGTTAAGATACTACATAAACTCCAACACAAACTTGCTTAACTCATTTTATAAATATGAAAACAAAGAGATTCTTTATACAATACATATCAAAAATGGAAATTTAATGGAGGAAAAACTAGAATAATATACAACCCTTGTAGTCTTTGAATTCCTCCAAATTTTTCACCAATTCCTTTGATGTTATCTCCTTGCTCCCTTAATGGTTCTTCTCAAAATGAGTTAATAACTCAAAGAAGCAACTAATTAAAAGAAGAAAAAGAAAAGAAAGCAAGAAAACTAAGAGAGAAAACTATAAAAACCTAAGCTAAACTAAACTATTATCTAACTCCTAATTCCTTGAAAATGAGAGAGATATGGGATATATCAATACTATGTGAGACACACCAAAATATCCCAAAATATCTCCATTAAACAAGTCCAAAAATATTGTCAAAATTGACCAAAAACACGTGAAAAGAAAATAGACCGCCATTCAAATTTTATATCTATGCGGCCGCATGGTTATATCTCATGCGATCGCATGGAAGAAACAAAATATTATTTTGACGTCTCTAGCCAATCCATGCGGTCGCATGGTTATAATCCATGCGATCGCATGGATTTTTTTTCTATTTGCAGCTCAGGTCCTTGAACGTTCTGTCCTTACGCGATTTCATCCCCCATCTTTGATTTAGTACAATTTGATCCTCATACTTTGAACTTTATTTCATTTAAGCCCCTACCAAATTGCAGTCAAAGCCCTCCATCTTTTGGTCAAGTGCAAGTTAGTTCCCAACTTCACATTTTTGTGCAATTGAAGTCATTTTTCACTCGTTTTGCCTCCGTTTCATTCCAATTCAGGGTTTTGGCCTATAAATACAAAAAGTACACAATTATGGGTAGAAATATACTCAAATTTATCACAGTTAAATTCCAAAAAGTGTCTAATAAGTGTGCTAAAGCGCACTTATCAGTAAACACGAATAATATAATTTGATAAGCTGGATTAGACGTTACTCGACCCATAAAAAAGAATAAAAAGATAAAATGCAATATATTGAGCAATGCTTGTGCATAGTATTAGTTGGTTATTATGTTAATAGTGTCCAGAAATTTGATAGAAGTGATATTATTTATTGCAAGAAACAAAATTACAATATAAGCTTACTCGGAAATTGATAACTTGAAAAGAACAATAAATGGAATTTGAAATGAAAAGTATTTCGAGGCAAAAATTGAATTCATTATCTTTCAAACGAATTTGTCCCATATAGGTGTCGACGATGGATTGAAAATCATCTTCCAAGATGCAACAATCTCTTTTTCTGTTGGCAGCACTTTAAATCACAAGATACGACGAACCAACTATGTTTTTGTACTCCTTTTTGTATGAAAGAAGGACAATTTTGATACATAATTTTTGCTTAGAATTAAGATGTTTATGAATGTAATATTGTTTAATAATGAAGTGAATGAATCCAACTTAGGGGTCTAATTTATAGAGGTTGAATGGTTGTAGTCACGAATACACAAATCAAAACTCAAATTGTTCACGAACAACCATAACTCTTCATAAATCCCTAGTTGACTACCAACATGATCGCTCGTTATGCGCAAGATGACCCCTTGAGCAGTTGATTAATTTGGATTTATTTTCTTTAATTAATTCCAAATTTTCAGTTTATTAATCATACTTCATTCACTAATTTCTCATTCATCAATAAATAGTTTTTGACTTCCAAAATATACCGACTTCCAAAATATACCAAAGTCATCGACTCGAGGATTAGAACATGTTCGACCAATTTCTCACAAAATTCGAGTAGTTTATAAGTGCGAGTTTTGCACTTATTTATGTCATTAAACTTATGTTTTTGTGAGTTTTCTTTTGTTAATTATTACTTTTTTTTGTTATTTTTTGTTATATAGGCGAAAACTCGAGTTAATTGACATTTGGAAGGAATTTACGCGAGAAAAGAATCAAAAGTGTTGAAGAGAAGTCAACGGGATGAGAAATTTTGAAAAAATGATCAAAACACGTACGGGACGAAGTTCAAGGGCCAATTTGCAAAATTGGTCCCCCAATTTGTACCATGCGTGCTTGTGTGTACGTATGGTTGTTCAAAACAGGTTCTGAAATTACATATATTGAACCATGCGTACGCATGGTTCAAATCTGGAGAGAAACCCAGGAAATGCGAGAAACCTGATTTTAAATTCCAATCTCAGCCCATTTAACTCAAAACCCGTTTTTCTCATTTTCTACACTATACATATAAGTTAGTGACCATTTTTTAGGGCAAGAAATCAAGAGGAGAGCTGACCAAACATAAGAGAAAATATGGGAGCTATTCTTCTACAACATTGAGGATTTTGAGAAGAAGAAGAGGAAGATTTCATTGGCATTGAAGAGTTTATCCATTCCTCTCTTTATCAATAAGACCTTCTTCTCTTTAATCTCGTTTTCTTCCATGTATTGTATTATTTTGTTGGGTTTTTGTAAATGTTCTATGAATAGCTAAATGAATATGTGATTGGGGGTTATTTCCAACCCTAGAAATGATTTTCTATCGATTTGTGTTTTAATGTTCTCTTGATTGATGTGTTTAATCTATTGTGTTAAATGTTGATATTGTTATTCTTGATTATGAAGATGTACACTAGATGATTGAGTTGTTTCAATATATGCTATTTTAGGATTTATAGTACTTAATCGCTATTTATTTTAAAATCTAGTAGCAAGTACATTTCAATTGATCGTAGTTAGGGATGGCAATTTGAACCGTTAAAACCGAACCGCGGTTAACCGAACCGAATGGGACGAAAAAAATCGAACCGATGGTGCAATGGGGCGGTTATGGTTTTGATTTTAATGAACCGATTCGAGGTGGTGCGGGTATGGTATTTAGTGATGGTGCCCCGAACCGAACCGATAACCCGAAAAATTAAAAAAAAAATAATAATTAATTGGGCCTTCCATTATTATTTCCCAAATTCTGGCCCAATTAATATATTAATAACCAGACAACATTCTGGCCAAGTAAACCAAACCATCCCAACAGCCCTTAACCTAATAAGTCTAACCCTACCGATTTGGAAACTCATTTTATCAAAATTGGAAACCGTCTAGCAAAAGTGTGAAACACTCTCGTCATTTTTAAAACTCTTGCTGGATCTCTACTTTGAGTTTTTGCTTCAACAGCCACACTGCTTCTCTTTCTCTCTCTCTCTCTTTTCTGTCTCTTTGTGTGAATATGTATATGTATGCCTCCATTGGCTCCTCCATCACCGCCGCTGTAATCGCTGCCATCACCACAGCGGTGTAGGGTTTTCTAGAGCTGGATTTTCGTTCTTCGCCACTCCCCATAACCTTACACCGTTCTTTCGCCGGTTTCGTTGATTAATCCGCCGCCACTCCCCAAACCCCAGACCTAAATCTCTCTCTCCATTTTTTAACTCTTTTTTCAGTTTATTCAGAACTGAAAGTTGAGAAAAAGAACAAATTTTTGAAATTAATCAAGCGCAACTTCACTAGGGTTGTCTTGGGTTCGGTTCCTGTTATGAGTTGCCCTCCCAAATCTATTCGATTGGGGCAAGGCTGAAATAATAAGAAGGGCGAGAGGAGTTTTTTATGGCATTGGGGGATTTGATGGCGGCATCTTGGTTTTCACAATCATCGGTGGCTGTGTCGAACCACCTGGTTGAGTTTTCTGCAAATGGGAATCACGTGGAGGAGGATGGAGAAAGGAGCGTGAACAGTAGTAATAGCATTGGTAATACTAATGCTCGGGATTTCTGGCAATTCTATAGTTTGGTTGCTTCTTTAATTTTTTTTTTTTTTTAAATAAGATAGATTCGATATTATAGACTTATAGCTTGCCCTTTGTTTATGTTGATTGTATTACTGATTTTCATAAACAGGATATATCCTTTGTAAATGTTTGCATTAATGAGAAGAAATAGAGGGGAAAAAACAAATTTCAACTATGGAATTGTTACGAGCTTATTTTTCATATTTTAGAACCGGCTCTGTCCTGCTGTATTTTTCACTATTTTTGTTTTCTTCTCTGGACAAGACATTGTAACTAATGATGAGGAAGATTGCTGTGACTCTATTTGCGCAATTTATGATAACGGTGGATCACTTTTCTGGTATGTTTGTGTTGTGCTTACATGTCATCTCTTTAAATAGTTGTTTCTTCTCTTATATTTCAGAGTACACTTGTATATTCTATACTGCTTCATTAGCATTGTTGTCCATTGTAAGATTATGTTTGCTTGGAGGTATGCGTGTACCTATTTTTCGTTGTTGGATTGACTATAAAAAATATAAATTATCATAAATATTCATGATAGCTAAGTTCAAATTTTGCATTTGAAAGTTGGGATATTGTTTGCTAAATTGGTTTAGTATTATGTTTTTGTTTTTATTGACTTTTTTTTATAATTTTTTTTTCCAATTTGACGATTAAATTTATAAAAAATAATTTATTTTCGTGGTTATTAACCGAACCGAATCGAATCGAACCGAGATAAAAATCGAACCGAACCGAACCGACTTAAGTGGTTATGGTGCGGTTATGGTATGACAAAAAATTTGGTGGTGCGGTTATGGTTTTGGCCGAACCGACCCATAACCGAACCGTTGCCATCACTAATCGTAGTACGTAATCGCTATTCGATTCTATGTACGTGGATTAACACTTAAGTTAGTAAATCGAGTTTTTGAGTTTGCGCTTTTCAATTCGTCTCTTTCGTCGTAATGCTTTTGTTGAATTAAATCTAGCGAGTTTATCCTAGGTTGTTTGATGAAAAGGGTTGGGTAACGAGCTTATCTTATTCAACTAATATGTAAGAAGAGATTGAGGTAACTGCGCTTGTAATTATTCTCGAATTGTTGTTAATTTTGAGAACGAAATCTTTTGTGAATATTGAGAAGAAATTCATTCTAGCGGTGAAGGCATATCCCTCCATCACATATTCTTTCCTTTGTTTCCATTTTACTCTCGTCTTTTTCATTTTCATTTTATGCTTTCCTTAATTTAATCCAATCAACTCCCCCCCTCCATTTACTTATTTGCGTATTTTATTTTCTTTCCTTGCAATTGACGTAATTGAAAATAATCCTCTACGGGAATGACCCTTACTTGCACATTACTACTTGAACGACATATTTTAGTTAAGTAAAGAATTAATTTTGACGTCCCTTTGGTGGCGATCAGTAGTAGTACCTATACAAATATTTGGTTAAAGATTAATCAAAATCTTTCTTTTCCTAAACTATTTCTAACATCCTTAACATGAATGGAAATTATCAATATGCACATGAAAATGCAGACACTAAAAGGAGTACAAACGGTAAGTTATAGCGTCAGGAGAGGTGACTTTTGGCTTTTAGTCTTCTTTTGTCGAGTAAAATCAAATTTACTAGGCTAATCAACGAACATGATATTTTGAATTGTTCAGCTTTTAGTATAAACCAAGACAATTGCACCTACACCATAATTTTCCTAACATATTTGGTTCTCGTGTGGTTGCGTTCATCTTGGTTTCTAAACTCTTAATTTCATTTTAAAGAATTTAAGCTTCAAATTTCTCACAGAAGCGGTTCCATTTCTCACTTACATAGGTGATCTTCTATTAAAATATTCGACCATACTTCTCTTGGCTTTTCCAATGCATAGGAATCATTAAAGCATAACTTATCCTGATATACTTTCCAGTATAACACTTTCACTATCCAAGGAATGGGTAGAAGTGTCTGAATAATTCATAACTTAGTTGTCTCATTGAATTAATATCTTGAGATTTCCACTCAACAATGTTGGGTTACCGCTATGATGATTCTAATCAATACGCTTTAAGCATATTCCCTTCTAAAGATGGTACACCTGATCTCTTAATAATCCTTTAGTTAAAGGATCTGCTATGTTATTTTTTTATTTAACATAGACAATGGAGAGTATACCATTTGAAATCAATTTTTGATGGTATTGTATCTGCTGCGAAAATGTTGAGATTTACCATTATATATATTATTTTATGCCTTTCCAATAGTCGACTAACTATCACAATATATGCTAATAGGATGATAGTAGGTACCGGCTTATCCCAACATGGAATGTTTTCTAAAACGTTACGAAGTTATTTTGCTTTCTCTCCAACTTTATCTAAAGCAACAAACTTAGATTTCATCATAGATCAAGTATACAAGTTTGCTTTGAGACTTTTCAAGACATGGCTCCGCGTAAAAACATAACCACTTGTAGACGTTAGAATCCCTTTTATCAAATATCCAATTTGCACTGATATATCTTTATAACACAACAGAATATCTAGAATAGTGTAATATATAATTAATAGTGTCTTAAATATTTAAGAACTCTCGTTAACACCTTCCAATGTTCATTTTTTGGATTACTTGTAAATCTGCTTAATTTGTTGACTACATATGCTATATCCAAAATTGTGCAATTTGTAATATATATTAAATTGCCTATAATGCGTGAATATTCTAATTGTGATACGGGTTTACCAGCATTTTTTACTAAGTGCAGACTTAGATCTACCAGTGTTTTAATTGGATCATCATCATACACATTAAATTTTTATGTATAGTCTCAACATAATGAGATTGAGACAATGACGATCCTTCAAGTGCCTCAGAAATCTTAATCTCTAATATGGCGTCAGCATTATCCCTATCTTTCATATCAAAATGTTGACAACATTTTTTAGTAGTCATGATAATTCTAGAGTTATTACTCATAATTAGCTTATCATTAGCATGCAAACATACAATTATATATTCATTAGATGTGTTTTTTTACATAGGCAAACTTGTCACTTTCAATAATTTTGAAACTATTTGACAACATAGTCTTATCAAATTTTTCATGTCAATGCTTTGGTACTTGTTTTAATCCATACAATGATTTAACAACATTTTTCTCATTTTCAAGAGCCACAAATCCTTTTACATTATTCCATGTATATTTTTTCTTCCACTTCACCATCCAAAAATGCAATCTTTATATCCATTTGATGTATTTCAAAATTATATAATGTTGTGATCACAATCAATACTTGAACAGACGTAAACTTTATAACAAGTGAATATATATCGAAGAAATCAAGACCCTCATTTTGTCTATACTCTTTGGCTATTAATCTAGCTTTGTATCTATCAATTGATCTATCGAATTTTAACTTTCTTTTGAAGATCCACTTGCAGTCTAAAACTTTATTTCTTGTAGGAGATCAACCAACTCCCAAGTATAATTTTGCATAATGAACTCAATTGCTCTATCGACACCTTTTCAAAAAGAAGTTTCTAGGGTAGACATTGCCTCGATAAATGTCCTTGATTCATTTTCTAGCAAATATGTTAGAAATTTAAATCAAATGTCTTAATTTTTTTTCCCTTTTACTATGCTTTGGTTCTTTATCATCTTGATGGTTTTCATTTGCAGTATCATAAGTTCACTTTTGTAAACTTACTTCTCTTCATTAACAAAGAAAGATGTTTTCAAAGATTGTGGCATTCCTTGATTAAATTATAGTACTTTCATGTACATGAAATATTTATCATTTATGAACCAGTAATAGATATGCACTACAATTATTTGCATATCCATTAAAGATACAAGCAATTATTTAGGTCTAATTCTAACATTTTTAGGCTTAGATATTTGTACCTTGGCTAAGCACCCTAACACTTTTAAGTATTTGCAGGAAGATTTTAGATCTTTTCATAACTCATAAGAGGTTTCAACTTTATTTTTGTGCGGTCTTATTGAGAATGTGATTTGCTGAAAGGATTGATGTTCCGCACAAGTTTTAGGGCAATCCTGAACTTATTAATATAATATTCATCATTTCCTTAAGAGTTCAATTCTTGCATTCTGTAAAGTCATTTGATTGAGATAAATGTGGAACGGTAGTTGGATGTATAATACTGGATTTTGAACAGAATTCTTCAAATGATGCAACTTATTCTTCATCTTAATTCATTTGCCAAGATTTTCAATTTCATTCTTATAGTGTTTAAATACTTTCAAAGTCTCATCTTTACTTTTAAACGAGTATGCATAACTGTATCTTGTACAATTGTCTATAAAAGTAACGAAATACTATTGATCACCTTTAGTTTGCACAAATTTTAAGTCACGTATATCATTGTAAATTAATTCTAAAAGTGTAGTATTTCTTTCAATTGAATAAAATGGTGTTTTGGCTAGCTTAGCCTCTATACATATCTCACATATATTGTTTACATTAAAATGTATAGACGATAGTAAACTTACTAACTTGTGTACAGAATTAAAGTAAGCATCTCTTAATCTATGATGCCATAAATTAGATAACTAAAGAATATAAGTAAAAAAAAAAAAAAACTTTTTTCTTCAAATTATTCGATATAATGGTGAGGACATTCATCTTAAATAATCTATCACACAAATAACTTTTGTTTACATACATGTTATTCTTTGTAAGTACAAATTTATCAGATAAAAATACTAGTTTAAATTCATTCTTGCTAAGTAAAGGCTCAGACACCAAGTTCTACCAATGTTAGGCACATGAAGTACATTGTTGAGGATAAGTTCCTCGTCAGATGTCATTTTCAACACCACTTGGCTTTGTCCTTCAACCTTTGTACATAAAGAGTTTTCCATGAATAATTTCTCACCATTTGTTGGAGTATATGATGAGAACATTATCTTATTAGCATAGATGTGACGAGTACCACCCATCTTCACCCACCAGTCCATGGGATTTTCAATGTTGTTGAATTTGCGAAACAACAATCGACAAGTTGATATTTGATATTCCATCAGATAATGCATCAGATTTAGTAACATTTGCCTAGGCTTGCTTCCTAGGTTTGCGACATCCGTGTGAGCAATATCCTACTTTTTTCACAACTGTAGCAGTTGTCCTTAAACTTCTTTGCATTCTTGTTATTTCTTTATTTAAAGGATTCTCTAGAACGCTTCCTCTTTTTTGCATAGCGAGAGCAACTTCGTTCAAGAATTTAGCCAAGTTTAGGATTATAAGATAGAACAACAATTTTCGTTGCTATCTTTTGAAATCAACCCCGCCAATTTTTTTTTTTCTCCATATGGTACGAAGGTTGGATGAATGGTAGTAGAGGGAACCATAACTGGAGGAACAATAATCGGAGAAATTATTGGTTGTATTGTTAACAATTGTCATTTATGTTACAAAAACAGAAGATAAACCAAATTGATACAAACTTGAGAAAAGAAGATCGAGATAAGAGTTGATCAACTCTTTATTCTTAAGACAATTTTGTCCCACACAGGGGCCGATGGTGAATTGACAATTGTTTCCCAAAATACAACTATATTTTCTTGTGATGGCAGCACTTCAACTCACAAGAAATGGTGAACCAACTATGTTTTTGTACTCTTTTTTGTATGAAAGAAAGATAATTTTTGATGCAGAATTTTTGCTTGGAATTGTGATGTTTATGTATGTAATGATTGCTTGGTAATGAAGTGAATGAATCCAATGTAAATGGATCCAATTTATAGAAGTTGAATGGTTACAGCCGAAAGGACACAATCCAAAATTCAACTTGTTCATGAACAATCATGACTATTCATAAATCGCTCGTTGACCACTAGACCGCTCGAGCAATTTTTTTAGAACTCGACCACTTGAGCGGTTGATTTAATTTGAGTTTATTTTCTTTAATTAATTCCAAAATTTTAGTTTATCAATCCTACTTCATTCACTAATTTCTCATTCATCAGTAAATAGTTTTCGACTTCTAAATATGTGAAACTCATCTACTCGAGGTTACAACATGTTCGACCAATTTCTCGCAACATTCAAGTTGTAGGACCTATACAAATATTTAGTTAAAGATTGATCAAAATCTTTCTTTTCCTCAACTATATCCAGCAAATAGAGGCACGAAATGTACCCACGGCATTGGGGAAATTCAGTTCTCTTATTAAACCTACCCAATATATATATATATATATATATATATATATATATATTAAGAAAATTGACACAAATGCTTTACAAAAGGGGACAATAATAATTCGTAGCACCTGTTTTTTGGCATAGTTAAACTACAAAAAGCGACATCTTACCACCTCAAACTAAAACCAAAAGTATACCAATTATAAAAATTGCCAAGAACTTCTCTTTTCTACAAATAATGGTTTTGTAATATTGAGATTGATAAAAGATTTAAATAATAAAAAAATTAAAGTTGTTTCAACTAAAGTCAAATTAAACTAATAAGTTCACTTGTCTCAAGTCTTTCGTATCAAACTCGACCATAGTAAATTCAACGGGGTTGAGTAGACATTATGCTCAAAAAACAATTCATCTGACGTGAGACTACTTAAATTTTAACACGAGCCAAACTCAAATAAATTTCATTCGTTTTAAGAAATTTGAGTTCTTTTTTCTGAAAATACTAACTAATGTTTATGACTCGTGGCTTGTTTTAAATCAATCAAATCCTATGCAGCATTAATCTTTTAAAATATATGAAGACTCATTCACTCAAAATCTTAAAACATCAACTGCGAAGTGAACTTTTTGCTACAATATGTTCAATTTTCTAGGTGCACGTGTGAGAGTAAAATTGTATATTCTCTTTTGTATATTGATATTGATGAGATTTGGATAGAAAAAGAAAAGAGTTTTGCTACATGGTCAGGAAATTTGATGACCGATCCTTCACATGGGGTGGGGCTCACACATTATTATATTCATGTGAGCCCTACCTCATGTGAGGGATCGATCACCAAATCCTTGGTAATTTAGAATAATTCAAAAGACTCGACATCTATTAATTTTTGTTGCTTAAATTTCTAATACCGAGCCATTTCATTGATGAAAACGTGATAATATGCATAGAAGAAAAGAAAATATTAGACGTCTACAACTCTGTTTTACGAGTCCCACTTTTATTTTTTAATATACGTCATGGCATTTATATATATCAATGGTGCTACAACCTCAATTTAAGTGACACCTGAGTGTCATTAAATAATAAGATTAATTAAATAAGTCATATAACTCATACATTTAAATGAATATATTCTTTAATGACACATATGATAATGTTGTAGTACTAATAATAGGTTTAAGCCAGACGAACAAGTTCAGTGACATGAGCCTGTTCCATGCAGCCCCTGATTGATATATATATATATATATATATATATATTTTTAAATACTTCCAATGAAAATTCACCAAGTGTCTGTCTGTTTAAAAATTTGTCACTAAGCCTATTTTTATAGTAGGAATGCTAATAATATTAGATAATATTATTCTTTTCACATTCACGAAAACGAAATTACAAATCCTTGGTCAATATTGCATGGGAGCAAGAACCGCCCAAAGTACCCGTCGGCATTAAAGATGCATGGAGCAGCCAATTTTGAAAATAAAAAATGCACGTGGTACAATTTCTATCATATATTCCACATATTTAAGCACGAGTTTTCATTTTTCTCAGGTGTACTTACAAGTGGACTCAGACCAATTCTATAGGTACTAAAATTGTAATACATAATTATTACTCAGTTTTGTTTCCACTGCAAATGTTTTATAAATAATATCGCATTATCGCTGCAAATCATCGACAATAATTAATTAATTATTCGTTTCAGTGACAATAAATCTCCTAATACATTAGAACTGTATAATTCATAAGAATTTATTTAAGGATATCCACACCCTCATATGAAGGGACTCACATGACTAAAATATTCTCACTTATTTGAGTGGATCCCCACCCATATGAGGGCGTGACATCTTGATGTAAATAAGATTATGTACCACTAGCAAGATTAAATTCATAAATAACATTATTCATTTTTGCTTTTTGTTCTTAGAGAGAGAGTAAAAATTCTTAGAGAGAGAAAGTCAAACGCATGCTGACAGGCAGTATTATTCATATCTTAGAAAAGTCCAAGTCAAAACGTCCAAAGATAAACTATTAAAAACACATATTACACACACAATTTCCATGGTTTGACTTTCCCATTTGAATCTCTCATTCCTTCATATAAAATCAAACCAACCTCCCAACTCTTAACATCTTCAAAACCAATCTACAACTTCTCAACAGCTTCACCATCTTCTTCGCAAAAACTTCAAAATCTTGATCCTTATAACTAGTTTCAAATGGATCAAATTGAGGTTCCACCATATTTTCTCTGCCCCATCACTCTAGAGACTATGAAAGATCCGGTGACAATCTCATCAGGCATAACATATGATCGAGAAAGTATTGAGAAATGGATGTTCTCTTGGAATAATAATACTTGTCCGGTAACAAAACAAGTCATTTCGGATTCAGAATTGACTCCAAACATCACTTTACGACGATTGATCCAATCGTGGTGTGTCCTCCATGCGTCCCATGGCATCGAAAGGTACCCGACACCTAAGGCTCCTATCAGCAAACCACAGCTCCTGAAGATATTCAAAGATGCCAAATCTCCGCAAATGCAAATGAAATGTCTTCAAACATTGAGATCCATTGCTTTTGAAAACAAAACGAATAAAATATGCATGGAGAAGGCAGGAACGGCAGATTTCTTAGCTTCCTTGATTGTCAAGAAAATCTTGGTAGAATCTTCAATTGAAGAATCGGAAGATTTATCTGAATTGGCAAGAATTAGAGATGAAGCTTTAAGCATTCTTGTTCATCTCCAATTATCCGAATCCGGCCTGAATTCTCTCTTAAGGAAAAATAGTGATCAATTCATCGAGTCCTTAACGCATATAATTCAGCGTGGGAACTATGAATCTCGAGCTTATGCTGTTATGCTACTGAAATCCATGTTTGAAGTAGCTGATGATCCAACAGAGTTGACCATCTTAAAACCCGAATTCTTCATCGAATTAGTCCAAATCTTGAAGGATCAGATTTCTCAAAAAGCCTCAAAATCCTCTCTGAAAATTCTTACCATTGTCTGTCCATGGGGAAGAAACAAGATCAAAGCAGTGGAAGCAGGAGCAGTTTCTTCATTAATTGACCTTTTACTCGACACTTCAAACAAAAGGGCTTGTGAAATTATGCTAACGGTGTTGGATTTTCTATGCCAATGCGCAGAAGGAAGAGCAGAATTATTAAAGCACAGTGCAGGATTGGCCATTGTGTCGAAGAAAATACTTAGGGTTTCACAAGTTGCAAGTGAAAGGGGAGTTAGAATTTTACATTCGATTTCGAAATTCTCTGCAACTCATCGAGCTCTTCAAGAAATGTTGCAGATTGGTGCAGTGACAAAGCTGTGCCTTGTGCTTCAAGTTAATTGTGGAACCAAAACAATGAAGACAGCTGCAGCCATACTTAAACTGCATGCGAGATCATGGAAGAACTCTCCATGCGTGCCCATGGAGTTGCTTGATTCCTATCCATCTAGATTTAGTGATGGAATTAGAGGATAGATAGAGATACTGGTTGTGTACATAATTGAATTTAGTTAAGAATAACTAACACATGGTTGAGAAACTTGGCCATATATAGAAAAATTTTAGAAATAATTCTTCCGTCTTTAATATTGAGTATTGAAAAAGTTGGTGGAGGGGAGTGGTTTTATTCCATTTTGAGATTCACTTCTTGCAGTCAAGGATTTTGTTTCTGTATTCACCGGTTTATGATATACCGTTTACTCGTCGTGTAGATGTTGTTGTAATTGAGTAATCAGTAATAAAAAACAAACTACTCTGTGTAGGCGCGCCATCAAACCACATTATTCTGTGTGTTATTGTTCTCTTAATTCTCCAGAAATCAGTGAGTAATTTGGCTGCTATTTGAAATTTTCCACGGTATTAACCTTCATCAGCATGATCATATAGTCAGTTTATTTGTATCAGGCTACCAGCCATCTTCTTGAATGATCAAACTTCTATATACAGCAAATTTTTGATGGAGAGAGCGTGTATGAGAAGACATGACATGAATATGTGACAGAAGACTATCTAATTTTATGTTGATTCAATCAACTTAAAAATTTTAGATGAGATAATTGAACATATGTCAGTCATAAAAAAAAAAAAAAATTGAATTGGGCCAATTAATTGGCCCAATTTTACAAACCCAGCCCCAGCCAATACATGACCCAACTCCCAACCTACCCGTTCATTTCACATTTCAGAGACCAAACGAGAGACTAGAGAGAGACAACGAACGAGTGAGAGTGACGACCGGCGACCACAGACGGCAGGTTGTTTAAGCTTAACAAAAACTTCTTGTTATCTTTATATCGCCCGGCGTCGCAGTTGAGTCGCAGTCAGTCCGCAGCGGCGCAGGAAGTTCCTTCGGCGGCTCGGCCTTAGACGCTGCTGCTTCAGGTCCGGCTACGGCAGCTGAGCTCCGGCTCTTCCTTCAGTCGGTACACTACTTAACTACTAGTCTACGCTTGATTTTATAGCCATCATTTTTGCTTTTAATTTGCGGCTGCCTGTTAGCTGTTTATGAACTAGGATTTAGCCCCTGATTATTTTAAAATTTTAGTTTATGTTTCTGAATTCTGAGTTTCTCCCATTTATTTTGTGTATAATGTCTTGGAAAATTTTGAATTTGAATTTTAGGGGACTAAACTAAATTTACCCGACTGTTTTTCATCCACAGTGGGGACTTTGGAGAAGTGCAGTCAATTGGATTTGGGTATTTGGGTTGGTGTGTTCTGTGTTGTGTCATTTTGGCTTTGTGCAGTAAATTGGGTAAGAGAATTGGGTTTGTGGCTGATTGTTGTGACTTGTGAAAATAATCATGGAAATATTTTATAAAAGAAAATCTCTTGAGGATGTGGTTATTTTTTTGTACATTTTTTTGATATCACTTGCACTGAAACAATTTCCTGGGTCTGCCCCTGATCTCAGTGGCACTCATTCATAAGGATTTTGCAAGTATCATGGATTTGATAAAATATAAATCATGTTTACTCGTACATTTAGAAGATTTTATTTAAATAAATAAATTTCTATATTTGTAATAGTTTAACCTTTTAATTGAGATAGTTTCAATAGAAATTGTCAGATTTAACTTTTCAAAAAAGATTAATTTTCTCTCTCAAAATAAGAATAAGAATTGCACCAAGAATTGTTTAAATTTATATTAGTATGCATTAAATATAGGGAACTAGGGGTATGGAGTAACACGTTCACGATTTGACTAATCTTCTAATTAATTTAGAAAGTATTATTCGATTATCTTGTCAAACTAGGATGATTGCCGGGGATTCCTTCTAGGATCACTGAATTCTATGTTGGTTTTCCAAATTCCATGCAAAATTTTCAACTTCGGCACACATTATTTTAAAGTGTAATTTCTTGCGTGCACATGACACTTATATCAAAAATTGTGAATGTGTAGTGCATTTTATTAAATGAATCCAGCATGCACGTCAGGAGCATGTCGGTTCAATAACCTAGCACTTTGGAAGATTTTTATCGGACCCAACCCCCCCCCCCCCCCCCCCCCCCCCCCCCCCCCCCCCCCCCCCCCCCCCCCCCCCCCCCCCCCCCCCCCCCCCCCCCCCCCCCCCCCCCCCCCCCCCCCCCCCCCCCCGAAGTCCCGTTTGCTACCATGAAAGAATTGTGTAAATTTGGTGGAGTTTTATATATTGTTATTACTGTGTTCGATTACAAATTTAGCAGTAGTATATATTTTTTCAGAAATTTCAACCTATACAAAACTCATCAAGACTTAATGTCTGAAAATGGCTTCAAGATTCAGCATGCTAAATGGGTTCCCATTTCCATTCAACTGTTCCGAATCTTGTTCAATCCCTGCCGTTTGATCAGTTGACTGAAATATGTGACTTGGCAATATTAAGTCAAAGCTGGATCCCACCATCCCTTCAGAAGTTGCTACATCTTCACTAGGCAATGGTGGCAACGGATAATTGTTCATCAGGCCGTTCATACTTGTAATTAACTGATGATCAGTTGTATACTGATGCTTCTGATTAAATGCCTCAAGCCCACAAAAATATCTTGCATTTTCATCGCCTGCATGAATCTCTAATGACTTAACAGAAAGAATCCCACTTCCACTCTCTTGGTATGAACCTGCCATGTAATTGAAAGATGGAATACCTGTTAAAGACAAGATTAGATAAATTAGTTTGTCGACTTTCTATTAGCTCAATGAGGTAGTTCAATATGTATCAGAGAGACCAAAGTCCTCAAATAAGGTGTTGCACTCACTTATTTATGAAAATTGTATATGCGTAGAAGACAAGACTCGGGAGTGTAATAATCCCTTGTTTGACGGCATTTATTTGGCATTATAAAGTTTTCTCAATTTTTTTCAATAGTGACATATTAATTAAAAAGTACCTACCCAACTGATAGGCGCAATTTTTTTGTACTGGACTTACAACAGCTGAAAATTGATTTTCCAATCATGCTCTCAACAAAATTTCAAATTACAGCATTACCCTCAATGGCATAGAGACAATTTTTTGTTGGTAGTTCAAAACAATTTCGAGGGTAGTTTTGGAAATAAAGAGTTTTGCGGGTCAATTGTACAACTTAAAGAAAGTGGTAAGATTGTATTTCATCTCTTAATGTCCCATTTCACCGTAGACAACATTGTTTTCCAGCCAAAAAAGGCTGTCAAACATATGCTAAATAAATATGTCCCTTTTCAATAACTAAACTTGTGGATGAAATGATTCAACTTACCATCATATAACAACCTGGGGTCTACCCAAGTCTCTGGTTGATTAAGGAAATTAGCATAAACTGCTGCAAGATCAATATTGGTTGAGACACCAGGTCCAGGATACGAGTTACTTGACTCAAGCATTGCTCCGTTATTACCTGAACTCATAGAGGAGACACCACCTGTAGACGACGCTCGTATGGGCTTACCTCGTCTGCTCTTCCGGCAACCTCCGCCTACCGGAACATTCCGGAGGGACCCACCTTTAGTCCAGTACCTCTTACAACCTTTGCAAAAGTACCTAGGTTGTGTCAAGCTGTAATTGTTGTAGTAACAAAATTTGGTGTTTGAAGAACCACAACGAGGACAGGCTGGTGACACATCAACAATAGGTTTCCAACCCCTGTCCATCCTAAGAAATCTTGAAATTCATAAGCTTTCCACAAGCACTCGAATCTCTCTCTCTGAAAATTTACAGTGCATATATATACAGATAGAAATAGAATGCAATAATACAATATCTCGGTGCACGTGTGCATGGAATAGGTTACTGAGGCGTAGGCTAATTCGAAGTGTCGGTGTTTCCTGCACGTATCGTATGGCCTGGGGGCAAGTGCCTCGATAGGGCAAATTGGTTTGCTTTCAGGGAGTAATTCTGATGGTGGACCAGTATACAGATAACAAGATTGTTCATTCCCAAAATTTTAAGTAGATACTTTTTCTTTCTTTTCTTTTTTTTTTTTTTGAGAAGAAGATAACATTTTTTTTATCACAATTAAATTATAGAATTTATTTTTATTTGAATATATGTACGTCAAAACTGTATCCTTCCCAGACCTTTCATATTAGAGAAAGATACTTTTTACAATACGTACAACAAATATGGACCAAACTATCTCACATCCGATCCCAACTGACTTACCATTTTAATGGATTAACTCATCTAAAGTGCGAAAAACCAGCACAGAGGTGTCAAACCTCGTCCATGCGTATAAGTGCTGTACATATCAGATTTTTGTATATTGCGTCTCTACTTGGGACAAAATAAGATTCAAAGAGCAAGAGGATAAATCATAAATGCACCAAAAGTGCCTCATCAAACCCCCTTTGAGTTTAGTTGCTTTGAATTACCCTTGTATCTATACTAAATGTAAAAATAAATAAATAAAATAAGGGCTAAAAATCGTCATTGGACATTTTAGTTAGCAACATGAAGCAATCTACAAGAAGCAAAAGAATGAATCCTAAGTACCAAATATGTATGTCCTAAACTAGAATGAATATTTAGTGGATTCTTAGGAGAATAAAACGTATTTGTCTTTTGGAGTAAATGATTACTTAAAAAGGGGGCTTCTTGGATCATGCAAATCCTGTCTCCAATGCATCCAGTAATTAATTTGCATGTCTTAAGATTGACATAACATTTGAGCACGTCTTCTCTCCACTGGTTAGTGTGCAATGGAAGCAGACTAGTACAAGATTTCAATTGCAAAAGTGCAGCAATCTTCAAATCTAGAAGATGACCATTTGTTTGCTAAACATCACTGGTTAACCCATTAATTTTTTTTTTAATATTAAAAACGTTAGCATAAACGTCAATTTCATAAGGTAGATAAGATAACAAATGAAAATTTTTAAGAAAGAAAATAAATTAAATCTATACCATTGAGATTGAGATGATTCTTAACCTGCATCCCCACAAAGGTCCTAGATTAGTAGTGTTTACCTCTATCAACTAATACAAATTTTGTGAAGACCCCAACAAACTGAATAACAAATAGAATTTCACAATTATATTGTTGTCTACAAAAAGAAATTTTACGTTATATTTGGAACACGAATTTATTAAAAATTGCTAATGACATATTAAAGTACCAATACGTGAGAGGAAAAAACTAAAATCCTGCTAGCTATAATGAATGCTATTAGTTTAATCAAATACTGTGTATCAAACATGTAAATTATTACAAAAAACAAGGAAACTAAACCATTTCCAAACGCAAACTACATTTGTTTTTAGCCGAGCGTAGGTTTTTTGAGAATTGGGCTAGTGAATTGAAGTTGAAACTAGGAATGGATAGATATATTGCGGTTGACAGTGTTGGCCGAAGCGGAGGGATGATCTTAATGTGGTGTGACAAGTGAGAGTATGATAGAGATTAAAATCTAGATTTTACTTTAAATACAATTAATTTCATCACTTATATTATGGAATCAACAACTTTTCAACCACACATTTTATCTTAACTTTATTAAAAATTTGATTTTAATTCCCACAGTTGGCTAAATGTCCAATCATATTTAGTGGGCCATGTTGATGTTTTTCATAGGCGTAATGCTACAAGAACCACCTGGATGATCGCGTGTGAGTGTGAGAGGAAATATTATTTTATTCATGAGGGGACCGCACACTCACAGGTGGTCATCTGGGTGAGTAGAGTAGTATTTTTCTTTTCATAGATAAGAAGGTAGACAACAACGGAGATTTACTGGGTTTATGTCATCATCCATTAATATTCTCTGAAGCGTTAATTTAGTCCAACAACAATTCTTAACGGTAAATTAGTGCTCAATCTTTTCAGAATGGTGATGGTTGTCCAACATATATCCTGGAAGCATCATTTTCGTCCTCAAACTATACTGAAGTGTTAATTTGGTCCATAAGCTACCCTGAAAAGTAAATTTGGTCCTCTAAATATTCTGGAAATTTAAATCCATCCTCGAACTGTTCTGTAATGTGATTTTGGTCCAATCAGTGTTGCCAGGAGTCAATTACGTCTCCACGTTTATCAAAAAGTCAACTAGGTCCTCTAACTGTCTTGAAACGCTGATAGGTCCTCCTACTATCCTGAAGCATTGATTTGATCCTTTAATATCCTGAATAGTCAATTAGCTCCTCCAACTATCTCAAGATCCTCAAACTATGTTGAAGTGTTAATTTGGTCATCAGTCTATGCACAAAAGTTAATTTGGTCCTCTAACTATCCTAAAACGTCCAGTTAGTCTGGCAACTATTCTGAAGCTTGATGTTGGTGTTCCAACTATTCTGTAAAGTCAATTGGGCCCACAGAGATGACAATTTTGTCCACTAACTATTGAATTGAGACAATTATGTCCTTCAAATATTCTCAGATGATAATTCGGTCCTCATACTATGATCAATCGGTAATTTCATCCTCAATGTATTCAGAGGTGACAATTCGATCCTCCAACCATTTGGTCCTCCAACTTTTTGCTAGCGATAATTTGGTCCTTAAACTATGCTCAAGCCACTAATTCACAAACTATTCACAAGCAACATTTTGTTTGCCCAAATTGAAAAGCAAAAACCAAACAAAACCTCAAACAACCTAAATAAAATCTAATATATAAAAACAATTTTGGTTGCCCAAAATGCCCTCGACTTCTTTAAGGCCTCTGAAACATAGAGTAAAATTCACTTACAAGAAATTTTCATTTACATATAAAATAAATTGATTGTAATTAAATATTTCACTTACAAGTAAAAACTTGCTTGATTTTGTACTTATAATTGAATTTTTATATTTCACTATGAACACTATAAAGACACAAAGACTAAGAAGTTAATTATTAACACTTTTATTTCACTATGTCGGAGAATATCGACATCATTGCATATAAGAAAACTAACATGAGCATTGATAAGTGCGGTTTTCGCACTCATTTAGACCGTTAAACTTAGATAGTTGTTAGTTTTCAATTATTGGTTTTTGATTATTTTTGTTACTTTTGTTCCTTAGGTGATTGCCAGAGTTGTTGGTTGTTTATATGGTATTTTGAGCGTGAATTGAGCCAAAACGATTGAAGAGAAAATACTCCAAGATTTGGCAACCAAGTTCATCAATTGGGAGGAAGATGTATGGTTTGAAGGAGATGAAATCAAGTGCAAAAATCATGAAGAAAATGAAACAGCACAGATTTTGCCTATGCGTACGCATAGACCCGCAGGCCATGCGTACGCACACTTGCCAAATTCAGCTACTGAAACTTAAATGTTTACACTATGCATACGCACATCCAGGCCAATGCGTACGCATGGGCAAATCAGGAGGATTTCCCGGGTCGCGCTAAAACGCGATTTTTAATATCTTTCTCGACCCATTTCTACCCGACCCGTCTCCTATCTTCCACCCAACATAAATACATCACTTGGTGCTCATTTCTAGGGCATCAAAGGGAGGGGGAGCAGCCCCAAAACCGAGCCAAAATCTTGGGAGCTTCCATAGCCAAACCTTGAAGAAAATGGGGAAGATGAAGAAGAAGCTCCAATGCCATTGATCTCAACCTTCCATATCTTCATCCATAAGCTTTTCTCTTCTCTTTAATCTCATTTTTCTATCATTGGGTTATATATTTTTGTTAGCTATTATTGAATATCTTATGGATAGCTAAACTTCTATGTGATTAAGGGTTATTTTCTAACCCTAGTAATGAATTTCTATCGATTTGTGTTTTATTGTGTTCTTGAGATTAATGTGGTTAATTCATTGTGCTTATAATGTTTATTGCTATTCTCGATTATTTAGCGGGCCAACTAGATGATTGAGTTGTTTCGATATTTGCTAATTTGAGATTTATAGTTCGTAATTACTTTTTATTCCAAAACCTAGTAGCAACTATACTTTGATGGATTATGAGGAATTTTCTATTAAATGTAGGTGGATTATCACTTAAGTTAGTAAACCGAGCTTGCGAGTTTGCGCTTAATTCAATTTGTCTCTTTCGTCGTAATGCTTTTGTTGAATTAAATTTAACGAGCTTATCCTAGGTTGTTTGATGAAAAGGGTTGGGTAACGATGCTTATCTTATTCAACTAATATGTAAGAAGAGATTGAGGTAATCGAGCTTATGATTATTTTCGAATTGTTGTTGATCTTTTGAACAACAATCCTTTGCGAATTTCGATTAGAATTCATTCTAGCGGCGAAAAAATATCCCTCAATCACACTCTCCCCATTTGATCATTTTATTTATTTTGTAATTCTTGTCTTTCTTTATTTTGCATTTATCGCTTCCTTAGTTTAGTTAACAACCAAACCCCCCCTCCCCCCCTCCATTTACTTATTTGTGCATTTTTATTTTCTTATTGCAATTGGCGTAATTGAAAACAATCATCTGCGGGAATGACCTTTACTTACCATTTACTACTTGAACGACACATTTTAGAAAAGTAAGGAATATTATTTTGACGCCCCTTTCGGGTGTGTCAAATTTGGTGTCTTGTCGCCGGGGATTGTTCTTTCAATTTTGTTAATTGTAATATTTTCTTTTTATTAATGTTTTATTTATTTTTATATTTCTTCTTTGTGACTTAGGTTGTGATTAAGCGAAACGAACACATCAAGTACACCACAACCTAGGAGCAAGAGAAGAGGTTGGTTATTGAAGTTTGTGAGATGGAGGCAACATCTCAACTTGATCGTCAATTGGCCGACCTTGCATCTCTTGTACAACAAGTGGCTCATGGGAATAGCCAACAAAGCGCCTTTGAACGAGCGGATATCATTGGGGGCTATCAAATGTAACCGAGACAAGGGTATGATCCATATGCCTACATGTATAATTATGGATTTAGTGATAACTCTAGTCTCGGTTATGAAGAAAATTATTTCACATCTCCACAAGTACAATATCATCCACATGGTTTCTATCAACAAGATCAACCTCAAGCTTCTAGTATGTCTCTTGAGGATATGGTTAAATCTTTGGCATCAAACACGGTGCAATTGCAACAACACACGATACAAATCCAACAAGAGATTATGCAATTTCAATAAGACCAAGGGCAATACTTCCAACCTAGTCAACAAACTCAAACTTCAAGTGCTAGTATGTCTTTAGAGGAAATGGTTGAGTCATTGGCTTCGAGCAATCAACAAGCTCCAACTCAAAGCTCGGATATGTCCCTTGAAGAAATGGTGAAGTCTTTGGCCTCAAACAATATGAAAATCCAACAAAACACTTTGCTATTCCAACAAGAGACTATGCAATCTCTACAAGAAACAATGACCTCAATTATGAATTTGGAGACACAAATTAGTGAGTTGGCTAGCATGGCGGAGAAAATGGAGGCTCAAAGATTGGAAGAACTTCATTCTCAAGCACTTTACCCGAAAGAGGAAAATGTTAGTGTTGAGATACTAAGAAGTGAGAAGAGTTGGGATGAGGCACAAATGAAGATGGAAGATCTTGATGAGGAACCAACACAAGAATAAAACTTAGCTTGTGAGAGTATTGTGGAACCCATGGCATCTCTTGAGCCCTTACCGAGCAATTCATCAAGGTATAATCTTTCATGTTTTACTATTTCGATTTCTGATGAGAAATTTTTACCTTTGGTGATGCAGGCTCCCACTTTTGAGTTCATACTATTCCCCGAGCACTTGAAGTATGAAGAGTTGCAAGAAGGAAAAATACTACCGAGATAGTTGCAAGAAATCTCACGACACTTCACAACCAACTTAGGGGAGTACTTGAACCCCTTGCCCTTACTCTTTCATGTTTTATTCTTAAGGGCTTTGTACAGTTTAAATTTGTGTGTGATGATTTATGCTTGTTCGAGTGGATAGCCTTGTCGGCTTTGTTTTTGGTTATTACATTGCTTTGATTTATGGAGTGTGGACATGAATGTTATATGTTGTTTATTTTCATCCACTTATTCCATGTTTGACACTTTATGGAGCACTTGCGTCATGAAATTCATCACACGCACTTGTTGGTGGCACTTTAGGTTGTTGTGAACTTAGATGACCATATTGTTAACATTTCTCACTACCTATGAGAGAATAAGTTTGGGGGTGATTGAGCCGGTGAAGGAAATTGTTTAGAAGTGTATTAATTCCTTGCTCAAATGATTTATTTTATGGAGTGCTCATGAACTTCAAATGGAAAGCTAGATGTTTTTATCACAATCGAAAGAAAAAAAATCTGTAGGAAAAAGTTGTCTACCTTAAGGAGTGTGAGTCAGCGTTGAGTAATCTGGCCCTATGCACCGCAATATGTAGGAGACGATCTACCAATGAAGAAGGCTACCCTTAGGGACTAGTGCGTGAACTACCTACATTGGAAAAATGAAGCTAAAGAAAATAGATGATATATCCTTTGTTGCTATTGTTGAATGATTGGTGTTATACGTGATTTGCCTAACGTAAGTTTAAAGTTTGAGCACTCAAAGTTTTTATGGTGAATTAATACATGACTAGATGGTCTAATTTGCCGGTTCGATCCAACCAAACTTGAGAGGGAAAAATTGAGTGATTTGAGAGCAACCCTACGTTTTTGACACCTTGGGCTATAGTGAAAATATCAAGTTTGGGGGAGTGAACAACCCTCGAGCGAGAAAGAGGAATTTGACCATTTTATGGGTCGGGAACACCACCAACTTGTGTAATGCGATGAATTGGAATGACAGCGAACACACACACGAGTCAAACTTGGTATAAGTTTCAAATTGTTTGTTGTAGCATTTTTGTGTGCATTTCATAAATTTTTAGCATATGTAAGAATTGAGGCAAAGTTCGGCGAACTATCCAACCTTTATAGTTTTTGTTAATTTATAGTTTTTTGTTTGATTTTATTTGTGTATTTGCGTGCTTATTTTTATTGCTTTGTTCGAGGACTAACAAAGATTTAAGTTTGGGGGTGTGATAAGTGCGGTTTTCGCAATCATTTAGATCGTTAAATTTAGATAGTTGTTAATTTTCAATTATTAGTTTTCGATTATTTTTGTTACTTTTGTTCCTTAGGTGATTGCCCGAGTTGTTGGTTATTTATATGGTATTTTGAGCGTTTGCGTGCTTATTTTTATTGCTTTGTTCGAAGACTAACAAAGATTTAAGTTTGGGGGTGTAATAAGTGCAGTTTTCGCAATCATTTAGATCGTTAAATTTAGATAGTTGTTAGTTTTCAATTATTAGTTTTCAATTATTTTTGTTACTTTTGTTCCTTAAGTGATTGTCCGAGTTGTTGGTTATTTATATGGTATTTTGAGCGTGAATTGAGCCAAAACGATTGAAGTGAAAATACTCCAAGATTTGGCAACCAAGTTCATCAATTGGGAGGAAGATGTATGGTTTGAAGGAGATGAAATCAAGTGCAAAAATCAGGAAGAAAATGAAACCGCACAGATTTTGCCTATGCGTACGCATAGGCCTGCAGGTCGTGCGTACGCACACTTGCCAAATTCAACTACTGAAACTTAAATGTTTATACTATGCGTACGCACGTCCAGGCCTATGCATACGCATGGGCAAAATCCGGAGGATTTCTCGGGTCGCGCTAAAACCCAATTTTTAATATCTTTCTCGACCCATTTCTATCCGACCCGTCTCTTATCTTCCACCCAACATAAATACATCACTTGAGGCTCATTTCTAGGGTATCAAAGGGAGGGGGAGCAGCCCCAAAACCGAGCCAAAATCTTGGGAGCTTCCATAGCCAAACCTTGAAGAAAATGGGGAAGATGAAGAAGAAGCTCCAATGCCATTGATCTCAACCTTCCATATCTTCATCCATAAGTTTTTCTCTTCTCTTTAATCTCATTTTCTATCATTGAGTTGTATATTTTTGTTAGCTATTATTGAATATCTTATGGATAGCTAAACTTCTATGTGATTGAGGGTTATTTTCTAACCCTAGTAATGAATTTCTATCGATTTGTGTTTTATTGTGTTCTTGAGATTAATGTGGTTAATTCATTGAGCTTATAATGTTTATTGTTATTCTCGATTATTTAGCGGGCCAACTAGATGATTGGGTTGTTTCGATATTTGCTAATTTGGGATTTATAGTCCGTAATTGCTTTTTATTCCAAAACCTAGTAGCAACTACACTTTGATGGATTATGAGGAATTTTCTATTAAATGTAGGTGGATTATCACTTAAATTAGTAAACCGAGCTTGCGAGTTTGCGCTTAATTCAATTTGTCTCTTTCGTCGTAATGCTTTTGTTGAATTAAATTTAGCGAGCTTATCCTAGGTTGTTTGATGAAAAGGGTTGGGTAACGATACTTATCTTATTCAACTAATATGTAAGAAGAGATTGAGGTAATCGAGCTTGTGATTATTCTCGAATTGTTGTTGTTCTTTTGAACGAAAATCATTTGCGAATTTCGATTAGAAATTCATTCTAGCGACGAAAAAATATCCCTCGATCACACTCTTCCCATTTGATCATTTTATTTACTTTGTAATTCTTGTCTTTCTTTATTTTGCATTTATCGCTTCCTTAGTTTAGTTAACAACCAAACCCCCCCTCCTCCCCCCCCCCCCATTTACTTATTTGTGCATTTTTACTTTCTTATTGCAATTGGCGTAATTGAAAACAATCATCTGCGAGAATGACCTTTACTTACCATTTACTACTTGAACGATACATTTTAGAAAAGTAAGGAATATTATTTTGACGCCCCTTTCGGGTGTGTCAAGCATTGCATATGCCGGAGGGTATCCTCCTACAAGCAAATGTGTTACATTGGTAGGTGAAGGTAGTCTTTGCTTGATCTTTCGGAGCACAAATTTGATTATACTGAGTGCCCGTCAAGGAGGTGGTAACGCAAAGGCCCGGCTTACCTCTTCTACATTTGATCCATAAATGGTAAAGGCAAATGATCATTTAGAGTTGCATTGTTGAGTTTAAGGTATTCAAAACAAACCCTATATCCTGCTATGTCCTCTACATAAACTGATTGGTGTGATTAGCCATTTGGGCTAGATCTTCCTGTTGGAATTTATTGGTCCGAAAGTTTTATGATTAAAATTCTAAACAAAGTTGGTTTTGATGTCAAGGATGAGGAGAAAGAACCGATTTTTAACATACTGGGATTTCATACAAAAACTCTACTGTTTTTAGAACAAAACAAAGAGGAGAAGAAAAACTTTTCAAACAGCAATTTAATTCATCATTTTCTTCTAATTTTTCGGTATTACAAGACTCATATATATAGTCAATCTTAGATAGATTTTCCTACCAACTATCTATCACTTTACCATACTTACAAGTTAGATATTGTACTACACCATATTTTGACAATACACTACTTGTAGTAGGTCCAAACTAGTTTAACTTTACATATTAAAATAAGTTAAACCATAACCAAACATATAACTAAGTGAAACTAAAAATACAATAGTTATGTAACAACTAAAATGTCACAACTAGCTCCAACACTTCCTCCCAACTTGTTTTGTTCTCTTCACCTTGAAAACCCGACTGATTCCGATTATTATTCCAAGAATTAGGATGATTCTTCCAGTCTAGATTATACGTGTTGGCGTATGTTATTGACGTGAAAAAATTTGCACACAGCAAGCTATTTTTTGAAAATACTCATTTTTTATGCAGAATTATACGCAAAATTATAAGTCCGGCATAGAAATATTGAACTTATGTACCCGTCATGATGTCATGGTTTGAGCATTTCTTTGAATCTCTCATACGTTTTATGAAAAAATTTCCGTGTCAAGCTGCCTAAAAATGGAGTATATCATGCTTCAGTTTCGCCACTTTGGCATGAAGAAGTATTTGCTAGTAAATTTCTAGACTAGATCATTCCAGGTAGTGATGCTGCTTGCAGGATGAGAGTCTCGTCATTCTCTTGGTTCCTCTTAGAAATGTGTGGAAATGACCTCATTTTGATTGCTTTCGCACTTACATTCTAGCATTCGAAGTTACCCACCATCTCCAAGAAACGTGAGATAAGGATGTGCTTCATTTGATTTTCTTGATTGGGTTGATCGCGAGAGATATACGGGGGTGTGTATAAGAATTCAGAGAAAATCTTATTTCATTCTATCATGTGCATTCTGGAAAAAAAATTCCGAAAATAGAAAGAGAAATCTTGAATTCTTCCAATTTCTCTTGACATATCTTGTAACTTCTTTTTTCGTCTCGCTGAAAAGTTCTGAAGTGATGCAAAAATTCAGGAAAAAACTCACATTTTTATTCTACCCACAAAAACTCCCTTCTTCCGTTCCGACTTGTAAGATATATATGTTTTTTTAAAATCCTAGAAGATTGGTCCGTCAAATACCAAATTTGCTCTTAAAATCGCATTAAAATAGGTCCAATCGTGTTTTCCTGGCTGCAAAGTCGCATGATAAGTGCATTTTATGAGCTTATTCGGATATATAAATTGAGCAATTATCTACTTAATTTGTGTGTAAACTATGTAAATTGTAGGACAATCCCAATTTGGATACAATTTATATGAAAAGAGGCTATTAGGAGCTTAATTGGAGTTGATTTGAAGCAATTGAAGATTAAGCGGATTGCAAGAGGTCAATTGAAAATATTAAATATTAATGGAGCATACGGTAAAAATTCATAAGTTTCGGGAGTTAAATTCGACATTTGAAAAGTTTGAGAACTGATTTGAACTTCGAAACTTATCTCGGGTCAACTATTATGATTTTGGGGATCATTGTACATATATTATTCAAGTCAAAAGGAGAAAGAAATCAAGAAATCAATTAAGGAGCTAGGATTTCAAGGATTTTACAATGGGCGAAATTTTGGTACAAGATCTTCATCTTTTTCTCTTTTTTCATTAATACCCGGTAATGTACTTTAATTCCTTCTTGTTTTATTCTTTTCTCATGATGTATAATTAAGTATTTAGCTAGGATGAATGACTGTAGCCTAGTTTTGAACTTTAATTTTAATTAGAAGTATTTGCATATTCAATTGATTTTGTGAATTGTTTTTACTTCTATTCTAATGCTTGGATTAATTGGTCACTAATTCATTGATTTCGTGAACTATAATTACGTAGAGATACAGATTATTTGTTTGGACCATGTAGTAAAATTCGGTAATTAATATAATTAATGATGCTACAAGTACATTTTTTTTGACATCATGATTGACACTCTCCTCACATACAAAGGGTGGGGCTCATGATTAAAATAATCGTGGACCCCATCACATGTGAGTAAAGTGTCAATTATGGTGTCAAAATGGAGTGTACTTGTGGCTTAATTCTAATATAAAGGTTGAACCCCAACTTTGAGGGTCCCACATCACCCCTACCCTGGAGTATCGTGAGGGAGGTAAATTGCAGGTGATGCCTCCAAGGGTACAAGGTGGAAGGCTGCTTGTACACTTGCACTTATCCAAGAGCCAAATCCATATTTCAGGATTCGAACCCTTGACGCGGCAGCCTCAAGCAAAGCTAGATTTCTCCACCCTCCCTTTTTACCACTTGAAGATGTGCCCTGGGGGCGGCTTAATTCTAATATAAAACGTAGAGATACTTGTGCTAGTTTTAGCGATTGTTACATGAATTCTTAAAACATAAGTACGTTTAACTAAGATTGATTCACATAGATATATAAAATTGAATTAGTTCAATAGATCCAGATAAATTGAATAGATTAGAAGAATTCGATCGGATAAACATTATCAATTGTATAAAATTTGGTGATTGAGATTAAGTGGATAACTATGGTGAACTCATGCATCCTAACACTAAAATAATCATATTTAAAAAGTCATTTTTATTGTTTAATTTATTTAAAATAAAAAAATCACAAAAATAAGATAAACACATTCTTTATTTGTTTTCGATCAAATTGAAGTTAGGAACAATTGAATTAATTGTTATATAGTAGTTCTCGTAGGAACGATATCCGGACTCTTAGGTCCACTTTATTACTTGTAAGTATCCATACACTTGCAATATATAAAAATTGACAACATTGCACCAGCAAGCCCTGTTTCACTCGCTAGTGCGAGCTTATGGGGCTAGCTTCTGAGTATGTGCCTCAGGTGACCTCCATATTAGCTCTCTGTGTCCTCTTGAATTTTTTCCATCTTTACATTATGCTAGTTAAACACACACTTTAATCCTCTTGCACTCGATGTTTGTCGATGGTGTAATCCTACAAAGCACTAAAAGGGCAGAAATCAACTAGCGAACAACTCAAATACTTGCAATGCAATCTGAAAATTATGGTACCATGAACCAAATAAGTGCAAGAAATGCACTTATCAATCACCTACACAATATGTTTAGAAAGTGGTGGAGAACTCATGAGAGAGCATTTTTATTCTTTTAAGTCGAGGAAATGTACGTGTAATATAGAAACTTTTAACTTTGTACATGAATATCAATGTCAAATGTTGTGCAAATACTAGAGTATTCGCCTGAGTTGAGCTTCTTATGGGTCATTACTTAGAATTAGGGTTGTAAACAAAATTCGTTAAACTGTCAAATCGAACTAAAATCGCATTTTAGAAATCGTAGGTTTGGCAACGTGGACCCGTCAACGAAATTGTTTTGAACAAAATCAAACCGGTCAAAAAGGATTTGGTTTAGGTTTGAAAATTTTAATTACGGTTTAAAATCAAACCGAACTGGCGAAAAAATATATAAAAATGAAATTGTTTGAAAATTCATCCAAAATTTCAAATATGTAAAATTCAATAGTTTTGTCATTTGTGGGTATTTTTTTCAATTTCTAATTTTCTACTACATATATATTATAATTATTAATATTACTCAATAATCCTAATTTATATTTTATATATAAATTATAATAATATCAATTTTATATTTTTCAGTCCAATTGGAATACGTAATTTTCTAGCCCAATTGTCCAACGGTCCCAACCCATAATGGTATAACCAATAACTCATACATTTCTTATTTCAATTGAAAATCAAAGTATCAATTATTAAACTCAAAACCTAACCATTCACTTCCTCTCATTCCGTTCTAGTTTCCACGATTCCAAACTTCCACCAGCGTCTCTTCCTCATACGCGACGTGACTCTCATTTCTACGCGACGCGACCTCGCTTCCGCTCTGCCTTGGCCCACCCAGTCCCGACGTCTCCTCCTCCCGTGACTACTCTCAAGATCTGAACTATGTAATCTCAACAATTGGCGCCTCCTCCTTTAGTTCGAGGCTTCGAGCCGTCGGTCAGCTATTCATCTTTAAAATCGGTTAGACTTAAGTTTAAATGGCATAAAAGTAAACATGCAAAAAAATATACGACGAAATAGATGGTTTAAAATCGGACCAAACCGTTAGATTTATGTTTAAATTTTTTCCAAACCGTTCAAAAAGGTTTGATTTAGGTTTGAGTTTTTCTCAAACCGGTTTAAACGATTTGGTTTGAAAATTTGTTTAAAATCAAACCGCTTACACCCCAACTTAGAATACGATTTAAACGATTTGGTTTGAAAATTTGTTTAAAATCGAACCGCTTACACCCCTACTTAGAATAAGGTAAATCTCCTTCCATCCACTACTTTGGTTTGGACTCAATCTCATTGTTCATATTGGTACTAGTCTTTAACTCGGACACAATGAATCAGTTGGTTGATTATTGAGGGTAAAATATTACAAAACACTATAATTTACACAATCGAGAAATAAATTCACAACATATACAATGAAAGAAATATAAGATTTGATATGGTAATGCAGATCACAGATGAGTTTGAATTCTTAATGTAAAAGGAGTTAATATTTAACAATTTCCACAAAAAAAAAAATTGAATGGTTATAGAGAAGAATCTTATTTTATTTAACTCATGTATTTTTGGTGTTATCAATCATTAAACTCAAACATATAAAAATAGAATTCAAAAAACCCAATAAACTGGGAAAAAACAATATACAATACTAAAAAAACAGCAAAATATTGCAGAAAAATCCCAAAAAAAAACTTATTTCTTCTCCCAAGGCCTAACGGAGAGAATAATAATCAAGATAATAACCAACAAAAGAATGATTCCAAAACAAGCCCATTTCCTAGTATTCTTCTGGTGTTTCCTAGCCACCCCCAGCTGATGAGTGCCGCCTCTAACAAAAGAATTTGCCCTGTGAACCTGACTCTCAATATCATCCAATTGTTCCCCTTGGCTCTGCACCAATACAGCCATGTCCATAAAAACCTGATGCAATTCCTTCAGATTCTTCTCCATTTCCTTTACTGCATCATGCCTTTCTTGAATCTCCACTATAGTGTCCATTATTTGTCCTCTGCCCTGTTCCTGTATTGCTTTCTGCAAGAAAGTTTCGCTTTCCCCGGTTTCGATCAGATTGTCTAAGATTTTCTCATCTGGGTTTTCCCCTGTCACAGTGTAGTACCTTCTCTGGACGGTTTCCCGATACTCGGAGTTCATTTTCTGCCTCAGCTCATTGAATCGGTTCATTATGTCCTGAAGTTTTTTCCTCAGGCCATTGACAACTGAGGTCCTGGTCCTGTCGGACGAGCTCCCAGGGCCACAGCCCGGGACGCTGCGGTTAGCAGCGTTGGACCTGTCTAATCCCTCCAAACGGACCTTGATCACCTTGGCCTTTTTCAACGATATGGCGATGTCGTTATCCATTTTTGCTCGAAGTTCTTTCACAGATTTGGCATTGTGGAGGACTTTGCTCTGCTCGTGTGCGGCCAGGAGCTGGCTGTAGAGCGTCTCCAGGTCACGGAGCTCGTCCTTGATGGTCTCGACGTCTTGAAAAAACTTGTCGAGATTTACACCACCCGTGGAATTAGGTGAGTTTGTCATTTGGATGGTGTGGGAATTTGGATCTTGGCCACGGAGACGAGAGAAGGATCCTGAAAAGAGATCGTTCATTTTTGTGGATCTGATCTAGCGATGAAAAGTGAAAAGATGAAGTGTGTTTTGAAATGAAAATGAGGAATTAAAGTAGACGAACGGAGGATGAATCTTGGATGGCTAGGCAAGTTGAATGGGTAAGAAACAAAGAGAACTGGTCAAATGAGTCGACTCGTTTCTTAACGGAAGAAGCAAGAAGGGAGAGAATAGTCAACTGATGGAAAATTCTTCTCAACTCTATTGGTGGAAAACGCGTCTTCATTCTTCTCAACTGTGCAACGCGTCTTGAAATTGAAATTTTTAAGGAAAAACTTGTACTTTACAAGTTCCCTTTTTTAGAAAAATTCTTCACAATTTTTGTCAAAAAATGAAAAGGTTTTTGAATTCCTACTCATATAGAGGTGGGTCCCATGTATAAAATATTTCAAAAAAAAAAAAATCTTCCGTCTTTGGATATGTGTGTTTGGTAGGTAGGAATTTAAATTCCTGTACCTGTAACAAGGTTCCTTTTTTTATCGGAGAGTGAAAGTCAATTTGACTTTTTTAATAGACTTTTTTGAAGGAATTAACTCGATTTTTTATTATTATTATTATTACAGAAATTGAATAAAAATTGAGTGATGCAAGTGCTACATAATGCAGTAGCCTTTTAATTTCTCTCAAACTCTGCAACACGACATCCCCAAAAAATCCATTTTTTTAAGAACTTTTTTACGAAACTAATTGAATGAAACATCTGAACTTGCATCTCCAATTTTCAATTTTCGAAAATTATTTTCCAAAATAAAAGTCAGATAAGCTGTTAAATGTAATCGTGCTTGAGACACTCCTTCAAAAGCAATGATTTTTTTATATAGAAATAAAAAGAAAGCATAACGCACTCACACTAACCTGCCTCACACGAACACGGACACAAAGAATATTATATCATCCATATAATACTCGTAGAGGGGGTTTGGCGAGTAGGGGGATTCCTATTGTCACTCAAAGAAACCATATTGCTAAATGGTAAGCTACCACTCTGTCCATTCATCAACTTTGTTTGAGCATGAAAATGGGGACAGTTGCTAAGAACTTTATTAAGTTTTCAATTACAGAATGACTGCAATCACCTAATTCTTAAGATGGTAACAGATTCCATAGTTCAAAACAAACATAGCAAGAAGTACAATTTCCATTACAAGAATCATTACATTCCCTCGACGTTACTCGGGAAGAGAAAAAGGGTTTTCTCAGTCCGTTCACTGATAATTTTCAAAAGCTACAATGCAAGAAAAGGGAAGAATTTAGTTGAGGACTTTTGGTATATTTAATAGAAATTTAATAGCAGCCCGTGATGATAAAATATTAGATAAAGCAGGTTTAAATTTCTCAAAACGTTGGTCCTATCATCTTAAAATCTAGCTTGCTTGAATGGTGAACAATGATTGTATCATTGTATGTCCTGATATGACACAAAATCTAAGCCATGTTTGATTCTTACTTTTTTCATAAATATGATTGATAAAAAGTGATTCTTAAAAAAAAAAAAAACAAAAAAACAAAAAAAGGTTAAAAGGTATGAAAAGATTTTGAATTTACATGCAAAATTATTTTATTGAAAAAAATGTAATTGAAAATAAATTTAAGAAAAATGAGTTTTAAATAATGAAAGTCAGACAAAGACTAAATCTCAAAGTCTCTTTATTATAGTGATATAAAAGGCCATCCTCTTCAATCATCCAAACACAATTGGTAGGACGCCTTTCAAAATCATGTTAATATGAATACTCAATAAAATGGTGCCAATTTGAGATCATTCAACATCACATCATATTAAAATATATAAACATCCTCCAAATATTAACATTGAAACTCTCAATCAGCTTCAATGCCATAGGGTATTTTATGAAAACCAAGATCATTATCCCAAGACTCGCGATGATATTCTAAATCCTCCACGTCCCAAACAATTTACAACACTTACAATGACTATCTAGCACCAGTGATTCAGACAGCCTCAAAATATAATAAGAATGGCGGCATACAATTTTGGATCCAAGAAAGTTTTTTTACACTAGTTGGAGGACAATTGTATCTTTTGCTCTATTTACCAAAAATGATATGATATAGATATATAGCTTTTCAGAGACAGCAAAAAGCTAATCATGGATAAAATTTTGGTGGAGACTGGAAGAAGGTAATGATCAGGTAAAATTCAGTACAAAATGACTATGGTGTCAATCATTTAGCTAACAAATCATTGTAAATGAATACCAATGTACAGCTAGGGAGGGGTAGTAGTTCACTGGTACCTGAATTCACCAAATCAGAAAGAATATATTGCAGACTGATCTTTCTTTCACCAATTCATAGTTTTAGTCCCATCACAAACTGGAAACGATATTTACCCTGAAAACTATATATCTTCTTATGTTTTTGGTCGAATGAAGCAGAAATGTGGACTAAAACATATTAGACAGTAGATGAGCAACAAAATCGTAGAGCGTGTTCTTTAATTATAAAGCTAATGAATTTGATTCACCACTGAATTCACCTCCATCTATAAAGTAGGTTGACAGAGAGAATACAAGAAAAGGAAGATTTTCCAAATGCACATATTTGTGGTAGCATAAATATATAGCTATTGGTAGCAATAACATGGCATAGGCATACCCTTCAATCACTTCACTCTTTTATTGGAATTCAACCGTTGGCTGTGGACTTGTAGTGATATTCATCAATTGTTGAGTAAACTAGACCTTCTGATTCAAGAGACTCGATCGCTTCTCTGTCAAGGAACCAAAAACGAGGATGAATACGTTTTGTACACAGAGAGAGAGAGAGAGAGAGAGAGAGAGAGGTTACAAGATCTTGTGTTCAGGAAGATTTAGCTGTTGTGCAAGTTCATTGCGAGGAACTCCCTTCTCCTGTGCACTGAAAAATTGAAAAATCATCACTGAGTTCTAAGGTTCTGTAAATACTTGAAACAGTACAACTCAGAAGATGCCAGAAACCAGAAAAAACACAGATTTTATTATCAATCGAGACAGCCAACCATCATCCCCTATATGCCTCACTAAATTTGCATAATGCTATATCCACATGATACCAAAAGTGAAGCAAAAATGAGGGAGTATAATAACAGAAGCAACAAGAACAATATGATGCCATTCAGGGGCGAATCCAGGATTCGACTTCAGCTAAAGCGGAACGCAAACGTTGAACACTTACGGTCAACGGTCAACATCCATGATAACGGTGTTGTTTATTAATATTTAATTAAATAATATTCAAAAACTCATACGGACTATAACTAAAAGAACTAGATACACCATTAGAACTAGAATTATGTACCAACTTTTATTTCGAATAAAAAAGTCGTTTTATGATTTTCAAAATGTCCTAATTTATTTTTCAATCAAACGGTCAATATAATATTAACAAAATGTCAATATTCAATTTACAATTAAAGTTAATTAAATAAGTATTATTATATTAACAAAGTTGAAATTATTTATGTGCTTATATCAATTTTATGTGCACATGTGATCTCACTTTTTCGCAATCGATTTTTTGTGAATGAAAAGTGAAATCTTCTATTAATTAACTAAGTTTTATTGAAAGATGTAACTCTAATGCCAACTCGTGAAAAGTGGAACCTTCTTTTTTTTTTTTACAATATTTTAGCAATGATCTTACTAAATTCATCTTAAGTTGATCTGAAATTTTCATGTCGATTTTAGTCACCAATAAATATAATAATACTAAAATAAAAAGTGAAAAAGGAAAAAAAGTCATTAAATTTTTTTGGATTAATAATCATAAAATTAAACAAAGTTATCATAAATTAATGATTAAACGAAATATAAGATTAATTAAACTTTGAAAAAGTTGAATATGTCATCAAATTTCACCTTAATCCCTACAAACAAGTGGGACAGTAATAAATAATTAATAATAGTCAAATGTTGAAATTGATGCAAAAGAAAAGAAAATGGGTTGTCAAAGTCAAATGTTGAAATTGATGCAAAAGAAAAAAAAAACTGCAAAGTTGAAATTGATGCAAAAGAAAAGAAAAAGAAGTTGCAGGTGGTGCGTTTCGAACTTGAAACCTTCAATTTAAAAGGCAGGCGCACTAACCAACTAAGCTACTATGGTGTTTGTAAATAAAATAAATTATCAGATATATAATATAAATATTTTATCTATTATCATAAAAAAAAAAAATTCTCCCCGACGGATCCAGCACGAGCAGCCGTTGGGGCTCGCCAGGTGCTAGATCCGCCTCTGATGCCATTATACCATAACAACCTAAGACAAAAATTGAGAATATGATGGAAGAAAACCATTAACTAGAACACTACAAACCAGATGTATATCAATGACACTGTCACTGTCACTAGGTCAAGAATGCATATGCAACATGTATCTATCAATCACATTCGAGGAATAACATGTCATGTTAATTATCTGACAATGTGTTTTCTCCCAGATACACTGTAAGCAAAAACATCATAATGAAGATCTAATTCCTGGAAATTGGTCCATGATTTTACTGGCATGTAACCTGAGGACATAACTTTTTTGTAATAAATTGGTTTCAAATATACTGGTAACATTTTGACTTTTAACAGAACCAGTCAACCTGTCCAAGATTCTTTTGAGGTTTAGTTTGTAAACAAGAATTTTGTGCAAATTTCATGTTTATTGCTGCTGGGAAGTCATATACTTAATTTCTTCAACATATGAAGGTTAAACTTGGCAAAATTTCAAAATTCCAATGTGCATAGTAGCCATGTCTTAAACTACATAATCATTAATTCACCATTCAGCGGGGAAAAAGAAGAAAATAAATCAAAAGAATAAAGTTATGACATCATTACAAACGTGCTATAATAGCGTTTATCATCAAGAAACCAATAAATTCTACTACAACAGTGTTTTCACTGAACAAAAACTAATTATTTTCCCACCAAGTTTACTACATTTTCAAGACTGGTCCCCGCCCTGCCACTGAAACTTGTTATTCTGAAGTTTGATTGTGAAAAGATTTGAAAACCTCCATACATGTTTGTTATATGTTAATGCATAAACCCCATCTGCAGGTTCCAAGGCCTTGATTGTTCCAAACTTATATCAGAAAGAAGTGACCCTCCAAAAGTTACCTCTTACCAATGATATTGTCGTGCATAGTTAATTAGTTACCAATTACCATCTGTAGAACTAAACTATTCACCTTAGGGGTTTGCGTATTTGAGTACAAAGTCAATAAATCATTCACAAACATGTATGGGGATTCCTGGAAGAGGAAGAAGAGAAGACAAATCTTTTATTAGATGGATAAGTAGCTCATATAACTCACAGGCATGGTGGTTGATGCAAATAGTCCAAAACCAATTTATCTATTCCCTTGATCCCATTTGATCACATCCATGTCATATTGTACAGAAAACTGAAAAAGGAAATGATATAATCATCAATTATTTGAATCAGGGGGAAAAAACGTAATTTAAAGTTGCATTATTGAATAGTAATTTACATTATTTGATGGGGTAGGCAGGAAACCCTTTAAAGGGGTGTTAACAGCAGAATTTGGCATATGGGTAGGAGCTGTGGCAGCATCCTGCAGCTTCTAAAGAGATAAGAATGGAGGAAAACCTCATTATGAACACATAACAGGCTCTCTCATACAAAAACTTGTTAACAGTTATAAGTATACCCGAAGCCTGGTGTTGTGGCAATGGACATATACACATTCAGCAAAGTGGTATGCAATCTCATTATAGTCTGTCAAGGGCCTAAAAGTAACAGCACAGCATAATTAAAATTTTTTTTAATAAGGAAAGAACTGCAAGGATTCAAGAATAAGACAAATAAAGATTGCATTAAAAAACATGAGAACAGATTTATTTAGCCCCTGTTTGAGTCCCATTATTTAAAAATTCATTTTTTTTTTCTAAACTCATTTTTAACATCACATTCTCTCAATAAAATAATTTGCACATAAATCCAAAAAAAAATCCCACTTTTTAACCTCACATTCTCCAAAAATCACTATTACATAATTCCTTCTTTTGAAAAAATGGGGCTCAAACAAGGGCTTAATGTGAATGTTGGATAGAACTCTTGCTACATCCTCATTATCTAGTTAATTGCGGATTTCCCCTTAAGATTGTTCACTTAGGTGTTAACTAATCAAAATGTGAGAATGTAATAAGGCAATCCAGATTCCTGGGAATAATTAGTATAACCATGTTGACATAGTATTATGCCTATGTTAAATGATGACGCCAGATCAAGACTTCTGAAGCTCACGGTGGCACAAAAAATTGATATATTATAAGAAGCATTTCCTGAAGCACAATAAACAACTATCACAATTTTTACTTAATATTCTAAATTTACACAAAAGCAAGCAGATTCATCATATGTTGCTTCAACATAGAGTACTAGCTCAATGCTCGTTTTGGATCAGCAATATAAAAACGAATAGATCGATAAAGCACCATTTAGTCAGCCCTTTATGGGTGAAAATTTTCTACTAAATAATATACAATATCATCCAATTGAATTCAAGATAAAATCACCACAAAACAATATATAGTAGCAAATAATAAAATTACTTTGCTTTGACGGGAATTCTAATTTCTCACTTTGAGCCTTACCAAATCTAGTGTACATAATTTCAGTGACATGCAATTTTTCTTGCAGGCTAAAATAGAGTAGACTCTGTACATTATACAAAATATGCCATCGGTGATGAATGTTCGCTAGAGGGGAGTAGGGGGGAAGGGAGAGATTTATGTGTAACAATCCCTGAGTGGTAACTGTCAAGTGTTTTACTCGCATAATCATGACGGACAAAAATCACAAACCTCAAAAACAGATTCGTACAATCCTTACCTGACAGAGTAAACCATCAATTGTTTCTTTCCCTGAAAGCCCTTCAGGTGCCCATGAACCTTTACATACATGCCATTTCTATCCATAAACATATCAAAACCAGTTAGGAACAAGTACACAAGAAAACGACCATTAACAGAAAGTTAAGTATATCCAAAAGAGTATTACAGTACTAGCTCCATTTCCTTGGTATCCACGCCTTCATTTACCCTAAAATAACTCACATTGAGACACAATTTAGCTTGTAAAGAAGCCGCAGATTAAAAACAAACATGGAAGTTTAACCAAATGCTTCAACTTGTGACAAATTCATATGATTTTATATCACCAATAAGAGGGAAAAAAATTAAATCACCATCTATGGCAGTCAATGCGCCCAGTGCCATCATCAAGCACAAAGAAACATCAGTGATCCTTTCAGCTTTGTCATACATCGTTCCCAACAACTTCACCTAACAAGACTCAATTTCAAAAACAAGTTAATGATTCATATGACTGAATAAACAATCTAAATTTAAAAAAAATAAAAAATAAAAAATTGTATGTTTAAGAAACAATACATTGTTCACATCAACACCATCAATAAGAAAAATCACTTTGTCATCACTCGCTTGAAATGCTTCGCTTATTTGCTTCACGGTCAATGGAAGTAAAGACTGTGCATCGCGATTCTACACAAAACCCAACAAGAGTAAAATATTAAAAATGTTTAAGATTTTCTAGCTGATTCAAAAAAATTAAAATAACAATAAACATTGAATCAATTAACTATTTTTTAAGCGAGGAAAAACCAATTATATGCTCTTAAACTCAAACCCAATATCGAGTTAACAACCATATGAAAAACTATCGTCTTGTTATATTATAATTTTGCACAGACAAAATTTACTCACCTAGAAAAAAAAATGTTTGGGTTCCAAACAAAAATAAAAATAAGAAGAAAAAATACCAAACATTTTCTGCTATTTCTCAGGCAGTTGAAAAAAAACTGGACAGTGAGGGACCCGCACACAATACCCGGATTAGGATTTCCAGAAACAAACAGAGGTTTTGAATGCAGTCACATAGACAGAAATAGTAATCCACAAATCTCAATGGAAGAGCAATTGCATTTCTTGTGTTTCACTAACGGAATGAAAAGGGCAATTGAGAGTTTTGACAAGCGTACCTTGGCGGGAGAGAAGGAAGGATCGGCGGTTTGGGTGGCCTGAGAAGGCATGAAACCGCCGCCTTCTCCGTCAAATTGAGTATTCTTATACATCTTTGTGTGTAGCTGTCGCACAAACCGAAGATTGAAGATTGGAATGGTCTATACGTCGAGGGTTCCCGCCATTTTTATCGGTCCACTTTAGTTTTTGTTGATGCCGCAATGCAGATCAATTATTCTAATTCATATTCATTAAAAATTCATTTTCAATCAAGATTAGCCTCTAGAAATTAAAATTAAACTTTGTAGATTTTGATAGAAATTTATCAAATATATAGTTAAAAATGTTTTGGATCCAATTAAATATATGATTAAAATTAATATTTACCTTTGAATTAAATTAAAATCTTTCTACCAAACAAGGTTTAGTAACCTTTTTTTGCTTTTTAATTATACATTTTTTAAAAATATCATTTTTCATAAAATTTATTCTCCAAAATTCTATATCAAACAATACATAATTCCATTTTTGTCACATTTTGATCATTATAATAATATTTCTGTTTCAGTTATTTATCTCCAGTAATATATAGTATAAACTCATTTTTCAAGTGTTGTGAAAATGTTAATTTAGACGTTGTCATTTTTTAATGGATAAAGATATTTGTACTGAATTTGTTATCTATTCTCACATGCGCGCGGAGCCCGTGTGAATAAAAATTCCAAACATGTGGTCCCCATCCCCTATTGTAAGTGTAGGAAAATGATTTGATAATTTAAATTCGGTACATGTAGCATTATCGTTTTGTGTGTGTGTGTGTGTATTTATTTATTGTCATGTAATGAGAATTTGATTTAACTAAAACATTTGGATGGTTTTTTTTTCTCCTGCCATAATTATACTCAATCTTCGGCTCATTTCCTCATCACACTGTTTTCTTTTGTTGGGTTGATTAGTGTAGTAGTGGAACATGCATATATATAACATTTACATATGGTTACTACCTACTCATTGAAAAATAAAAAGTTATTGGTTACTTACTCGCTTTTACACAACATTACATGATACGTCTCGGAAAGGTACCAAATTAAGTCCCGACAACAGAACCAAAATTGATAGCTTCCAAAAGCGTATCAAATTAATATTCCTTACTTTTCTTAAAAGTGTCGTTCAAGTAATAATTTGGTAAGTAAAAAGTCATTTTCGTAGAGAATTATTTTCAATTATGTCAATTGTAATAAGAAAAACAAAATATGCAAATAAGTAAATGGGAGGAGGGGGGTTTGGTTCATTAAACTAAGAAGCGATAAATCAAAATGGAAAAAACTTGAATAAAAGCGAACAATGCGTGAAAATGTAATCGGAGGGTATTCCTTCACCGCAAGAGTGATTTTCTTATCAATATCACAAAAAAATTCCGTTCTCAAGATCAACAACAATTCGAGAATAATCACAAGCTCGATTACCTCAAACTCTCCTTACATTTTAGTTGAATAAAACAAACTATTTACCCAACCTTATTCATTAAACAACATAGAATAAGTTCGCTAGATTTAATTTAACAAAAACATTATAACGAGAGAGTTTAATTGAATTAAACGCAAACTCGCAAACTCAGTTTACTAAATTAAGTGTTAATCCACATACATTCAATCAAATAGCGATTACGTACTACAATCAATTTAAATGTACTAGCTACAATGCTGTAAAAAAAATAGTGATTACGTACTATAAATCCTAAAATAGTATTCATTGTATCCACATAATCATTTAGTTGTCCACCCCAAATAATCAAGAAGAACAATATACACATTAAGCACAATGGATTAAACACATATATCAAGAGAACTATATAGCACAAAGTGATAGAAAATTCATTCTAGGGTTAGAAATCACCATCAATCACACTAGGTTTAGCTATTAATGAGATATTCACAAATACCTAACAAAATATTACAACACATGGATGAAAACGATATTAAAGAGAAGAAAAACTTATTGATAAATAGATGAACGGATAAAATCTTCAATAAAGAATCTTCTTCTTCTTCTTCCCCATTTTGATGTGTTGTTGAGGGTTGCTCCCAGATTTTCTCCCTCTTTTGGTTGGTGAAAATGATGAAGTTCCCTCTTTTGGCGCCACGAGTGTTGTTTTGTTTTTGGTTTTTGGGCGCCATGGCACGCGAGCTCGCTGAATTTTATTTTTTATTTTTTATTGGAACTTCATCATTTTCACCCTCTTCAAGCCACAATTCTTCATCCAAAAGGTGAGAGCCATTTTCGCCAAACTTGAGATCATTGCATCTTCAATACTTTTGCCTCATTTCTCGCTTAAATTTCTTCCAAACATCTCTCAACTCGGGTTATCGCCTATAAAATAAAAATAACCAAAAATAAGCGATGAATTACAATGAAAACCTAACAACTATCGAAATTTAAAGGCCTAAATAAGTGTGAAACCCGCACTTATCACACCCCCAAACTTAAATCTTTGTTAGTTCTCGAACAAAGCTATAAACACAAACATGTAAACACACAAATTAAAATCAAAATATAATATTATAATAACAAAAACTTCAAGGTTTGATAGTTTGCCACCTTGCTTCAATTCTCACATATGCTAATAACTTATAAAATGTAAACAAAAATACTACAACAACACTTTTTAACTTACACCATGCTTGACTCGTGTGAGTGCAGTCATTTCAATTCATCACAATGCACAAGTTGGTGGTATTTTCGACCCTCAAAATGGTCAAATTTTCCTATCTCGCTCGTGGGATTGTGCACTTCCCCAAACTTGATATTTTCACTATAGTCCAAGGTGTCAAAAACTTAAGGTTTCCCTCAAATCACTCAATCTTTCCATCTCAAGTTTGGTTGGATTGAACCGGTAAATTAAATTATCTAGTCATGTATTAATTCACCATAAAAAATTTAGAGTGCTAAAATTACAAACTTTTATTTGGAAAATCACGCACAATCACCAATCTTTCAACAAAATCGACCAAGGATGCCTATAGCATCCCTTTTCTTTTGTTTCATTTTTTTCCAATATAGGTAGTTCACGCTCTGGTCCCTAAGGGTAGTCTTCTTCATTGGTAGATCGTCTCCTACACATTGTGATGCATAGGGCCGGATTACTCAATACTGACTTACACTCTTTAAGGTAGGCAATTTTTTCCTACAGAAATGTTTTTCCCTTTTTTTTCGATTGTGATAAAAACAACATCTAACTTTCATTCGAAATTCAAGAGCACTCCACAAAATAAATCATTTAAGCAAGGAATTAATACACTTCTAAATAATCTCATTCACCGGCTCAACCACCCCAAACTTATCCTTGCATAGGTAGTGATTGAAGAAGTGTTAATAACATAGTCATTTAAGTTCTCTAAACAACCTCAAGTGCCACCAACAAGTGCGTGTGATGAAATTCTTGACTTAAGTGCTCCGTAAAGAGTCGAACATGGAATAAGTTGATGAAAATAAACAACATATAGCATTCATGTCAGCACTTCATAAATCAAAGCAATATAACAACTAAAAGCAAAATGGCAAAACTATCCAGTCATTCAAGCAAGCACAAATCATCACCCCCAAACTTAATTTGTACAAAGTCCTCAAGAATAAAACATGAAAGAGTAAGGGCAAGGGGTTCAAGTACTCCTCTAAGTTAGTTGTGAAGTGTTGTGAGGTTCCTTGCAACTATCTCGAGTAATATCTTCCCATCTCGCAAATCCACATACTTCAAGTGCTCGGGAAAAAGAATGAATTTAAAAGTAGGAGCCTGCATCACCAAAGGTAAAAATTTCTCATTAGATATCGGAAGAATAATATAGGAGAGATTATACCTTGGTGGATTACTCGGTAATGGCTCAAGTGATGCCATGGTTTCCACAATATTCTCACAAGCCAAGTTTTTCTCTTGCGGTGGTTCCTCAACATGATCTTTCATCTCTATACTCTTCTCACTTCTTAGTGTCTCAACACTAACATTTTCCTCCGGGTTGAATGCTTGAGAAAGAAGTTGTTCAGATCTTTGAACTTCAATTTTATCCACCGCGTTAGCCAATTGACTCAATTGCGTCTCCAAATTCTTGATCGAATTCTTTGTATCTTGTTGAAATTGCATTGTGCTAGACGCCAAGGACTTAACCAAATCTTCAAGAGACGTATTTGAACTTTGAAGCGGAGTTTGTTAACTAGGTTGGAAGTATTGTGGTTGATCTTGTTGATTGAAACCTAATGGATGATTTAACTGTGCTTGTGGAGCTAAGAAGTGATTTCCCCCATAACAGAGACTAGGATGATCTATCAATCTAGGATTATATGTGTTACAATATGGATCATCACCTTATCTCTGTTGCATTGGAAATCCCACAATGATATTCACTTGCTCAAAGGCTCCTTGTTGTAGTGTCGAGCATGAAACATTAGGGTGTCCTTCACATGAACAAATCTCGTACACTTTTTCTTTTTGAATTCTTTGAAGACTCACTTGAAGTAGAAGAGTTGTAAGATCGGACAATTGACGTTCAATTTGAGAAGTTGCTCCCATCTCACAAACTTGTTCAACCAAAACCTCTATTCTTAAACTTAGGTTGTGGTGTGATGTATTCATTTAGCTCGCTTACAACCTAAGTGACCAAGAAAAACACATAAAGATGATAGAAATAAAAAGAAAATATTGTAATTAACAAAATTGAAAGAACAATCCTCGGCGATACGGCGCCAAAATTGATACGCCTCGAAAAGGTACCAAATTAAGTCCCAGCAACGGAACCAAAATTGATAGCTTCCAAAAGCATATCAAGTTAATATTCCTTACTTTTCTTAAAAGTGTCGTTCAAGTAGTAATTTGGTAAGTAAGAGTCATTATCGCAGAGGATTGTTTTCAATTATGTCAATTGCAATGAGAAAAATAAAATACGCAAATAAGTAAATGGGGGGGAAGGGGTTTGGTTCATTAAACTAAGGAAGCGATAAATTAAAATGGAAAAGACTTGAATCAAAGTGAACAATGCGTGGAAATGTGATCGGGGGGGTATTCCTTCATCGCAAAAATGATTTTCTTATCAACGTCACAAAAAAATTTCGTTCTCAAGATCAACAACAATTCGAGAATAATCACAAACTCGATTACCTCAAACTTTCCTTATATTTTAGTTGAATAAAACAAGCTCTTTACCCAACTTTATTCATTAAACAACCTATGATAAATTCGCTAGATTTAATTTAACAAAAGCATTATAACGAGAGAACTAAATTGAATTAAGCACAAACTCGGTTTACTAACTTAAGTGTTAATCCACATACATTCAATCGAATAGCGATTACGTACTACAATCAATTGAAATGTACTTGCTACAAGGCTTTAAAAAATAGTGATTACGTACTCTAAATCCTAAAATAGCATTTATTGTATCCACCTAATCATTTAGTTGTCCACCCCAAATAATCAAAAAGAACAATATCCACATTAAGCACAATGGATTAAACATATCAATCAAGAGAACTATATAGCACAAAGTGATAGAAAATTCATTCTAGGGTTAGAAATCACCACCAATCACATTATGTTTAGCTATTCGTGAGATATTCACAAATACCCAACAAAATATTACAACACATGGATGAAAATGATATTAAAGAGAAGAAAAGCTTATTGATAAAGAGATGAACGGATAAAATCTTCAATATTAAATAATCTTCTTCTTCTACTTCTTCTTCCCCATTTTGATGTGTTGTTGAGGGTTGCTCCCAGATTTTCTCCCTCTTTTGGTCGACTTCCCCCTCTATTTCATACCCTAGAAATGAGTCTTTAATATTGTATTTATGTTGTATTGAAGGTTGGAGATGTGCTTGAGTCGAAATGAGCTGTACAGGAGATTAAATTTTTTTTTTATTTTTTTATTATTGGAACTTTATCATTTTCACCCCCTTCAAACCACAATTCTTCCTCCAAAGATGATAGTCATTTTCGCTAAACTTGAGATCATTGCATCTTCAATACTTTTACCTCATTTCTCGCTTAAATTCCTTCCAAACATCTCTCAACTTGGGTCATCACCTATAAAATAAAAATAACAAAAATAAGCGATGAATTACAATGAAAACCTAACAACTATCGAAGTTTAAAGGCATAAATAAGTGTGAAACCCACACTTATCATTACATATTCATCATTTATCTTAATTATGTTCGTCCATATGTTTTGTCCTTTTTGGCGTCCATATATACTAACATCGCATTTAACTAAATATTTCAGAATATTGTTCTTGTGCTAATCTCAAGATTGAATGCCATAAAAATAAGTTCATGTCGAACAAATGGCCATTGTAATTTATAGAGATACCATGGTATAAATTTACTATCACACTATCCCACCTCGCCACCAACCACTCCGAGCATGACACGTGGTAACCGCAACATCAACTTCTAATTTTCAACCAATTACAAGCAAGTAATGATTACTCAGCTACATATCATCATTACTTGATGTCATAGTTGCAACGTAGGCATCGGGATGACCTCTATAACTGACTTCAACAACCAATCATGAAACTATAATTCTATGTGGTGGCATGCATTTCTAGGTCCATACTATAGTTAAAATGACAATGGAAGGGCAAGTGGCGTGGTCTTCCGACATATAAATAAGGACAAATGGTCCCCTTTCTAGGATAGAGCTAAGACATGTGGCAACAAACGCTCTCCCAACAATTTTTTCTTTAATGCAATTATTTTGTACTTTTGATCCAATTTCAGCAATAGTCAATAAACATTTCTCTTAAATAAATCTAATTTTGCCATGTCATTTTTAATCATCAACAGTCATTACTTTATATTACATATTTCTCATGCAATACACTTTAGTGTTGAATTGTAGAATCGAAAGCAAGATTCTAAATTTTTTCTACTTTTATTGACGTGCCTTATATTAAATGTTTATATTATTATATAAATCTTGATATGCAAATAGATAGAACTTATCGCATATGCTAATTACAGACATTTTAATATGTTAAAATTTCATCAAACTACAAATAATAGATATTTTGCAAAAAAAAATCACATACAATATACAAGTTGTCTTCAATAAACAAAATTAAAATAGAAACACAAGAAACACATATTATAAATCCAGCATACTTAAACTTGAGAATGAAACACACGTATCATCTTTAAAATTGTATATAACTAGGATCCAAACTACAATTTTCCGACAGACATGACTTTTTGTCTACCAAATTAACGTTTTTGTTGATGAGACGGCGTCTTCACTGAATGGTTTTAAAATGCTTGCAAGCTTGTTGAGCTTTTCTTGCTTATGTAAACTTGAACATACTTCAAGCAAAGATTCTAAAACATCAAATCTCTGTTAGCTCAAGTTTTCCCACTTTAAAGTAGAAAATTTTAAAATCTTGCATTCATATGATAAATATGTAAAATAAAGTAAGGAAAAAATATATGAATGAATGGAATTGAGAAAGATGATGGGTGAGTAGACAAACATAATATAATGAATGATGGATGGATGGATGAATAATATTGTGTAAAAGTGAGTGATCAATCAATAATATTTTATCTTTAGTGAGCAACTAGTAATCAAAGATAAAAATTGATGAATACTGGTTTAATTAACTAGGGAATTTATCACAGTTCGTTTGTCACGTTTCTTCCTCAAAATTAAAAAATGACATTTTTTTTTGTAGTAGTGTCAAAATAGATTGAGTTAATTGTTTCATTGGCCACTGTACTTTACCCTTCGTCACGGCTTACCCACTGAACTTTAGGATACTTTCTAATAGCCACTGAACTTATCATCGTTTCACCTAAATGGCCACCGGATGGATTCCGTCAGTGAACAAGTCCACGTGGAAGACGGAAATATGATGTGTCCGTTAAAACAACAATCTCTTGTACACGTGGACGACAAATCATCCAAACAAAGCCTTGACGAAATTTTTTTTTAAAAAAAAAGCACCAATAAATCACAAACCCTTACATTTTCACGTCCAAAATCAAGTGTAAATGTCGAATCCCTAGCCCCCAAATCCACTCCCATACCTCAGCCGCGAAGAACCCATGTCCAAACTCCAGTGAAAATCTTGAATCACTAGCCCCAGTCGTTCCCCCAAATCTACTTCCATACCTCGGCCGCGAAGAACTCAAATCCAAATCGAGACCCATTCAGATTCAGGTTGCAATAGCACAGGCGTACACAAAGCCAAAATCAACGACGACCTAATCTCCTTTTGATCAAAAATTTTATTAGGATCCATTCCATATCTGCGTTCTTGCTCTCTAAGATGCCGTCCTTTAGCATCGATTTTCATAATTTTACCCTTTTTCTGTTACATGTGGAGCAATTTAAAGCAATCAAAGATGGCCCATTTGTTGGACGACATTTTTGCTAGCAGCGGAATGGACGACCTCGTATTTATCCAGAGTTATGGAGCCCCTGCACTACTTATTTTTTATGTGAACCTGAAGCAATGGAGGTGGTCACTGAAATGCCCTGTACCAAAGAGGTCGGAAGAGTGAAATTGCAGATGTTTTTTACTAGAATTGCAGATGGTTTTTGCAGAGGGGTTGGAAGGGTGAAATTGTAGATGGTTTTGATGAATTCTGAAATGGAGGGGTTGGAAGGGTGAAATTACATATGGTTTTGATGAATTCTGATGTGTTGGAAGAATGGTTGACACCATTTGATCAATACTTGAGGAATGAGGAATGTGAGACAAGAATATTCATGTTTGATTTTGGAAAGGCATGATCAAAATGGGAGACATTGAACCACTCAGGATTTGTATGTAATGGGATCATAAGAAGGATATGTGGTGCCATAATCCCATTGCAGATTAGCCAAGTTTCTAATTGTATATAAAAGAGAGGTTGTAGCTTACTACCAGTTGTAAGAATAGCAAGTGTCCATAAATTCTAATATGATGATGATTTTCATACAAGTGTTCCTTTTTTGAACTTATTTGTTTGCAGTCTAAATGATATAAACAATATATTCCTCAATGGAATTCAATACAAAAGGCAGTAAACAAAACGTAAGATGACACATTTGTGGAACAAAACATATAATGTCACACACATGTTTGCATAACTTCTGTGGACACAAGGCAGTCAACGAAATGTTAGATGACACATCTATACAAAGTTCCTAATTTCAAAAACATATAATTTCAAAGCATAAGCTTGTAAGATGACACATCTATATAAAAACGCCTAATTACGACTGCTTCAAAAAACAAAAAAAAAACTTCAACTGCAGCCAATCTACTTCTACTTGTAGGCTGTAAAGAAGTGGCCTTCAAGCTTCACTCTGCCCGTGTCCCTCTACTTGCAGGCTGCAAGGAATTGGCCGTCAAATTCTTCGCATTTCTTCTTTTTCATGTCCTGTCTGCCATCAACTGTGACAATTCCTCCTTGTGAAAATATTCAAGAATGCTCTGATACCATGTGAAGAAATATAAATTGTATTATTATGGTCTTGTAAATATTATAATGTAAGAGACCCTATTTATAGGGTTACAAATAACTGTACAAGGAAATAAATATAAAATGAAAGATTACACAATAATCTACTATGGAAAATAATCCTACACTAAAAGGAAATACAAAATGTGTGAACTTATTTTATACCAACAATAACTTAGTATAAAGTTATTCAAATAAAGAATTATTACATAATGAATACATAATGAACACTAAATAATTTTCATTCTTGGGATTGAACTCCATCAGAATTTAACTCCATCAGAGTCATAAACGATTTTTGTCCTATTTCTACCAATATCAAACACAATTTTCATCCCTAGGATTGAGCTACAGCCATAAACACTTCAAATATTTACAACTAATTACCAATTTCTACTCAAACAGCAGCCCAGAAGTTAGTGCTCTTAAATGTAGTCCAGATTTCTTCTAATAAACAATGCTATTACGAAATGCTTGTAACACCACCCACAACAAGTTATAAACTATAAAATATGCACCAACATTACCTTCACTTTCGTCATCCATGGAGGTTCAAAATGATTTGCGTCCTCGGGTTTGAAAGTTATTTTGGGATTACGGTTTCGAGTTTGATATTTGTGTTCGCATGTACTGTTGCAACCTGAATCGGAATCGGAATCGGAATCGGAATCGAAATCGGAATCAGGGGGTCTTCGCGATTGAGGTATGGGAGTTGATTTGGGGGCTAGGGATTCGACATTTACACTTGATTTTGGACGTGAAAGGGTAAGGGTTTTTGATTTATTGGTACTTTTTTTTAAAAAAAATTTCGTTAAGGTTTTGTTTGGATGATTTGTCGTCCACGTGTGCAAGAGATTGTTGTTTTAACGGACACATCAGATTTTCGTCTTCCACGTGGACATGTTCACTGACGGAATCCATTTGGTGGGCATTTAGGTGAAACGGTGATAAGTTCAGTGGCTATTGGGAAGCATCGTAAAGTTCAGTGGGTAAGTCGTGACGAAGGATAAAGTACAGTGACCAATGAAACAATTAACTCAAATAGATTGGATAGAAGTGTCCATAAAATAATTTCTAGATCCCGCCCTTATGGACAAGGCAATTGTATACCTATCACATTTCTTATTTCTTGCACCACGATCCAATTGTTGGGAGAGAAACCCCCTATTCATGGCCAAACTAGGGGGATTTCTCTTTTCTAGTGCAAACGCGAAACATCGTTGCACCAAGGGAAAGTCCCACTGGTAATGATGGACTGCGATCGTCGGAAGGGGATTTCTCCCATACAATCACCCCCACAATGGTTTATTGGGGGGATTTCTCCTCCAAGCTAGCGGTGGTTGCATGGAAATGTTAAATGTTGGCAAGGGCGCGATGTCAGCTACACAGGGCAAAGATTTGGCAAAGGTGGATTGATGAAGATGATGATGTTTTTTTTTTTTTGGTTTATCAACTTTCTTTTCTTTTCTTAAATTTTTCCTTTTCTTTTTAATCATTTTAAATGAGATAAATATTTAAAGTCATGTTGCCCTTCTTTAAATTGATAAAAAAAAAAAAAAAAAAAATTGGTCAATAGGTAACGTACGGGTCAACTGACGATTTGTTAGTTGGAAATTGTCCATGAAACTTAGTACTGCATATTAACTTAAAAGTTTGGAACTTCATATGCAAAAATGAAAGATCTGGAACCCAGGTTTTTTTGTTTTTTTTTGGAATGATTTAGAACCTCTAGTACAATTTAGCCTTAGTTTAATCTTTTAGTTAAAAACAAGTAGAATAAATTACCCAAAGCTAATTGGGTTTTCCTCGAAATGCAATGGGGCGCAACAAATTTAATCGATTACTTTTGTCATATCAAGTTGAACCAGTCTTTCTGTCTCCCATTGCAAGCTGAGTGGATAGTTTTTTAAAATTAAATTATTTATGGTTAGAAATATTGAGTTGATCACAACTTTTTAAAAGGAGCAACTAGAACCCTTTCCTATAGTTGGACGATAAGTCACAAATCACAATTCTTCTAACAATGCCCTTCACATTTCTAAGAAGTAAGAATCAATCAATTTGAACTATAAAAGGTAGGATATATAAGGGTTGGGTGAAAATTTAACAATAATTCAAAGAACATTTTTGTTGAAAGTTGAGAATCTATTTGTAGAGATCTAACGGTGATTTTTATAAAAATTTATAAGCAACCGAGATGCTCCTCAAAATTTCAATCTTGATGCCATTCGACTTCTAATTCACACGGGAGAAAGATTAGACTTTGGATGAATTCTGTGTTTCTGAGCCTTTTATCTCCAACTGCTACAAGTCTCATTTCCCCACTCTCCTTCCAATCAAGGTCTTCTTTTGAGCCTTGAATTCAAAAAATTTGATCAAATGCACGATGTTCTCATCAATTTGTGCAAAACCCAGTTCTTGATCTTTTTAAAATTTTATGAATTTTCAACATTTAATTCTATATTGCAGGAGAGTATTTTCGACAGGGTGTGCGGATTTCCGGATGGGACGTGACAATTTGAGTCTGATTGACAAAACAAAGCATGCGAATGTTCGTCTTTGCAATGTGACCGGGTATTTTCGAGAACTAAACTAGAAATTTGAATACGATCTTATTCCTTCTAGTTACTTATTTTTGTAGTATTAATTTTACTTCCCTTTGGATTAGATACAAAACAGATTTGTTAGAGATTCATGCCCGAGATCCTTCATTGCGCGTCGTGTTTATCCCTGGCAATCCTGGTAATTTGACATTGTAAATTTAGGAAGAGCATGCTTGGCTAAGCTTAAAAGGTGTACTTAAAAAGTTAAAATTAAAAAAAAAAAAAAAAAAAAATAGTTGTCAAAGTTGAAAATAAGCAGTAAGTATCATTTTCTGCTTTAAAGTAAGAAAAAGGTAACATATGCAAACAAAAGTTACTTAGAAGTTAGAAGCAACATTTTTTTTCTTAAGCTTAGCCAACGTTGCTCAGTGTTCATTGTGATACTCTACGGTAAGAAATGGTAACATATGCAAACAACAGTTACTTAAAAGCAACATCCTTTTATTAAGCTTAGCCAACATTGCTCAGTGTGCATTGTAAAGTCAGAAGGAGTGAAGTGCAATTTGGATAATTGCGTGACAGGTGTTATTTCATTTTACACTGATTTTCTGGAATCACTGTTTGACCGGCTGGGAGGAACTGCATCAGTCACAGGCAAGGAAAAAGACTGCATTTTTCAATAGTTTCAGAAATTTTTAATTAAGAGTTTCATAAACATTTGAATTTAATTCTATGAAACTATAGATTGGTGTACTGATTTGTTCCTCTTCCTCTCCTTGGTGATCAGCTATTGGGCACATATCCCACTCAGAAAAGGTGATTCTTTTACACCAACAAGATTTCTGACTTGGATTCAGGATTCAAAAATCTTGCTACTTCTCAACAAAGTAGTACTTTCTGAAAGAGGCTGGGATAATACCATTACCATGAAAGTAAAATTATAAAGTAGATTTATGTTGATCATGAATGGTTGAGTTATATAATAACTTGTCTCTCTGCAAACTCGTTCAGTGTCCCCAATGACAAAAGTTTAATAGAAAGGTCGTTATAAGAAATTGGTCTCTGCGAAGACTAATGATATAATTGGACTATTAGCACATGAAAATATCATCTTTACATGATCAGAGTTCTTAAAATTTGGCAATGATAAACTTTTGGATTGTTTTAATTCATTCACATTTATGGTATATTGGTATTTCAAACATCTAACTTTGTGGATCTTTGATTCAACGTGTTACTCCATTATGAATATAGGGAAAATTTTCTCAATTCACTTGGTGGATAGGGATTGACTATCCAGGAGCTGCATGTCGTTTGTAACTGAAGTGTAATTATCATGGCTGGCAATTGTAGACCTCATGCAAGTAGCTCTGTACTACTGAGATGCATCATTTAAATTTGTTACATGGAGAATTTTAAGGCTGTTTTTGTTGCTGAGTTGGACGGTGAATTTGGAGGCAATATTAGAGAAGAATTAGCTGAAATCAGCGAAAAATGCTTTAGAAGTATAAGATTCCACCTTCCAATCTAAAATGTAAACAAGTATAAGTCAGTATAAGATGTTTAGCATGGATAGATTTTGGGGGCTGTTGTGCCATAATATATGCAATTTAGGTGGTTCAGAATTTACATGGCTTTGATGTCTAATAAATAGATAATCAAGTCCAAAACTAGTCTCCAATGCCAATTTTCTGAAGTTAAAAAAAAAATAATAATAATAAATAAATAAATAAAATTCAAGTCTAAATTTGGAGAGAAAAATCATGTGGTGGATAGGTATCATAAGGACGAAGTTTAGTAAATACTTAGCCAAATTTCTCCTGCGACGGCACCGAGGTTTCACTCAGTCAGCCTGCTCGAATTTTCCACAATTCACTCAAGGAAATGAGAAATGCAGCAATGTAAATAAGGAACACGAATATTTTTACGGGTAATCACCCAACTCGTTTTTATTACTCCACAATAAATACAATAATCCAATGTATACCGAAGGAACACAACAAAATCTGTGTCTCAACAGTCCGACCATACATAATTTATAAGCCAAACTCAAGTGCAGTTAACACCCTTAACTGCCAAAGGGATAAACTAACCTCACTAAGGTCATAACTGCCAGAAAACTGCCTTCCATGACTTTTCCCTGCAACTGCCCATACTTTCCACTTGTATGGACAAAGAAAACCGCCCAGGACACATGTCAAACATGTGCATGTTCTGAACATCCGAATTTGTGGACTGAACTGCAAGCTAGATTCGTCCATGCCTTGCTAATTCTTGCCAATCCCGCAACACTTTGACACTCGGCCAAACTGAAGCAACATGTCCACAATCTGAAACCCACATTTGCCTTGCTCCCGAGATCCAAAGTGTGCACCATCAACACTATCCGTGCAAATCCTGCACGAGGGCAAGGCGTGCCCATGCCATTGTGCGTGTCAGCCTTTAAGGGGCTGACAATAGGATCCTTCATCCATGACTGACATGTCTTGTGTAACTCAAGTGTAATTATCACGGCTGGCAATTGTAGACCTGATGCAAGTGGCTATAAACGGTGATTTTGAATTCAATACTAGAGAAGAATTAGCAGAAATTAACAATAAATGCTTTAGAAGTATAAGATTCTACCTTCCAATGAAAAATAGTAGCATGTACAAGTCAGGATAAGATGTTTTGGCATGGATAGATTTTGGTGGCTGTTGTGCCACAAAAGATTAGAGCATCTCCGATGCAATATGGATTGCTATTTAGGTGGTACAAAAATTACATGGCATTGATGTCTAATAAATAGATACTTGAGTCCAAAATTAGTCTCCGATGCTAATTTTGTTAAAATAAAAACAAAACCACATCTAAATTTGGAGAGAAAATATAAATTTACTGAGCCACTCCGTCCTACAGTGCTTATGAATCTATACCGAGCTCTAGACATTCTATTTTTTTTCTCTATCATGTTATCTTGATGAAGTCCCTATCAGTTTGCATAGGAGAGAATTTTTTTTTTTAAACCCGTAAATTTTATGTGACGCAATTTTTTAAGCTATCTACATTTGCATTCGAGATGCTCTTAGTGCAGGCAAATCTCAATTTGGTGTCTAGAAACATCTTGATTTTGAGGGAGGATGTTAACTTATGGAAAGATATGATTCTCTGTGATACTTTCCCATTTGTCCAAGATTATTTTTCTTAATAATTAATATTGTAAATTAGTATGCATTATTTTCTTTTAGAGCTATTTTTAACCTATATATAAGGTCTTTTCCTTTGTAATTTAGAGAAATTATTATATACAATTTATAATATTTGACACTTGTGAAATGCTCTATGGGGGGCTGTAGGTTGATACATGGATTATCATGATCACCTCTAATGTAATGTAACCTATTTTCTTGCATTTGGGATCTTGAAGTAATGACTGATCAATGGCACTGATAACATATTTATGTGATTTTTCACTTGCTAGGACTGGGAGAACGGAAGGTTGTTCTCATTGCAAGAACAAATTGATCATAAGGTAATTTCTCACAGGCTTTACGGAGGAAATCTTGGTTATCAATTATATTGTTTTGCGTCAAGGGTCCTTTATTCTGCTGAGAAGGTTCTAAACTGAAGAAATTCTAACTCTCGATTCTATTGAATGCCACTTTGGATTGATTTTAAGTTCATACTACTATTTTCCTCCCTTCTCTTTATGAAATGACCTAGCATACATGTGAACCCAACACCAGTGGATTTTTTATATGAAAGAGATAACGAGATTTATAGCTAGATCTCTATATGTGCAGATGTCTAATTCCAATTTTAGAACCATATTTACATCTTAAGGTTTTGAAACTCTTAAATAAAGAAAGATGAAGGACATTAGACCTAGCCAACCCCTGTTTGGGCTCCATTTTAATTTTAATATATTTTTCTCTTTCTTCTTTTCAACCACACGTTTTTCTACACGTAAATCTAAAACTTTTCATTCTTTTTAACCACACATTCTCCAAAAAATCACTATTATAAAATACATTTTTTCCTAAAAGCTCATTAAAATGGAGCCCAAACAAGGGCTAAATTGCTTTGGTGGTGGCTGAGGAGTGCTGCTCTCTGGAATCTCGGGTTTAGTTTGTTGGATAATATTTCTTTTTTCTCCTGATCGCAGCATAATATGAACTTGTTGACCTCAGTTATTATTAACTTCTTTATCTTCTTTCCAGACAAGCTTCATAGAGCATGAATTTCAGGATGTTGAAGTACCCATAATACTGGTAAGTGAAGTTATCTCATCTTGAAATTTGTGGAAGCAAGAGAAATTTCATTTGAAGTTTCACCGACTTGATGTTCAATTTCTAATAATTGTTGAATCTTGTATAGATTATGCTTTAGAGCTTCTTCTTTGCTGTTGTTTCTCTTTTGGTTGTCGTGGGTATGCTACTCAGAGACTAATTGGAAATTAGCTTAAGGGAGAACTTAAGCTTATCATTTTCAAATCCATATATTCACACCACAAGAATACAAATTTGAAAAAATAGTGACATTTTTTAGCACCAAAAGATGAAAGAGGAATAAAAATAGGAAACTCACATTTTTAGAGAGAATGCAGAGCAGAGACTTGTCGAAATGCATGCCTTATAACTGGTGATTGCAGTGCAATCCTACAACCTGTTGAGTCAATAAACTAAAATCAGCTATCATGTGCTGAAATCCATTTCATAACGAGGATCCTAAAACCCCAAGATCATTTTAACTTTCTCAAGAAATAGTTTTAACGATTCTCTTGAAGTGGGTCGTGGGGCTGAAAATTGTAAACATATGGCCAACAAGTGACAGATGCTCTTATGATTGTATCTTACAATTCTCATATACATTCCTCCAAGTGACTTTGCAAAAACTTCTTCTTTTCTTTTTTCCTTTAAGGGGTGAGAGGGGTACATGTTCCTTGCCAACTTCGCGTACTCTATATGTGAAAACAGAAAATGTCTAAACTTCAGAGCAGCTGCCCCTAGTCCCCTACTGTCCTCTCCATAGCAAAAGCCTTTTGGTTCTTTCTCATGAAATGTGATTATAACTAAGAAAAGAAGAATGAATTGAAAAAGTATGAACAGCACATTGTGTTGGATACCTTCATACCATGTTTCCGTTCACTGCAAATCAGTTTGGTGATTTCTTACATTTTCCAACACCAAAAGTTATATAGCATTGGCTCCGTGTCTTGATTCTTTTTGTTTGGATGAAGGGTGAAATAACATTTTTCTTCTTTAGCGAAGGTAAGTTGTTCCTTGTCTTGTTTAAGATAAAACAATGCTACTATTATCCAATTCATAGTTTTGTCCAACATTTTTCCTAAATTTGTCATCATTTTAACACTTCACTGATTATACTCATAACGTCAAAGTCTTTCAAATGGGTTGACATTTAATTTGAATCTGAAGGTTGGCCACTCTATTGGTGCATATATATCTCTTGAAATATTTAGAAGATCTCAAGAGAAGGTATTCCTGAAGATTAGATATTCACATTTTAGCATTTTTCCATTCACATGGTTTTAGCTTCAAAGAAACCTTCTTTTTACACTTGTTCTTGATGTTACAGGTGATATATTACATAGGTTTATATCCATTTTTGGCTGTAAACACTGTATCGTCAGCACAGTCTTTCATTAGGAGACTTGCAGGGTAAGTTGTCTCACTAAATATTGATCTTCAGTATTTCACTAATAATAATGTCTTTCTGTTTGTGCTGTTTCGTCCTGTGTTTCACTGTCACCTTCAATGTACCAGCCTTTTTTTTTTTCTCCTTTTGGGGATGCAAAGATTTGTTATAAACACTGATGTTTGCTTATCAAACATTCTATCTATGTTAATATAATAAATCCTGAATGATCTAATTGCATTCATTAAATGATAGTGATTCTGCAGCTGAACTCTTTTCAGCATAATGGTACTGTTATTATTCCGAAAGAGATTGATACAAATTATATATTAGAATAAAAAGATTTTTTGTACCTTTAAATATTCTCACTCGTGTTATGCTTTTAAGAGTTAATGAGATACATTACCTCTTAACATGCCTTTTATGTACAATGTCAATTATTTACCCCCAAGGGAAAAATCAAGACTTACAAAACAGAGCCGTTGAATAGACTTAACTAATTTCGTGTGTTTAAATTCTAAAAAAGAATGTAAATTTTAATTTGTTAGGAAAATGGCTCAAATACCTGGTACACGGGGCTACTTGCAAGAATGCACATAAAGATGAAGAAAAGCATACAAGTAAATGAACATTGTGTAATACGATTACGCATTTGAGATAAGCCATAAATCAAAGGAATTTGGATCTGATTTGTTATACTTTTGGGATTGGAAAAAGATTTTAGCTACAAACCGTTTGATGATAGAGTTTAGTCAGCATAGTCTGAGAATGGTCTAGTATGACTAGGGTGCAAGAGAACTTTCAAGTTATATTTCAATGCATCTAACTATGATATGGTATATCTGACAAATGTTGTTAGTTTTATGTCCTCTGTCCCCAGACAATGTGGTGGTGATTGTGCTAACCTGCTTCCATGTTCCCTTTCTTCTCTTTTGGTTTCAAGTAATGACTTTGAATTTCTTTAAAAAATGAATGATGAGGTTATTGTTGTTCCATTTTCTTTAATATATCATGTACCCTGTGAGTTCTCCATTGTAAATTAACAGCTTGATTGCTTTACATATTTATATATATGCAAGATATGCACTCTCTGTCAAAAGAAAAAGGTAACTGCTCCAGCTCACAGTTGTTATGCTCTGTGAATTCTCTATATTTAATATTTCTTCAGAATGATTGATTATGTAACTATACGAGGGCAAGTCTTTAATTCTGTGATGCCCCGGCTCTCAATTATTTTAAACTCTTATGTCACGATTTCATAAATTTTTAAAGTTTATAATTATCTGGAGCAATTGAATTTTTCAACTTGTTAGGACAGGTCTCAGTTTCTATGTGCTGCACTTGGTTCAATTGGAGGCTTGTTGGGAAAGCTACCAGCTCAGATTTCAGGGTTTGTTGTGAAAAAATCTATAGGGAAATCATGGTCTTCTTCTGCAGTTGTATCTTTTTGTACTAGTGTACTTCAGGTATACTGCTTTTGCTGATTAATGGTTTTTAAAGTTAATGTTTAATTTTTTAATCATGTTGTTTATAGTTTTCTTTTTGATTTATTTGAGTTTATATGCAAAGAGCTGAGTGAGGGAGATTGGAAGTGATATTGAAACAAGTGCATGAGCTAAGTAATGCAAGGAAGATGCATGGATATTCATCAACTGAAGTTGTTCTTGGAGCATTTCAAACTTACAAAATTAAGCAGGAGAGGCGAGAGCACTTTGATCAGTGTGATGGAGATTGGGTTTACAATCGGAGACGGCGTATTCGAGGCCAAAGGAGGTCCAAATTGCATCCAAGGGGAGATGGACCATTCCATGTGCTTGAGTTGATTGGAGGCAAGGGCTACAATTTGAGCATTCAAGTTTTGGATTCGAGGTCGAATCCTTTCGAAGGGAGAAGGGATGATGTGATCCAGGATAGGCAATCACTTGGCCGAGCTTTGAAGTCCAAAAGGTTGAAGACAATATGTCAATGAACAAGTTTCATGTTTGGGTCGAGGCCGAAAATCAATTGGATCAACACGAAAGTTATGCAATTGTTTTCAGTCTCATATTGAAACCTATTTTTGACATGGTAAATGATTGAATTGGAAGATTATATCTGAAGGAAAGTTGTAGATCTTTAAGTAATCTTTCCAATGCACTTTGAATTACGTCAATCGGACGTCGGTAGAGAAAGTTATGACCAAATTACTGAAGGCTGTCCGGAGGGCCACCCGGAATCCTAAGCGACCGCTTAGAGTAATTAACAAGCTATCGCCCAGCCATTACCGAAACCAATCTGGAGAAAAGTTGGTCTTTCAAGTTACTGCTTGGAACATAACCAAGCGACCGCTTCGTACAAATTTTGGGCAAATTTTCTATTTTTGGCGGATTGTTTATTTTGACTACAATTCTTATTTTTAGTAATTTCTATATTTTAGGACTCTAGAATTTCATATTTTCCATATTCCTAGAATTTATTGCTTTAGTATAAATATGATTTTTATTCTCATTGTACTCAGAACCTTTTGATATGAATTAAATTAAAGCTTTGCTTTTCTCCTTTGTTCTTCCATGGATAATCCTTATCGAACTTATCAAAGATGAGTAATCTTTGTGGCGTTCAAAATATCGGGTCGTGGGTTCTTCAATTTATGAGCAAAGGGTTCATTGCATCATCATTATCTTTGGGTTACTTGTTTCATCTTGTCGGGTTCAAAATCCAAAACTATTCGGGTGAGATTTCGAGGCTTTGTGATCAAGAGGTCGCTGGTTTAATATACCTTTGGTTGTTTGGTTCAACGTTTAGAGGTTAAATCCTAAACTTTGATCGTATTTGGGCGTTCCTAGGATCCGGTTCATTCTCCTGTGGGTTCGATAGCGTTCGTGCTAACCGGGTTCGCGTCAGGTGGTATCAGAGCTTAGGCCCCAAGACCAAGGTTATATCTTTTATTGTTTTTGAGTCTTGTGTTTTTTTTCTTTTTTCATTGTTCTTCGTGTTCTTGTGTCCAGTAAAAATTTTAGAGTCTTTGATCCAAAAAAATCTTCAAAAGTGTTTTTGCTCAATTTGAGTCCAAATTAACTTCCGTTTTCTGTCCTTCTCGTAGTCAAATTTTCGAGTTTTGTAAAAAAAAAACTGTTCACGGGGGGTACTGTTCACGTCCGAAATTAAAAAAAAAAAAATTTGATTTCTTGGAAATTGTTCAATATCCTATCATCTATCTTATATTCCAAAATCCATTGTGTTCAATCCAATTCAAGAACCACTTTCTTGACTCTATACAAAAATTCAAATTCCAGTTCAAGAACCACTTTCTTGAATTTACAAAGTCCAACAAAGTTGTCCAGTTCAAGTCCTTTTAGTCTTTGAGTCAAAATGAGTGATATGATGGATCGATGGGAAAGGATGTTAGTGGATATGGGGAGTATGTTGGATAGGTTGGAAGAGAAATCGAATAGAACTTATAGGGATCAATGTGATGATGTGTTTAATGTGAGTAGTCAGGAGAGACGGGAACATAGGAATTTTGGTGGAGATGGTGTTAATCGGAGGGAAAGAAGGAATACAAATTATTATGGATATGGTGTTGATAGAGGTAAGGAAACGACAACTCCAAAATTAAGAGTAGAAGTGATCCAGATGCATACATGGCGTGGGAAGAAAAGATTAAAGTAATGTTTGAGCGCTATAATTACTCCGAGAAGAAAAAGTTGGAGTTGGTGGTGAGCTCATTCGTAGACTATGCCGTGATTTGGTGGAATCAATTGACATCTATGCGAAGGTGTGGTGAGAGGCGTATTGAAACTTGGGATGAGTTGAGGAGTATTATGAGGAAACGTTATGCGCCTAATCATTTTTGTAGGAGGGATCGGCGTGATCAGGAATGTCGGGATGAGCCTAGAAGATATAGTGAAGTTAGGTATTCGAGGGAAGAGAAAGTATCGTTTGTGGAGCATGTTGGTAGTATGTCAAGTAGAAGGACTAGGTGGGATTATGAGTGTGCCCTCTCAGAGTTTCGTGACTCAATTAGTCAAAGGGATAAACAAAAGAGCTCGAGAGAACATAGTAAGATGGTTGGTTGTGAGAAAAAATGAGGGATGCCACAAGAGAGTGAAAATCAAGAAGGAAAGGTGGAGTTGCAAAATGAAACTGAAGAAGAATCTTCGGAGGGAAAGGAGTTGGAAGTGAGCTTCAATGGAGAAGAGCCTGAAGCGGAGGAGGCCGTGGTGAATACTAACAATTCCCTCCCTATTTTGAATAATTCTGTTTTGCAGGTCACCACTGATTCAGTTCCAGAAATTGACTTTGTGATTCTCGAGGAGACAACGAAATTTCAGGGGCATTAGAAGGATTTCTTGTGCAATGGGTTGAATTTCTCTTATCTACCAAAGATTGACTTTGTAATTCCCAAGGAGATGATGGAGTTTCAAAGGCACTGGAGGAATCTTATATGCAAAGAGCTGAGTGAGGGAGATTGGAAGTGATATTAAAACAAGTGCATGAGCTAAGTAATGCAAGGAAGATGCATGGATATTCATCAAATGAAGTTGTTCTTGGAGTATTTCAAACTTACAGAATTAAGCAGGAGAGGCGAGAGCACTTTGATCAGTGTGATGGAGATTGGGTTTACAATTGGAGATGGCGTATTCGAGGCCAAAGGAGGTCCAAATTGCATCCAAGGGGAAATGGACCATTCCATGTGCTTGAATTGATTGGAGGCAAGAGCTACAATTTGAGCATTCAAGGTTTGGATTCGAGGTCGAATCCTTTCGAAGGGAGAGGGGATGATGTGATCCGGGATAGGCAATCACTTGGCCGAGTTTTGGAGTCCAAAAAATTGAAGACAACATGTCAATGAACAAGTTTCATGTTTGGGTCGAGGCCGGAAATCAATTGGATCAACACGAAAGTTATGCAATTGTTTTCAGTCTCATATTGAAACCTATTTTTGACATGGTAAATGATCAAATTGGAAGATTATATCTGAAGGAAAGTTGTAGATCTTTAAGTAATCTTTCCAATGCACTTTGAATCACGTCAATCGGACGTCGGTAGAGAAAGTTATGACCAAATTACTGAAGGCTGTCCGGAGGGCCACCCGGAACCTTAAGTGACCGCTTAGAGTAATTAACAAGTTATCGCCCAGCCACTACGTAAACCAATCTGGAGAAAAGTTGGTCTTCCAAGCTACCGCTTGGAACATAACCAAGCAACCGCTTCGTACAAATTTTGGGCAAATTTTCTATTTTTGGCGAAATTGTTTATTTTGACTACAATTCTTATTTTTAGTAATTTCTATATTCTAGAACTCTAGAATTTCGTATTTTCCATATTCCTAGGATTTATTGTTTTAGTATAAATAGGATTTTTATTCTCATTGTATTCAGAACCTTTTGATATGAATTAAATTAAAACTTTGCTTTTCTCCTTTGTTCTTCCATGGATAATCCTTATCGAACTTATCAAAGATGAGTAATCTTTGTGGCGTTCAAAATATTGGGTCGTGGGTTCTTCAATTTGTGAGCAAAGGGTTCATTGCATCATCGTTATCTTTGGGTTACTTATTTCATCTTGTTGGGTTCAAAATCCAAAACTATTCGGGTGAGATTTCGAGACTTTGTGATCAAGAGGTCGCTGGTTTAATATACCTTCGGTTGCTTGGTTCAACGTTTAGAGGTTAAATCCTAAACTTTGATCGTATTTGGGTGTTCTTGGGATCCGGTTCATTCTCCTGCGGGTTCGATAGCGTTCGTGCTAACCAGGTTCACGTCACTACTTAAAGAGCTCAGCTCTACATCCTTTTTAGTTTCACTAAATTTCTGCTTTTTACATTGATTTATGGTGCGCATAAAGTCTAATGTCCTTGGTCTCCATTGCAAGTACCACTCACATTAGGGGGTGGTACTTAAAATAGGTTTAATGGATGCATGATTTATTTTCTTAGTTTTGCTTGCTTTTATCAGGCACATCACCTGTATATACATAACACGAACTTATTTAGGAAGACCTATATGCTACATGGCTACTTAAACTCATATCATTTTGTGTATTTGTTAATTACTAGCCGTATAACTATTTTCTTTGAGGTTGTTTTCTTATTATTTGAAGTCTTATCATATCATGTGCTTAACATGTGATTTGGATTATTCGTCTTGACTCTGTAACTTGCTCATTTTCAGTGTCACACAATCCGGAATATGCTTTTTATGGCAATGACAGAATTCCAGAAGGTAAACTATTTCTCATTTGATTTTGAACTCCAAAGTTAGGAAAATTTTAAAATTGTAATGTCTAGCCCATGCATCTGATTGTTATATGGTGTGTGCTAGCTACTGTATCTACTAGAACAAGATGTCAAATTTAATACTTTTATTATCTGTTATATTAGAGCACTGGTAATTGCACTTCGTTAATCATGAATCCTGAATTTGGAATTGTATAAAGCTTCCGATAGAAGTAATATTTTCATTCTTCTAGTGTCTCAATAATGTCTTCATCTTGGGTTTCTTAAAGTTTAACACATCCAATTGTTTTCTGTTATTTTATCTGTAGAAAGAGAATATATGAGGTGATCATGCTTAGCAATGCTAGTTCAAAGGTCATTTAGAACCCTTTAAAAATTTTAAACAATTTTAATCAAGCAGACTGATTTTATTTATTGGAGTAATCTGTGGTCGACACACTTCAGTCCTAGATTCAAGATTCGATGTGAAAAATAATAATTTAGAGTTTTATTGATATTCGGATCTAATGGGTTTTGCTTCCTCTTTTACAACAATTTCGTTTCTTCTCCTGTTATTCTCTATATGTTTTATAATTGAATGGTCTTGTGATCTGCATGATGTTGGTCTATAGAAGTACAAGAAGAAATCAGGGTACTGGCCATGTTTTCTTAGTTAACATTCTCATGCAGCCAAGTTTAAGACAAAGCTTCTACTTCCCGAACAATCAAAATACTTACTGATAGGTTTACGGGGTAAAAGCTGCATGTTTAACTGAACAGGGATTAAGCCCCTGTTTGGTACACATTAAAATTTTTATTCTCATTCTTCTACTCATTTTCAATCACACATTCTTCAATAAAATAATATTTCTCATCACATCAATAACTTCTTCTTCTTTTTCAACCACACATTCTTCATCAATCCACTATTCCAGAATACATTCTTCCAAAATAATGTGGCTCAAACACACCCTAAACTAAATTTGCATGCTTTATTGAATGCGATTATTTTTCTCTCCCTAAGACATTTCTAGCCTTTTCTTAACCACTGTCCTTTTATTTAGCTTTCAGAAAAACCGGATTGGGCTTTCATGAGAGAGAAGAAAAGCCAGATAGCATTTTTGTTTGGTGATGACGATCACTGGGGTCCATTGCATTTATATGAAGAGGTAATTATATGTTATGTTGTTGCCATTCCTCAAAATTTTCAGACTTCATTATTTTCAGGAGGATTTCATTCTATATCGTGTTCTTATTCTGAAATATAGGGACTTAAACGCTTTCAACTTTCTTTCTGTCTACCATATTGTATGATTGACAGTGGCAGCTTCAATAGTTTTAAGCATTACTTTGATTTTCCTACACAAGGAAATTGTAAACAAAGGTGAAAATATATTCTTCTACAATTTAAATTTTAACTAGGTTGAAATATTTTTCTCTCTCTTGGATGGATCTACTTTATAATCTTGATGTAGGTAGCCTAGCAGTTTTACAGTTTTTGCACATAGGAGTACTCCTTGAACTGCATAGGGTACAATACAACGTCGACCTCTTGTCAAAAAGAGGGTGTACGAAATTTGGAAGGATGTTTTGTTACCCATTAAAAGCACCATTTCTCACACTTCCTCTATTGCAAGGAAATATCAGGCTACTTTACAACATCTTGCCCCTCTTGGAACAAACATGCAATATTTATTTTCATCAGAAGAAAACTACTGCTACCTCTACACCTCTTCTGCCTAGGATTTATTTTCCTCTCAAACTATGGTTTATTGGACAAGTGCAACTAGTTAGACAACAAGAGGACGATATGGTTGTCCCGAAGAAATGTATACGTACAAGTCTGGTTCCTCAGTATTCTATCTTATCAGCCTATACCTTCTGAAATGAGCAATAATTAGCCCAAATCTGTCTGGATATTGCTGTCATGTATTTCTTAATGAGTTTCGAACAATTTATTTCCAAGATAATTGAGGAAATAAATATTGGATTTTTTTTATTTTATTTTTATTTTTTTAACATTGAGGATAACAATAGAGTGCTTAAACATAGGTCGAAACAAAGGTGCTAGTGACGTGACAGTTTAAAGTGCTGAAGATATTCGCGTTGCTAATCACATATGGATGGAATGGAAGGATGAACAGTGTTATGAAATACATTCTGTATAGCCAATACTATCACCATGAATATTTTCCCTTTCCATTTCTAAATGACAGAAGTATGCTGAAACATTATCCTTGTTTTTTAGCCTATTTGGTGTTTAGTTTCTATATTATTGAGCATATCTTATTGTTCTTTACATTCCCCCCCCCCCCCCCCCCCCCCCTCTTATAGCATTTTTAGTACCGTGACTGGACAATACTGATAATTGTTAAAGACAAAAAAAAAAGCAAGAAATTTTGTAATGATATTGTCTAGTTCTAACGAGTAGTGCCTACCAAATATGCCCTTACTGTATTCACGACATTCTCTGATCTCATCATTGTTCTATGTCCGTGCTCACAGATTCGCAAGCAGATCCCTAATGCTCATGTAGCAGTTGAACGCGAGGGTAATACTCATGCTTTCTCTTGCTCAGATGCTGGATCATCGTGGGTTGCTCAGCATGTGGCGAGTGTGATCAAGAATTGTGTATCAAATACAAATTTATCGAGTCTCCAGAAATAGTCCAATCACATATGCACTGAGCAATACTGGGAGGATTGTGAGAACTGGTTAGCAATTATTTCAAAGGACTGTGTTTCCCTTCATGGCATGTTTGGTAATGCAAACTAGACAACATCAAACAGTATTAAACAAGGAAAAAAGCTCAAATTTTATCAATTGTATTATCTAGTCGTGTCTTGTACTGCATAGCATGACACTAGTGTAGTTAGGATTTAAATTACTCTGCAGTTCTTTTTTCCAACTTGACTCTCTTGTTATCCTCCAGTATGTTTGATTAATTACAATATGATTAATTCGAGTTCCATTCAACGTTTAAGCAATTATTCATTTTGCTCAGAATATGTCATTACCACAACGAGAAAATGTTTACTCATTCTTTCATTAGTTTGCGAAAGTAGAGAGTCCATCAAAACTGATTCGGTTTCCTAGTTTTACCAATCAGATGAATCTATTTATTCTTTTATTTCCTGTGAAATCTTAATTTGTGCACAGAGAGATGGTACATGAGAAATGTCCCAAAAGGGAACCGCTGAGTTTATTACACTATTTGATTCAATGTTGAGAAACTTGGACCATATCTTGTTCTTGGAGGGAAAGAGGAGACACAAAAACGCATACTTCTATTCTACTTGGAAAGAGGAGGAAGACCGTGGGAAAAAAGTATGTTCCTGATGTAGAGGAATCTTTCACATGTTCCAAGCTGGAATCTGTCTTTTTTAGCACATCTGATCTAGTTGGTATCTGAGTATATCAACTTGGGATCTCCAAATTTTTGTTGATAATTGGAAAAACCAACCATGCCGGAAACTCTTACACAAATAATGTGTGTATTTTTTTTTTTTAACCTGTTTGATAAGTTAAATTGAACAAAATAAACAAAACGATATAAAATTATGCTATTTGTACATTGAAAATGTGCAGTTTCGATTGACATTAATGGGATATAAAAATTTGTGACATTGATTGTTTTAAGTATTGTTAAAATTAATGACAAAAATGTTGATAATCTCATACACCGTCAACAAAGCTATCAATCATATTGTATCTGTAATAGGACTCAACTATATAGGTGATAAAGTACTTGCCAATTAGACTTTTCAATGTACCGTATCCATACATTTGAGCACATCTGAACCGTTGGTGATGAATCAAGTGGCTTTTTTAGGTAGAAATCAGATCATCGTATACCTATCTTCCTGGCAGCTTCCTATATATGCATGTGGGTGTGTATAGCTTATTAATATTTTAAGCTTACACATCAATTTCGATAATATTTTATCTGGCTAAATGTCTAATATGGAAGGGTATTAAGTGGAGCAAGTTGTTAGTTGACTTGACTCGTCTAGTCATCAAATTTTTCGTGTTAGTCACTCGTCGCTCGTCATATTTCAATAATAATAAAAAATAAAGACCCCACATAGGAGCGAGTTCGTGGATGAGTCAACTTCCACGGTAGGCTTAGTCGAGTCCGATAATGAGAGAGCCAATTAGCTTAGTTATTTAACGCTCCGAATAATATGTCGTTACAAAGTAAGCACTGTGACTGTCAACACTTTAATGTAACAACCCTGTCACTCTTGTTCATCACAGCCCACTTGAAAAGTTCCACATATATACATCTCATTTTTGTTTTCCTAAGTCTTGTGCACTAAATTAAGCTATCTCAATTACTACCTGTCAGATTAGCACCAAAAGTCACTCCAAGAGCCCAACCTCAAATGCAGAATTTATAAGAGAGAGAGGGCAGCCTCCCATAGTTCCAACTCCAATGCGCAGCACTCCCTGAGGCACCCCCACCCCCCATACACACACTAAACACACAGAGAAAACACAGTTTTTCTCTGAAAGATGCCTACCAGCAAGAAAAAGTACATTCTCAACACAGTCGCAGTGAATTTAGGTTGCAGCAGCAGTTGCAGAAGGCCAAAACTCTCCTCCGTATTTCACCCAAAACCAAGATGTAAATTACCCTCTTACCACCATCACCAATACTCTTCTTCAAGTTCATGGAACACCACCACCACTGCCACCGCCGCCACCACATTTTCCGACATGCCACCAGCCTCCTACTCCTCCGACACAGAGTCAGATATCAAGAGCTTGAGGGCTGTTCAGGGCTTTGGAAAACTTGGCGGCCAGAGTGTGGCAGTGGAGAAGGACTCCGATGACCCTTATCTTGATTTTCGACAATCAATGCTGCAAATGATACTGGAAAAAGAAATTTACTCAAAGAAGGATCTTAAAGAACTTCTTAACTGTTTCTTGCAGCTGAATTCACCACATTATCATGGAATCATTGTTAGAGCTTTTACAGAGATCTGGAATGGGGTTTATTCAGTAAGGTCTGCCTCCCCCAGGTTGCAGGGAATGGGGATGTCTCGTGACTTTTAGGTGATATGCACGTGCAATGCATGTCCAATCTATTATGATTAAGTCTTGTCATTTTGTGTCTGGATATTACTATTATGAAAAACAGAACCCAGAAATTACATAAGAGGTTTCTGCTTCGATTAGAAATAGGGTAGGGGGGAAAAAGCTTTAATTTTCACAGCATTTTTGATTTCATTGTATTAGTTTCATGAAGAAATGTAAATGCTACTCAGGGAGTCAAAAATTCTGTGAAAATTGTAATCTTTTAGCAGTTACTAGTGAATGGAACTTTTCTTTCTCTGTTTTTGGTTCAACATGTGTACTTCTTTATGCTTGCCTTTTTTTAACTATCTTTTTTTATTTGGACTAGCATAATGGACGACGATGAATTCTCGGGCACCAGATAGGAATTGGACAATTTTACGACTTTACGTAAACCAATGCTTCTGGTAAACATTTGGCCAAGTCTCGTCACTGCAACCCTCTTCTTGAGGAGACATTGTCCTTCAAAAAGTTACAAGAATATTTCACGACCCCCTTTGTAATGAGAAGTTGCTATTTTAGCAAGTTTCTTAAAGACAGCTCACAAATTTGCTACTTGAACTTGAAAGAATTTTACCTAGGAATGGATAAAACTCTAGAACCGATTCTTTTTAAGTTAAATATCCAAATTGGTATCTGAATCGAAAATTGACGGATTTGATTTGATTTTCGGTTCTAGATCGCGAATCGAAGAACTGAATAGGAATCGAATCTTCATAATTTTATATTTATTTATTTTAAATAAGTCAAATTATTTTATTTTTTAAATAAATTTACTAAGAAGTTAATTTAGCTCGAATTTTATCCAAATCTAACTTAATTAAATTGACCTAAACTTTACCCAAATATGTTATTTTACTGTAGTGCCGTTTATATCGTTCTGGATAAATTAAATTGAATCTCAACAGCGTCTCTCTTAATTATTATAAGCTTGCTATCTTCATTTTCTTGTGATTTTAACAACCAAATCTATGAAAACTTAGCAAAAAGAAATGCAAAAATACATAAGATTGTATTACGTTATTTTTGTAAGAGTTAATATTGAACATGTCATTAGTTGAATTAATATAATTTTGTAAATATTAAAAAAATTTAATTATAGTACAAAATTCGAGAACCGAACTCGAATGATTTCATAATTAAATTTGGACTAGACGATTTCATTTACTAAATGTCTGAAAATTTCGGATTTGATTTGATTCTAAAGAGAACTGAATCGAATCGAATCGAATTGAACTAATTTTACCTATCTTTATATCATGAAAGTTAAAATCAACTTGTTTAACAACTTAAACATTTACTTAAGTTGCTATGGCAATTTAAAGAAAGGTTATGCCCACAAAGGTAATTGTATGTATTTTAGTCAACATCGATATTTACGACTCTGTAGCTGTACTTCTGCTGGTGGGGGAAAGATAGACGTTGGGATTGGAAAACTAATGAATAAAAACGTAGCAGCTGTTTTAATGCACTTTAATGACAATAAACATTTTTGGCTACCTTGATTATCCTTCCAATGAATAATGTTATTTTGTATATAAACAGTTTACACAATATTTTATATATAGATAAAATAGCAAAAAGAAAAGGAAAAGAATTTTTTTTGTTGAAAATTTTCTAACCAATCGTATTTCACCACATCATATATATATAAATTATTATGTAAATTCAGTATGTACGCGTAACACAACTGTTCTAGATTTTGCTATTTGTACATTATCTTAGACAAACACGATGTTGGATGAAAGTTTTAGAAACATTTCAACCTTTTTTTTAGTTACCACAAACTCCACATCAGCAACCAAAATTTCATCTGTTATCCTTATGTCAAAGAAATGAATAAGTAGCTTAATTCTTTATATTGTTTATGGGCCATGCTGGATTATCAGGTAGAGGTTCTACAGAACCCCTACGGATCACTCACAACACTTGGGAGTGGATATTTTTTTTGTAAACACTCTGTGAAATTTCACCATGTACGTTCAACTTTATCCATTATATATTTGGGTGTGATTTAGCCCCCGTTTGAGTCACATTCTCATTTTCATTTTAATTCTTTTACTCATTTTTAATCACGCATTTTTCAATAAAATAATATTTTTCATCACATCAATAACTTTTCCCTCTTTTTCAATCACACATTTATCATCATATCACTATTTAAAATACATTCTTTCTCCAATAATCTCTATCAAACACGTACTTATTTCCAATCACACATTCACACGATAATATATTGTACACATAAATTCAAAATTATTATTTACTTTTTAATCACACATTTTTCAAAAAACATATTATTCAAAACTATGTTTTTAAAATTTTTAAAATGTTAAACAGGGACTAAATTTATTAAGAGAACTCGTTTATTGATTTATAAATTAATTTGTGAACCTGTGATTGTTGCATTCAATTCGTACCACTATTGAAAGAAACTTTGATCGGTTTTGCATAATATACTTTGCAATCTCTTCATTTAACTAGATATTACAACATATTTGGCCAAAATGAAAATTAAATTAATTTTACATTTACTTATTTTTTGTCTCCTAGTCTACGTATAAAAGTGTATTTTTCTCATTACAAATGAAAAAATTACTTTGTTTCGAGCAGGAGTTAATTAAAAAATCATTATGTTACTTGTTTTCAACACTAACCAAGGCAAGAAATGAACATATTTGGCTGAACTTATAAGTATTTTTTAAGCACAAGCAAACATGCACTGTAGAAAAGGTTAATGCAGAAGGGACATTTCACGGTTTAATTTTATGGTTTTCTCTCATTAGAGTTGACGTGATGTGTATCTGCATTACTGCATCAATGCGTAGTAATTAATGTACCAAGGCCACAAAATTTTGGATCAATCTATTTTCATAAGAAAATAAAAAATGATAGCTAGGTTGATAGATGTGTATGTAATAGTGGATGGATGAATGAAAAAGTTGATTTTATTTTAGATTGTTCAATAATGAAATGTCACGTGACATTACGTCAATATTTTATTAATTAATTAATATTTATAAAAAAACAATTAATCTCTCTACCTCTCGACTCTCTCTCCATCCAACAATTTCAAACCCTAAATCTCACTCACTTCCTTCTCTCTAACACCCGACTCCGGCGATGGCAGCCCACACTCTTCATACCGACGACGTCGCGTTACCGGCTACACTAAACTTCTAGGAGCGCTGAGTGACTGCTACACAGGACCATCGCAACGGATTTTGCACACGATCGACGTCGCGACGATGGTCGCTGCTCTCTCTTTCTCACCGTCTGCTTTACGATGATGTGTAGTGGTTCGGTGGTGATGTTTGGGGGTTTTGTTGGTGCGGTGGACTTTTGATTTTGGATCTACCAGCGATGATGCTAGTGATGCAACCGGAGAACCAATGATTTCTTTTTTATTTTAGATTTGTGGTTTGGCTGTGAAGGTGATAGCTAGGTGGAGGTGGTCGCTATTGGTGTTGGTGGGTGATGTGGCATTGGTGTTGGTGGGTGATGTGGCAATGGTGTTGGTGGGGTGCTGGTGGTCGCTGTAGCGACTTCTTGTGCAGTGTCACTACTGTGGGCAGATCGGTGTTGGTTTTTTTTTATTATTATTATTTACAAATGGGTTGTTTAACAGTGGCTCTAGCGGTGGGTAGTGTTTGATGGTGAGGTGCAGTGGTGGATTTGACAGTGAGGTGCGTGTCTGCAGATTTTGGTAGGTTCGATGGTGATGTGCGGTGGACCACTGTAGTTGCGGGTTGGTGGTGGATCTGCACGGCAATATTTTGACCGATTTTCATGAGGTGGTGGTGGCTCCGGTGCTCTGTTGTGGTGGTGGTGGTGGTGGTGGCGATTGTGGATTGGTAACTGTGACGGTGTTTGTAGTGGTCGTGGTGGTGGCAGCGACGACGACGATGATAGGATTGAGAATTTTTTTGTTGGCGTGGTGGTGTGGTATGGTGGAGACAGTTGTCGGGTGGTGGTCACAGATTAGTTGGTTGACCGTGACCACTAAATTGGTTAATCTGTGATCAATTATTTGGATAATTTGTGACTAATAAATAATATGTAACCTAAAAAATTGTTAATATCTGACCAATAATTTGTTAATTTGTGAATGTTTAATAAGTTGTGACTTATAATAATTGTGATTTATGACCGATGAACAAATTGTGACCTATGAAATTTTTGAATCGTGACCGTAAAATAATTTGTGATATATTAAAATTTTGATTTATAACATCGAAAATAAACTGTGACCTATAAAATTTTTGATTTGTGACTTTGAAATAATTTGTGACTAATTAATTTGACAATATGTGACTAATAAATGAATTTGTGACCAAATTGTGTATATCTGTGACTTTTATATATTTAATTAATTAAATCATAAATAATTTTAATAAAAATCTGATTTTTGAAAAATGAAACTTGTTTTCTTATTATTGAAATGGATAATACTTAATATCTTACTTATGAAATTTTTCCATATTTATACCATTGTAACATGAACGTAAAAATTTATATAAATTTCAAGTTCACTGAGTTAGGCTAGTTACTTTTTTCAAAATTTTGAAGCATCATATTAAATCGTATATTATAATAAATAATATTATTGTGAATTAAAGTGAATAGTATTAAAGAAGGGTTGTAATAATTTATTTTAATTTATTCTTTAACTAGATCATTTTCGAAAAAATTTCAAGATCGTTGGCAATGGACAGATTTCGACTGCAACAGTAGTAGCAATGGAGGTTGATCATGTAGTCAAATCTGAAGGATCCACAAGAGAATCTTTATGCTAGTGAAAGGGAGGCCCATCAAATCAAGAAAATATTAATGCATTTCTTGTAAAAATCAATGCCAAATTCAGAATTTCATCTAAACATTGTGTCCAGCTGCTCTCACTCTTCAAAGATTGTGCAAAATTGTTTGCAATGTTCTGACTTACCGAGTGCATTCTAATCATGTCTCTGTCCAATGGCCACTTAATGCTCTGCAGGGTTGTCATTGTTACCAGCACTATCTATTTTTGTTTCTTTATATCCAATGAATGATTAGATTTTGTATGGTTGCCAATACATAAAAACAAGTATCACCGATGTTTTCCTTTGCACACTATGAATAGGATAAAACTTCCAATTTGTTGATGTGACATGAAAATTTTACTACGATCTTCTCAAGTGGAAATTTTATATTGTCCACTATGGACATGAGAACAATTTCAAAGTATATGTTTTTTTTATGATTATGAGACTTGGGTGTGAAACAATATCTAAATTAGGGACGAATTTAGGATTTGATTGAAGGTATGTCAATGCATATACTGGAGGTGCCTACTCCCAAATAACGAGATGATCGTGTACTAGATACTCGATCGTATTTCAATGATTCTATCACAACGGAAAAGAAAAAAAGTTACAATCGATTCTAAATAAATAATATAACTTTTGAAAATAGTTAACTATATTTTTTAACATTAATTCCTGACTATTTTCCGCTCTTTATCAATTACAATTAAAATAAATATTTATAGAATCACATATAAAGTATGTATCATTTTAAGTGTATCTATACTAGAGTAAGATAAGTTATATTCGTACTTTCTTTATAATTTTACAACATTAATAAGTGATTTGAAAATCGTTTTCAAAACATATCATGGAGATATGATATAGTATTATTTTATTGTTTCAAAATTTCGGTAGTAAAAATTAGGTCCATAAGTAAAAATAATTATGTTACTTTGTCCAAATTGAATTACAAAAGAGGGTGCCCAAATGATGTGACACTCCACCAGTCGCTTCTTCCAATGGGGGGCACATCACTTGGGCACCCTCCCTTTTGTAATCTAACTTGGGTTGTGTAGCATAGTTCAAGTAAAAATCGTCAAACTGGAAAACTAAATCGAAATCGTATTTTGGAAACTGTCGGTTCAGTGCCACGTGGACCCGTCAACGAAATAGTTTTTGAACCAAACCAAAACCGACCAAAAATGATTTGGTTTAAGTTTGAGAAATTTTATTACAGTTTAAAACCAAACCGGACCGGTGAAAAAAATTTAAAAATTTTAAAAATTTAAAAAAATGAAATTTTCTAAATTGTAACTTGTAAGACTTTTGTGTTGGATTTTTTTATTTATTTTTAAATGAGGCTCATATATTCCATAAAGCTCTTAAACTGAAAGTTTGAAACGATTGATCAAACAATCCCACGTTGTATTCCATATAAATTATTATCATCAAACAATCATCAACTTATATAAACTGCATAGTACTCCAATGATTAAACAAATTTAAATCAAAATTCTACATTTAAAAAATTATTGTAACTTCTGGTTCTGTCGATTATAATTTGTAGAAATCTAGATGAAAATTTTTGATCGAACAATAACTATGTAATCAAAGTGAAAACAAAATAAAAATTTCACATCTTAGAAATGAAATTATATATTGTAAATAACTTTATTTAGGTATAAATTTACTCAATAGTCTAAATTGACTTGAAAATCAGTTAATCAAAGAATTATAAGAAGAGAGAAGAAAATAATAAAAAAGAAGAAGGAAAGTATTGGGGTCTAAAATGAAGAAGGAATCCTATTTTTTTTTTTTTTTTTTTTTATAAAAGTGATTGAAGATTGAATCATATATTTTACAAAAAAAAAAAATCATATAAGAACCGTGGAACCTGATGGTTCTTAATAATAATTTTTTTCAAAATCAAATTATTTTTTAGAAGATCCAAAATCGAATCGATCGGTTCTAAATGGTTCCGGTCCGATTCCACCGATTCTGAAAAAAAAAATCTACTCCTAAATTAATGGCATAAAAGTAGACAGACAAAAAAATATACTGCGAAATCGACGATTTAAAATCAGACGACAGACAAAAAAAAAAAATATACGGCGAAACCGATGGTTTAAAATCGGACCAAACCGTTAGGTTTAAATTTGAGTTTTTTTCAAACCATTCAAAAATGGTTTGGTTTAGGTTTGAATTTTTCTCAAATTGATGTAAACGGTTTGGTTTGAAAATCTGTCAAAAATCGATAAAATCGGACCGCTTACACCCCTAGTAAAAATAACTCAATGCATAGAAATTAAAGAAAAGTTTGGCGCTTTATATGTCACTTCATGCGAACCGAAGAGAGTCTGGTATAAGTGACAAAGGCTTTACATGAACTACGAGCACTTAGTCAAAAGGGAAAATTTCTTAAATCCTACTTTATGTATAGGATATTTCCAAAATCAGAAATTAAGTTTCAAATTTCTAAAATCAGATATTTATTTAAAAAATATTTATAATTTATTCAATTAATTATATATTTTATTCATTAAACAAATTAAAGTCACATATTTATACAATTTGGTCACAGATTCAAAATTAGGTCACAGATCAAAATTTATTAGGTCACAATTTTTTTTCGAAATCACGGATCGAAATTTATTAGGTCACAAATTTTTTTCAAAGTCACAAATTGAAATTTATTAGGTCACAGATTTCTTTCGAGGTCACGGATCGAAATTTTAATAAGTCACAATTTATTTTCAAAGTCACATGTCAAAATTTATTAGGTCACAGATATTTTTTGAAGTCACAGATGTGAATTTTAATAAGTCACAATTAGTCACAGATTTATAATTGGTCACAGATTAGTCAATTTAGTGGTCACAGTTAACCAAATAATCTGTGACCACCGCCCGACAACCGTCGCCGCCCTGCCACCACCTCACAATCATCACTGCCACCACCACCTCACCGTCGCCATCGCCACCACCTCACCAATGACCACCGTCTCCACAACCATCCCCAAACCCGCTCAGATCTGCCACCACCCTGGAAGCACCACCTACACTAAAAAAATCCCCAAACTATAGCCACCACCACGAACTCCACCACCCCGAACTCCACACCATCCCACCAGCACCGCCCTCACTACAACACCGCACGACATTAACTCCACAGTCGGCGCACCATCGCACCACCAACACCACAGCACAGCAACACGCAGCAGCAGCACCACCACCACAGCACAGCAACACGCAGCAGCAGCAGCACCACCACCACCACACCATAACCTGTCCCACGATCTCCTCCTACAGAAACAGACTCTTCGCCACCAGTTCCACCCCCACAATCGCTGCCTCCAGCACCATGTTCTCCACTACCGCCGCCCAAACACCACCACCATCACAGTTATTAATCACCTTCACCGCCTCCACCACCATCAAAGTTATTAAAAAAACCACCACCACCTCCACTATAAATCCTGAAACCGTCGCCGCCACCACGACTTCCACAAACCATTGTTGCCTCCGTGCCATAGTAGATCGACCACCATTCCACCACCATACCCGCAACCACCACCTCCACTATAAATCCCAAAAAACCATCGCCGCCACACAACCTCCACAAACCATCGTTACCTCTGTGCCACAGTAGATCGGCCACCATACCACCACCTCCACTATAAATCCCCAAACCGTCGTCGCCCCTGTGTGTGTGAACCGCGCAGATCCGCCACCATACCACCGCCAAATCAGATTCGCCACTTAAAATCCCCAAAACTGTTGCCACCATCACGATCTCCATAACTACCACCGGCAACCACCATCCCAAATCGCCGTCTAAAGGTAGAGAGAGAAGGGCGGCTGGGTTTGGGGAGAGAGACGAGATGTAGAGAGAAATAATTTGGGTGGGTTATGAATGAAATATTATATATTAATTAATTAGTAAAACATCTGATTTTTGAACAATGAAACATTACATCTGATTTTAGAACTCTCCATATTTAAAATAGGGTTTTCTGTAATTTCCACTAGTCAAAATCAAAGAGCCTTACAGAGGTGCATAAAGCCCCACTTGGGCTATGACCACTTGGGGATTGTTTGAAGCCTAACTCGCCTCATCTACGGAGGAGGCCGAGCTATGTGAAAAGGATAAGTTCGAACTGTGACCTATTTGCCTTAGGAAAATTCTTTCTCCATTTTCCCTGGGCACCGTGACCTATTTGCCTTAGGAAACCTTTTGATTCCATATTTCCCACTGCAAAACTTGCCTTGTTTGGAGGGACTAGAGAACATCAGAACATTCTTTCGGCCTCGTGGAGAGTGGCCGATTGCCATGTTTGCAATGACCGTTACAAATGAATCGTCATCAAATAAAATATGCGAAAAAGACAAAATCAATAATTGTTCGATACTTGTCTAAAAGGATGAAAATACCCTTAGACCTAATCAATAATTCCTTACGTACAAGAAAATTATACAGATTTTTTACAAGAATTTGAAATGAGTTAATCCTGTCATCTGTGTGTAATTTTTCCTCCACCCATTTTTAATCTACTCCCTCCATTTCAAATTTCTTTACCAATTCTGTATAATTTTTCTGTACCTATAGCATGACTGTGACCTAATTTTTTTTTTTCTATAATTACTTCATGCATGATTTAGGAAACAACGTGCAAATGAAACGAAGCCAAACTCTTTCCATTTATTTCACTCAATTATATTTTTTCAATAACTGATTTGATCAAGAGCACATACATTTGCGGAACCAACTTGAGGACGCCAAGTCGCCAACCTTTGTAGCTATTGGTGTATAAATGTACAGGTAACACGTAGATAGATGGGGGAGGTGGTAAAGGAACTTTAATAGCATGGTTTATTGGATTTGAAGGTCAACACTTCAGCTTCATATTTTTTTAATTATTTATTTTATATCTATAGTCTCTTTGCATTATCCATCCATAATTCACCAAACCATATGGGTCACCACATATCAATTTTGCCACTTTGTCAACCCCCATGGCAAAGTAGCATGATCCCAACCAACACACGACTTTCTAGTTGGTAAATCTTGTTGGCTAAATGTTAGACATGAAAATAAAATTAAAATTTGAGAAGCCCCCCACCCAATAAAATGAAATGTTTTGATTTAGAGCATCAAGATTTGAGGCTTCAGAGCTGTTGTAGGCCATTTGTTATGCCAACTCTTGTCCACGAAAAAGATCACACCAACATTATCCAATTCTTTACTTTAAAATTGGAACATATTGGAGACCCTATTGTTTCATATTATGTCCACCAACGAGGGTATATTATATATCATACTGTCGCAAAGGATATATCTTTAATGTTTATGTTAGTGCTATAAAAGTCGGATCGGACATGTCGATTTGACTAAGAAAATCATAATCTTTTGACGATCCATTCAACCTTTTGATACATAATACTTTACCGTAAATGGGTTAATATTTGGGCCTATTTTTAAAACGTTGATTAATTGTTTACTGGTCGAGTAATTTACGGATATTCGATAGTTTGACTGTTCGTTGGTTATTCAGTAAAAATTAAATACTTATAAATTTCATATGATTTTAATTACATAAGTGTTACAATGAATTTTAGTTTCTAAATAGAACATATATATAAAAAAAAAAAAAAAAAAACTACTCGTGTTGGATGGTTTCCTTTTACGAAATAAAATATTTTGTCACAATTTCATATGATACTAAAACTTTTCTTTTTCTTTTCTTGGTGATACTATTGTCGGGAAATTATATTAAGTCTATTTGACAATTATTATTTGAAAACTCTTTTTTTATATATATATTCATTTTCAACCATACATTCACACAGCAAAATATTTTGAATGAAAATCCAAAATTTTTCTCTATTTTTTAACTATACGTTTTCGTAAAAATCATTATTCATAACATTATTTTTCTCGAATAATAATTGTCCAACTGAGACTAAACATCTACCTTCTTTAATCTTTGCTCAATCAAACTAACCAAATGTATACTATTGTTCGAAAATTTTCCTGCTCACCAGCTCACGAGTCATTTATTGCCACCCTCAAGTGCATTTCCCGATCGTCAATCGACTTAAAAGCTTTTCCTGATCAACAATTATGATATTACTGTCGAATTCATTTCGACGATCCATTTTCTAATTAAATGCTGCAGTAATTGTTTTTGACTTTATGTATAATGAGATCCCTTCTTTTGTTGACCCAATTAAATAGTATACACGAAAAAAAGGAGGAAAATAATATAATAATTTGGAAAGAAGCTAGTAAAAATAAAAGATAAAAATAGTAATAAATACATATTAGGAGTAAGAAAATTAATTAAGTGTTAAAAATAAAGATACTGTTGGATTATTTTTTTAAAAAATGTTCTTTGAATTTATAGATGCTTTTTTAATTCAAAAATATGTTCTTTATATATAAACAATCTCTTGGAGATGCTTTAAGCTTATAAACCTACCATTTCCTTGTACAAAACTCCAATAAATGTCTGCTATCTTTTTAAAGTAACATTAGATTTTATATATACTCATATGCATGTTTGGTAAATAATATTGAATGTAATTAGGGAGTCCGTTTGATAGGATTTTTGTTTTTGTTTATGCTTCTAGTAAAAGAGATTTTTTGATAATGCTAATTTATGCTAGCTTTCTCTAACAACTCTTCTAGTTAGACAATTCATTTTCAAAAAATTATTTAAACATGTTCAAAAGTAACTTTTTAATATCGAAAGCATCTTTTGACTTTTAAAAACTCTGCCAAATGACAATTTCTTAAAGGAAAACTCGTGTGAAATGTTCAAGGGATAATTGAAGTTGTGGTCTCAAATCTTTCAATTTTGTACAACATATACCTTAATCTTTTCTTTGTTGCAGCGTTTGTCTCAAACCTATCATTTATGTGCAACTGAAGGACCTCTGGACGTTTTTAATCCAAATATTCGTTAGTTGACCAAGAAAAATGTATTTTGGTCAATTTTAAAAAGGGCTAGGTGGTAGGAGTGGGTGGTGGCAAAGGCAACATGTGCAACAAGTGCGTTTGATTTGGTCGAGTTGGGTGTGGGAGAAAGAAGATGAATAATTTCTTATACTTCCTTTCTCTCTCTTTTCTTCTATTTCTTTTATTTACTTTTTAATTATTATATGTAGAAAAAATGTGAAATTATCATTTTGTCTTTGTTAAAATTGGTGTGATCAACTAACAAAGTCTAGAGATCTTGCGGCTTTATAGAAATGAAAGGTTTGGGATCGATACTGCAACACATGAAATGTTAGGGTAAGAACTGTAATGAATTAAAAGGTTTGGGACCGTGATTGCAATTATCTTTTTATATCAATTTTAAAATTTAAAAATAGTTGTCGGAGTCTATATGGTATTGATTTCTTAATAACAACCATTTTAGAGAAAGAAAATAAATAGCACCCTCGTATAATACGTGCATAAACAAGATTTTTTACATGAAAAATGAGAAAATTGTATTTATATATTTTTTCATTTACCATAAAAAAAAAAAAAAAAAAAAAAAAAAAGGGCAAAGGTCTCTTGAACAAAATTCACAAATGTGATAGGAAACTGTCATTAAAAAATTGTGAAATTCATTATGAATTAGGACAGAGAGTTAAATGAAACATTAATTAAATGTCCTTGCTGTTTAAATTAATTAGAGTCATGTCCTTTTACCAAAATCCTTTAATGTGGAATAATAAATCAGAAACCTCAATAGGAAAGGTTCTAACTTAAATTTATAAGAGGGGTAGGTTTTAAGGCTATTTTTGTGTAGGGGGCTAGAATTCACACAAGATGTACATGGAATAATTATTTTCAACCTTTAATGTAATTACGTGTGATACACAAATTTGGAGAGGATTAATAAATCTCGATAAGTTAGAGATTAAAACTCTGATCGTTCATTATAGATCAAACAAGAATAGATCCACCGATTCAAATGTTTATGAACCAATGATCAAGTGAGCCATCTCTTCGATGGGGCAAATACTTGGAGTCCGTTTGAAAGGATTTATGTTTTTTGTAAGAAAATATCTTATTCGAGCTTTCTTTAAATACTCATACAGTCAGATAAAACACTTTAACAAAATTATCCAATATTCTCAAAAGTAATTTTTTAGACTACTGATTATGCTTAAATCTGTCGAATTGGTTGTTCAAGATTTTGGAAGAACCAAAATCAGAAATATTATTAATGGAAAAATTTTATAAGTAAGAATATAAGTATGACTCATTTCAATAATAAGAAAATAAGTTTCAACTTTCAAAAATCAGATTTTTATTAATTTTTATTTATAATTTAATTAATTAAATATATTAATGTCACAGATCTATATAATTTGGTTACAGATTCACAATTTAATTAGTCACATATTATTTTCGGTCACTAATCAAATTTTTTAAATGTCAAAAATTATTTTACGGTCACAATTGAAAAAATTTATAAGTCACAATTTGTTCATCGGTCACAGATTCACAATTTAATTAGTCACATATTATTTTTCGATCACAAATCAAAATTTTTAAATGTCACAAATTTTTTTACGGTCATAATTCAAAAAATTTAAAGGTCACAATTTTTTTTGGTCACAGGTGAAAAATTTATAAGTCACAATTTCTTCATCGGTCACAGATCACGAAGATTATAAGTCATAATTTATAATCGGTCACAAATTAACAAATTTTCAGGTCACACGTTATTTCTTAGTCACAGTTCATATTTTTCATTGGTCACATATTATTTATTGATCACAGATTAAACAATTTAATGGTCACAATCAAACAAATAAATTGTGACTACCACCTCATCACCGCCTAAACCACCACCACAGCGGCATAGCCTCATCACCGCACTACAGCGGCACAGCCTCATCACTACCTAAACCACTACAACATAGGTCACAAATTAATCAATTTGTTGGTCACAAATTTCAATCAACCAATAAAATTGTCACAAACACCCTTAACCCATCCCACCACTCCAAAGCACCGCACCACCGCCAACCACCACCAGTGACGTCGCGATTGTCACCACCGTTGACATTCCACCACTAAAAAGCACTGCACCACCACCAACCGCCACCAGCGACGCCGCCCACCGCCTCAGCGACCAAGACTTCCCAACACCATCGCACTGTACAACAACCACCCATCACACACCAACCACCCATCACAGACCACCATAGCACCGCACTTCACATCAACCCCCGATTTGTAGTGCCCATTGAGAAATGTCGTCCGGTGCCTCGTTGCGTGCACCGCTGACAAGCACCACCACCTAGCGCCTCACTGTGTGCACCGCATCACTACACACCATCACAAACACCTCGCCACTGTATCGCCGTCAGACACCACCACCACCAACCACCTCACCACCGTACCGCACCATCGCCGCTACTACAACAACGATTGCGAACCACAAAAGAACCTCCATCGACCACCACAAATCACAACTCTACAGATATGTGCAAAGAAATCAAACAAAGAAAAAAATGAACCACACCAAAACCTCCACCACGACCACTACAAATCACAGCTCCACAAATCTATACGAAGAAATCAAACTAAGAAAAGAAATTGATTCCCTCCACCTCTGCCTCACACTAGCACTACCACACATTCTCTTCTCCTACTCGATTGCAGTGCCGATGATGACGGGGGCTTGTAATGTGGTGTCGCTCAGAGCAACTCCTTCATCATCGATTGTCGGAGTTTGAATGGGTAACTGGCATTCGAAAAGAGAGAAATGAAAATAATTAGGGTTGAATGAAATTTGTATTATAATATTTAATAATTAAATATGAAATATATAATTTTTGAACAATGAAATATCTCATTTGATTTTAAAATTTTGAATTTTTAAAGTAGAGTAGAGTAGAGTGTAATTTCCATATTATTAATTGATGTTGCAGAAGAGAAAATATTGTTTTGGGCCTTGGCCCATTTTGGAATGCATTAATTGTGAAAACGAGACATGAAGAAAGTGGCACCAACTCCTACACTGTTTGGATATGATTTTAATGAAAAGGTAAACTTTTCTTGGAAATGAAAATCCCATTAATAGCTCATTATGGAGAAAATGACCTCAAACAAATTTTAATTACACTAAAAAAATGTATTGCTCTTCACTCCTTTCCATGTTCTGACAAGTTAGAGCCTGCAGATTATGGAGTTAATTTATTCAATCAAGTTACATGTACATTAATGTTGACATCATTGATGACATTTTTTTCACATAGGAGGAAGCTTATATTGAATAAAAAAATTGGTGGGATCCCCTCATGTGAGGGGACTGTCAATATTAATGTACAAAAGACTTTTTCCTAATTTATTTGTCAAAGATAATTAATAATTTATTGAATTTTAGTATCTTATGATTATTTTCTATTTGGGTAGAGTTTTACGCCTGACACGTTTAGTATATTGCATTAAATAATAATATATAAAAATAGACATATTTTTACGAGCCTTGCAACTTGGCCCGATTCAATACCACACAGGCCACAACAATCCCTCCAATAAGGGACGTCATTGGTTCCACTGTCCTTGGCCTTGGCATTGAGCCAGGCCGAGGAGTTTTTCCAATTTTTACATGCTTATGTTCAACCCTGTAAAACTGAGCAAATATATATTTATTATCTTTTCCTAATTAAGAAACTAATTGCTTATTATTGCATTATAAGAAATTATTTAAAATCTTACACATTAATTTAAGAAATGATATGATTCTTAATAAGTAATATTCGATAAGATTATTTACTTCAAGTCTAACGGAATAAAGGATCTTAAAATTTTTTCTATAAGAGTACCAACTATTTTCCTGCTTGCATGTGCTAAAAAATTTAAACCAATCCAACTCGAATTATTTATTACAATTTCTTCCTCGGTTGAAGTGAAATTTTAATTAAAAAAAATTTCTGTAACACAAAGTTTAGAAGTTTCGCCGCTGAGACGGGCTCTGAGATTGATGATATTAAATATTAATTAGGCCAGAAGTTTTTGAACGTTGAAGGTTGACAATTAGTTAGTATAAATATAGAATTAAACTATTTGTACCCTCTTATTTATCCGACTCCACCCGTCCTCTTATATGGAGGTCGGGTTCCACGTTCAATAAATACTTGAGATCCGACCTCCATGGAAGATGACAGATGTGATCGAGTAAATCAAAGTGTAAATAAGAGGATACAAGTAGCAATGTTCATAAAGATATACCAACTAAACAATTTTTTATCTTTAATTATTGGGAGAGACAACATGAAAAGTGGAGCATTTCATGTTAAGATGTCTCCATGAAATTGCTGCTCTATTTTTTGAGCCTTGAACTATGATCCCAAGTTTTAAAGACAGGATTAATTAAATCAATTTTCATTTTTGAAGTAAGTTAATTAATTTTAATTTTTTCTACTTGTGGGCAGTAGCAACTTATTAAAATAGGAAAAATTGCAGCACTGGTTTCAATCTATTGCTCAAGTAGTAATTTGGTTCATAAGATCTAACAATAACAAGTTACTCTGCAACTTTTCATTATAATTGCACGTCGGTGCTTGTTTGTGAAAATCGTCTTGCGAACCATGCATGCCCAACTCTTTCAAACTAGATTTTACTACTCAACTCGAAGTGGCGCCAAAAAGTTGGTGTGGCAATAACAAGATTTTTTGAAAGTCAGAAACAGATTTTAATACTAAGAAGCTGCTTTTGATTTTGTTTTGAAAATGCTTCGTTGTATTAAATAAACTATTAAATAAAATTGGTCTAATGTGACTTCTTTTTTCTGCTAGTAGCAGAAGCCTGCCAATTGAGCTCTTAATAAATATTTGGTCTTTTTATATCGTTAAAGATTGATTCTGCAATATGTTGAGGATTAATGGTTCACTTCTCTATAAAATTATGTTAATTTCGACGAATTTCTTTATACTATTTTAAATACATTCATAAGTTGTTACTTAAACCCATATTACTAACTTCGATAATGTCTAATCTCCATAGTCACTGAAGATACTAAGCTCTTTTGGAATGAATCCTTCCATGCATGTATTGTTTTCCAGTCTATAAATTAAATCAGATTCGTATGTACAATAACACTCCAATGACCACAAATTGTGACATTCTCCCTCATCCATAAGAATATCTTGTTTTTTCCTCTAACTCTTTGCTGCTTAGCTTTACATACACAACAAGGATTCAAATTGTGAGGACTGTGAAGATAAGATAGCCTACTTTAAAATCCTACATAACTGTTCTACATCATCCACGTGGCGCGAGACATGAACCATGTCAGCACATCGAAAATAAAACTTGGCTATTGTTACTATGAGCCATATTAAAGTGCTCGCTTGCTTGATCGCTTGAATGACCACACCTACACACATTGGGAGAAAAAATATTATTTTATTTTCGCATGACCCACACACCCATGTGAGGGTGTGGTTAAGTAAGTGGTCATCCAAATGGGTTGTTTAACATTTTTCTTGTTACTATACTAAATTACAATCTCGGGATATCAGAAATTTATGAGTTACCAAGTTCAACACTCTTACCAACCAAATAGACATAAGAACATCAATTGATCATTCTATCCAGCTAAAAAAGAAGCCGCATATATAATTATTGAGCTGTTGGTGATATTTGTATGAAAATGATTGTTTGTCAATATTTATAATAATGGTTGACTTTAATTCGCAAGAATGTAATTAAATTCTATGGAAAATATATATATAAAAAAAGAATAATGAAAGAAATTAGGAAAATAAATCCGAAACATGTGATTGACACTTTTTCCTTAAAACAAAATTGCCCCGCAACGGTGCTAATGGATTACGGTACTTGTCTTCCAAGATACAACAGATACAACATGTGGTAGAAGCACTTAAAACCACAAACCGAACTCGAATAAAATTATTCACTCTACAAGAAAATGATTTTTGGAATGATTTTTTGAGAGTTTTTGATATAATATGTGATGCATAATGGGCGTCCGAATGATCCTATTTATAGAAGATGAGAGGTTGTGAGTGAAGTGATACGTCCCAAACTCAACAACATTTACAAAGGAAAGCATCCCTCACTCTCGCTGGCCTCTTGCTCGAGCGCTAGTGATATATTTTCAACAGAAATTTTTAGTCCGCTTGTCGCTAGAGTGACAATCTCATTGCTCGAGCGTTAGGTGAGTGATGAAGTTAGACAAATTTCTCGACTAGTTTTTTTTGTTTTTCTTTTCAACTTTGGACTTCAATTTTTCATTCATCCAAAATTGATTTTGAGATTTCAAATATACCACGACGATCTACTCAACGAGTAGAACAAATTGATCTATTTATATTTATAATTTGACTATCGGATCAAGTCCGAATATTTAGTCCAAGTTGACACAAAGTCACTTTTCATGTTTTATACTCGACCAAATTCCAACATGAAATTCCGCGGGACTTTCTCCATAAAAATTAACTTGAGTATTAGAGTTGGATCGACCATCACATCTCAATCTAGTTGTCACTATTCAAATAAACCAACCTACCTATTGTTTTGCAGTTTCTACAGATTTCATGCAACAGACCTAGACTAGAATTTCATTTTTAATTTCGGACATCAACAAAATCCTTTTCTTAAATTTTTTTTCCCCTAATTCATCAAAAAAAAAAAGGTAGAAAAAGAGAAGGAACTCTTAACCTTGATCAGAAAAAGTGTTAGCATTACTCAAATATTTTGTTTTTGCCCAGTTTATAATAGAGTATATTTCTGACTCGCTTGCCCATGTTCTAGTTAACATTTATACGAATGTATTTTTCCTCATATTCTGGTCCATGATAATGCTGCAGATATAAACAGGACCACCTTATTTCATCCCCAGTATTGTTGCTATCACTCTCCAATTTGAATTCCAAAGCAAAAATCACCCAAATTAATGCTAATATTGCTGTAAAATAACCCTTGTATATTTAGTATGTCTATGCATTTGTCCTATGGTTCTTTTCAAAAATACCAGAAATAATTACACGGATTCAAATTCTAGGTCGCAAGAGAGCCCGAAATGGAAATTGTTTGAGATTAAATTTAAATAAATAAATATGGTTGTTTAACAACTTAAGATTCTTGGTTATAAATCAAATCTTGTCGTCACTCATATATGAAAATTTTGCACATGTTAAGCTTTGACGAGAAGAAGGCCAAGTGAATATGAGAGGGAGTTTTCAAGAACTCAGTTTTAAATAGTATTGGTTTGTGCAAGAGTATAAACATTTGAGAAGAGTTATTGATATTCAAGCGTTGTCATTGTTAAAGAAGTACGGTTTTCAAAGTGAATCATTGGACCTCAGCCGGTATCTATAGATTCTAGGGAACGGAAAGAGGGACTAAGACCATGTATTATTATACCATGAATATGAGCACAATATTTAGACGAAACTTGCATCTAAACATGATCAAACATAAAAATAAAAAAATAATAATCACAACATGGGATTTCAGCATGATAGTGATCGAACATTTGAAACGAGATTTTCATAACAACTAGGCTTATCGTTTATATACAAACAGTGTTTACTACAGTGACTTATATTTACACTGTTAAATCAGAAAACTGTGTCGAGCATGGAAGAAATAGATATATTGTAGCAATCAGCACAATACAAACAAAAAATTTCCTGATAGAGCAAAGAAATTGTTCTCAATTTCTGGAAACAGTAATTTTCATAATAAAAATCAAAAACTGTCATCTTCAACTATTTCTCTACAGTTTTTTCTTAAAATTTTCAAACAATCAAACATCTAGAGGCAAGATTGTGTTTGAACTGGACACGTGCTGAATAATGACTGATTCAGATGAGGCGGTGCCAACATTTTTCTCGGTGATCTGATCTTCATTTTCTAAGGAAGATAAACAAGGACTAGTGGATGAATTAGTAGAAGAAGAAAATGAAAAAGGAGAAGTGAAAGAATATTGAGTAGCAGCAGAAGAAGAAGAACAGTGCTCATGGTCTGTGGAAGAAGTTGAAGAATTTGAGGCCAGGAATTCAAGATGAACCAATAAATCGATAAAAGCTCCAACAATATACCCATGATTTTTCTTGGAATTAACTCTCAAATAGCAAGTTAAAAGTTCTTCAAGACATTCCCAATTCTTCAATCCATAAGCCTCCACCATTTCCTCCATTGATAATCTGAAATCCACACAGGGATCCCTGGATTCCATAGCCATTGCTGTACTTTCTTTGTAAGGAAAAGATTCATCAGTTTTGGCTTCTACCAGGATTGAACTAGTCTCTGCAGGCTCAAAAAACAATCTATCTGATCTTAAATCTCGAATCACCGTCTCGACATTCGAATCATCATTTATTGATGCAATTGAAAAACTTTCATCAAGAGAGTTGCTAATGCTAAAAGCTGAATCTGGGGTGTCAAGAATTTCTTCATTTATGGTTTTGTCGAGGTAGGCAGAATTCATAGTCTCGAATATCGCATTGTTGTTGGCTCGGAAAGAAAGGGTTTTTGGGTTGTTGACACAAGTTGGCCATGGCCATGAAGAACTGGTGGCGGTGGCGGTGGCATTGGTTTCGGTGGCTTTGAAAAGAAAAGGAAATTTAAGTTTTTTGCCCATTAGGAGGTGGGGTGGGCGTTGAATTGAGAAGAAATATGATTTGAAATTTGTGTATATTGAGCTTCGATAGGGTAATTAATGGCAGATTTGACGAAGAAGAGAAGGTTGGTGGGGTCTTAACTATATTTCGAAATAAGAACTAAAAGAAGAGAAATGTTCCTTTGAAAACCCACGAGAGTTTATTTGAATATCGTATTTATTTTGCTTTTCCATTTTAGCAAAATAAGTAATTTAAAAGTTCTTTAACTACTAATCACTTTTAAGCATAATAAAAAATGTTTAAGCCTGTTTGGTTTGCATTTTAATTTTAAATTTTAAATTCATTTTAAATTTTCTATCGAGCGTTTTTATTTTTTTAATATTGCAAAAAACGCTGAAAACGCATTTTAATATAGTACATTTTTTTTCTGGAAATAATGGGTTATTTGGGTGGGTTGGAATTGTTGTAAGGAGAATTGGATTACTGTTATTTTGAGTATAATCACAAAAATATATTTTGAGTTTTATGTTATAATTTCAATCTTATTTTCAAATTTCTAAAATATCAAATCAAATAAGTTTTTGAATATTTTACAAAACTGAAAATAGCAAATCAAACACCCACTTAGTTTTTATCTCTACACAAAACAAGAAATATATAAAATCTTGACCTACAAGTGTATGTGACGAGGGCGCCAAAAATTTAACAAGATTTATTACATGACTATTGACAGCATGACGCCAAATTTAACCAGATTTATAGCACAACGACCAACATCAAAATTTAACAAGATTAATAACACGATTACTAGTAGCTCATCCCCAAATTTTAAGATTTATTACACGACTATTATTGTAGCATTCTTCTCATATTGAAGATAGAGCAATCTAACGTCGTATTAGAATATCCTCTTACTTGTGAATAATACATATTTGAGAAAGCTTAACTTTTTATAAATTGGTCAAACATGCTATTCACTCGTACATTTAGTAGGATTAGTAGTAAGCATGTACGTTGCACGTTTTATGAATCGAAAGAATGATATGCGCAATATTTTTTAAGTACTAATAATTTTTTTTTAAAAAAATAATTGATTAATTGATATTGTTAAAGAAGAAGACATTGAGTTTAGTAAATGATTCAACCTCTCATTCGTACGACATGCCCCAGCGACACCTGTACATCTAGAACACATAATCACTACAAAATCTCATCTTCTCGATGACTCCGTTTTAGCAGTCAATCTATATCCTCGTACTTAATGGGATCTTCATCAATTTTCAAGTAATTGAAAAATTCTATCGATCAATACACTATCTATACCGTAAATATAGTGATCAATTTGAAGATTATTTCTTCTCTAAATTATAATTGTTTATTTTATAAGAAATTTCTAAATTAAACACTATCTACATTATTAATTGTATATATAATTTTGTTATATTTATAAATTTTATATATTAATATTAATTGACTTAATAGTTTATGTCATTTCATGTTAATTATATATGTAGTATTATTATAATTTTTATTTTTATTTTATATAAGTTTTTATTAATCATATACTAATAATTAGTAATAATGGTGTTTAGTAGAAATTAATTGACTTAATTTTAAAAAATAAATAATTTTAATTTTAATAATAATTGATTTTAGTTGAAATAAATTTAATTTTAAAGATATTATTGACCATAAACATAAGAATGTGAGAATAAAATGGAAAATTAAAGATTTAAGAATAAATGATGGTATATTGGACATATAGCTAAATATGTAAGGTAAATTTGATAATTAAAAATTTCTCTTCAATCCACACTTTTTAATATATTGTAGATGTAGATGTAGATGTAGATGTAGACTCATTTATTATTTATACGTAGGACCCACAAATTATAAGTAATCAAAATTACTATTCAAACACGAGTAAATAAACTCGTCCATGTTTTTCAAAATAAGGAAGAAAAAATACTTGAAAACTCAATTTCAATATAAGAACTTTTCGGCCTCCATTTGCCACATCGCTGCCCAAATAACGAATAATATTTCCCCATTTTAGATTTTATGACAACCATTATAATTATTGAAGTGGAAAACTCACTTGAGATCTTGACTAGACAAAACGAAGTTGTCTAATTCACGGAATGATACACGCAAATTGTTTGATTATTGAATATAAATGAGGCGTTATCTTAAATGTCAACTTTGTTAAGAATTTAGTGTAGGTTAAACATTTATGTTGTTGATTATTATTATTATTATTTTTTTGGATTACGCTTCATTATTGGCGCCCCCATCTGCCCTGTCCTGAGCCTTGGTGGAAGGGTAAATAGCAGGTTATGCCTCCAATGATGTAGGGTGGAAAATTGTCATTTAACTTTTACTTATCAAGGGTCTTATCCATATTTTAAGATTCGAACCCTTACCCGTCAGTTGCAAGCGAGAATTCGTTTGATCTTGGTAACACTAATCTTGAAGTTCGAGAATTTGTTTGATCTTTTAGGCATCGAATTATAGCAATGCAACAGTCAAAGTAAGGTAACAATAATAATAAGCGACTAGTTATTAATTGTTCATCGCTGCTTTTTTGGGAAAGTATGATGTTTAAGCAAATAGAATAAATATTGATCAAGAGTAGGCAGTTGAGATCTTTAGAATTAAGTGATAGAAATCAAATTTTGCAGATTTTGGTGAGCTTTGATTTAGCTGATGGAATTCGTATATTGTTGTGTACCGACTCCATTAAACATATTACTATATTTCCGATATTGTAATCTTTTGGGAGTGCCTCAAAATTATTTTCTTAGTTCTTTGTTTATAGTTATTATATATATATATATATATATATTTTTTTTTTTTTTAATTTGAAGCCCATTTATTAATGGACAATGCAACATGTATCGAATTTGGGTTACCGAATCCTTTACCTACACTCACAATAAGGTGTGGAGACCACATATATCGATTTTTTTTATTCACATGGATCCCGCGCGCATGTGAGAGTAGATAGCAAATTCGATAACCCAAATTCGATACAAATATCTTTATCCTTTATTAATGGAGCATGTATCAATCAATCAATTCTCTACTTTGTCGTGCTCTTAATCTACACATTCATAAATAGATAAGTTCCAATGCTAAAATTTATCCTTAAAAAATTTGGGACAATTTTCACGATGGAAAATATATGTTGTACGTTATCATTTACAAATTCTTTGGCAGATTAATGAGGTCACTATCAATTGATTTAAAACGGTCAAAATCTCTTCACTGCTTAAACGATTGTACTTATGTAATGTGGAGTGTAAAAAGAAATTGAGTTTTTTTTTTTTTTTTTTTTTTTTTTTTTTTACTGTGATAAGATAATCACATCATCTATTGGTAAACACATTTGTAAGATGTACATATTGCACTGCCGTTTCACTATATCATAAGGTTATAATTGTGTGGAAATAGGTGGGGTTCATTTTAGCATATGAAAGAATCTTGATGGGTACTAAGTTGTCTTGTCTTCTTACAATCTAGAATGAGGGACCATTCTGCACACTATCTTGACTAGGATGGGTCCAGTCCTTGCTTCATGATTCATATGGTTCTACTCGGGTTTTAATTTGCTTTACGTTCATTCCAAATGGATTCGAAATCAGCCAACTATGATAAAACTCCGACATAAAACATCATGGAATTAAGTTAATAATGTGCTCGATTTGGAGAAATTATAATGAAATGGAGTAGTAGATTCCACAAAATGTGGATATAGTGATAGCTATGAATGTCTGATTACAATTAACATTTGACTTTGATTTCAAATTATAATGAGAATTTAATTTTGCTAATCGCGGTAAAATATATATGTCTAACATGAATCACCTCCCTCGATGACATACTAAACATACATTATAGGACCATGTCATTGTTGTACATCAAAAATTAACCATACCACATTTTAATTGTAATAAATGTTTCTAACCTTGATTCATTTTCGAACTAATGTCTCCAACTTATTCTGAGAAATTCTTATCACCAATATTTCATTCATTTGCACCTCGTCTCTAATGACACAATTTCCGTCCAAAAAATTTGTTAAGAGAGCAGGAAAGAAAAAAAAAAAAAAAAAAAAAAAAAACTTATTTGATTATCGTATTTTAAAATAATAAACAAATACAAAAGTATGGCAAAAGAATTAAGCTTCAAGTACACTCTATTTTGACATGATTATTGACACTCCTCTCACATGTGTGGAGTCCATGATTGTTTTAGGAAAAAGCCATTTGTACATTAATATTTGTACATTAATGTTGACAGCCCCCTCACATGAAGGGATCTCACCAATTTTTTTATTCAACATAAGGCCCTTCCTATGTGAGAGGAATGTCATCCATGATGTCAATATTAATGTACATGTAGCTTGGTTAATTATTTTAATTGTGGGCTCCACTACTCCATATGTGAGTGGAGTGTCAAACTCCATGTCAATAAGAGTGTACTTGTAGCATCATTGAATGATAAATATTTTGATGCGTATATAATTACCCTTATAAACTAGAAGTTATGCGAGCAGGAAGCCTCGGTACAATATCTATCTTATTTTCCAAAATACAGACGATAGAGTTCAACAAAATCCAATAGCTAAAATGCTCTAAAATGATATTGGCACGCAAAAGAAATCACGGAATCCATCAATACGTTCATAGGGGAATACAGTATCAAGAAGCGAAGAGTACAGCGATGTACCCTTTTTGAGGGCATTTCCCTTTATATTTCAATATCAAAACACAAACTATAATATCTGCATATAGTCAATGTGTCCAATATATCTTTCAAGTTAGAAATAGGTCCCCTCAGGAGGCTGAGCCAGCTTACGGTTGTGTGAAGCCGCCATCTCTTTCTTCAGCTGCGTCAGTATATGTTCCATCGTGTACTCCCGCTGCCAGTTTCCTAGAACTGCAAATTTCTTCGGCTCCACCTATATCAAGCGAACAACATACAACAACACTCAATAGTATGATAGAATAATGAAATATGCAACCCTGCGCATTTATCAGCTCAATGATGGAATCTCGCCATGACAAGTACAGTCACATCATTAGAGGGTTTATTGATCCCTGAGAATCAAATTATGATAGTATCGTCATTAAAATGTTGTGTAGGGTGGGATATTTCGACTGTACGTACAGAAACTGGACTTTTTAGCACAACGCCAAAGTGATTATAGTGTATTATCCTCATCAGGCAAGGTTCAAACAACCACCTGGTTCGGGATATGAGTAAATTCATCTCCAAGACGGGTAAGTCCTTGGACAAAGTTAAACATTCAATGTTCCAACAATATAGATATTAGTATATCATAGGATCGACAACTAACATAGAATCCAGCAACAAGGATCAAAAGATACCCTATCCAGGATTTATATAAGGCAAGGGCACAATTTACGTGAATATATTAGTTATCTACAATGTTTGCTACAAGTCTACAACATAGTCAACAAGAAGAAACTTTTAAGATCTTCAATTTTTTTCATAGTTACAAGCTAAACTGTAAACAGTAAACTATAAAGGTCAGACAGGCCACTAGTCCCCAAGCTCTTCCACTAAGGGGAGAGAAGATAACCAGAAAGTAATTACATGTAAAAAACATTAGATCTATTTTACTAACTCAACAACTCAGGATATAACAATACTATGTTAACAAAAATCGATACTATCAACTTAAAGATGAGATCAGAATTTTATTACCAGGCCAGTTTCACGGTTAACGCAAGTCATGTTAATCCGAGAATGGAAGCGAACACTTGGAGGTTTTTCTGGATAATCTTTGTCACAGAATAGCTTCAATTGATATATGCGAGACTCGTGTACAGACTGAGACAAAAACAAAAGGCAATTTAGGTATTTCACTAAGAGCTGCAGTGTAGGTCAATAAATCCATAAACAAATGAGAAATGATAAACAGATCTAATCAATTCATGATCAGATGATGCGATGTCTCCTTTTGTTAAGAGTTATAGTGTAAGGTCAATAAAACCATAAACAAATGAGAAATGATAAACAAATCTAATCAGTTCATGATCAGATGATGCAATATCTCCTTTCGTTAAGAGTTATAGTGTACGGTCAATAAAATCATAAACAAATGAGAAATGGCTAATAGCTCCAATCAGTTCATGATTAGATGATGCAATATCTCCTTTCATTAAGAGTTAAAGTGTAAGGTCAATAAAACCATAAACAGATGAGAAATGACTAATAGCTGTAATCAGTTCATGATCACATGATGTGATATCTCCTTTCATTATGAGTTACAGTGTAAGGTCAACAAAACCATAAATAAATGAGAAATGACTAATAGCTCTAATCAATTCACGATCCGTGATGTGATATCACACACATTTAAATTAATTAATCCATCAAAATCAAATTCCACACTCTACGAACTCCTGTAGAAGTTAATTAATTCCATGCTCTACCAAATCCGATAGAGATTTAGTATTAATACTCTACCTTGACGAAAGAGAAATTGAATCATCTTGCCATAAAAAGAATACAGCTGTTTATGGACAATGCCACCATCTGAATGCTTGCTTTATTCAGAAATGAACACTCGTAGCTACGGACCGAAAAGAAAAATGTGTGTTCATGTAATGGATTCACACATTTGACGAACTAGATGATTCAACTAGTATCATCATCTGACAGCAACCAGTAAAATATTAGTAAATCCATTGTGACATGAATAGCCAACAACCTTGTTTGCTTGTCCATTATGAAATCCTCTAGAGCAGCGTAACCCTAAGATATTATTATAAGGAACGATGAAAAAATCCGGAACTTGATTCAAAATCCTCTCGACTCTTTTAGATTTTCTCTTTCATATTCAGTTTCTTAAGTTGTCTGCTAGCCATAGAAATAAATTGAAGTATAGAAATCAACTTCATTCCACAACTCTGTACATTATTCTCCAAAAAGGACAATAACCCGTTCTTATATACAGTAATGTATATAGAATAAAAGAAAAATTATGCTGGTGAATAATAAATTTTGATTATTGTAATCAACGAAAAAAATGGAACTCGTTATCTTTAAAAAATGGAACTTGTTATCATTCTTTCCATGGCCATAAACCTCACATTGAGGGAAAAAGTTAGTGTGTCAAAAAAGGAGGGATATAGGGCACTATTCAAATAAAATTAATCTCCAAGTAACATAGAGCTGATTATAAATCTATCCCCAGTATTTACCATTCAGAGGAGACGATGCTGAACCAAGCGGCAAGCGCTAAAAAGAGAATAAAATGCTCACATTATGAGGACCTATAATAGTGCCAGTCCAGGATCGCATGTAAATGTCATCTCCATCATCCATTCCATAGCTCACAGTACCATCTCCAATTCCTTTTTCTCCACGTTCCAATTCCTCCAGCAATCTGAAATTTCGAGGTACTGCAAGGAACCTTAGAGTTATGAGATGCTACATATTTTATTTCTTACAGATATGTAACTATTCCATCTCCTATATAAAGTATAATTCCCAAGATCAGATAAATTAGAAGTTCATTGTTCAGCTGTAAGTTAAAAATTAAAACCATACTCTACTGCACAGCAATAAAGAAAACTTAACCAAAACAAATCATGAAAACATAGTCTAGAACAAAAAAACCAGATCTCTAAATGCCTGGAGAAATAGTCACCCATCGAAGTTTGGTACATATAAGAACTTGAACTCAGAAAACTATTATAGCCTCCTCTAAAAAATACAACTGTCTGTCTCAAGTCAAATGTCCTAGTAAAACTCGACAAAACCTTACTGAAATGTGATGGAACTATAATTTTTTAGTCATGTTGGACCATATTTCATTGAATATAAAAAGATGTGTCTAAATTTGAGTGGTAATTTAATTTAGACAAGGCAATGTGAGAAAGAATAATTTGAGAATAAGCTGCTTGAATAAAAGCGTATAGTATTCCAAGACATGCTGAAAAGGATTGGAGGATATTCATATGAAACAGAGGTAACTATTAAATTTGTACAGAGTAGCTTAGCTTCTTAAATAGATTAAACATGCATTCTGCACGCACACGTCTCATTCATTGTATGTGTTCACCTAGTTAAAGATGGCTAATAATTACTGATTTGGCACCTAATTAAAGATTAAGTATAAATACATCCTTGAGTTACAACTTAACCAATACTATGGATGGTGACTATATAAACCAACATGCTTTTGCCCAAAAGAAATTGGATAAATTTTATTAAGAGTGTGTTTGATGTTGATTTTAATGAGAATAGAATTTTTGGAATAGTGATTGATGGAAGAATGTGTGGTGGAAAAATGATGAAAAGTTTTAGATTTGTGTGTAATATTATTTTATTTGAAAAATGTGTGGTTGAAATGAAGAAAGAGAAAAAAATGAGAATGAGAATGAAATGGAGGTCAAACGGGCCCTAATTATGGTAGCCAGATTTATGATATTGAAATTTCCAAAGAACCATAAAAGGTCAAATTATCTTGCCAGAACAGCTCCAAAAATTTATTGAACTAATAACAGAGCATGCAAATTAACTAGTACACCAATCAATAATATCACATAAAACAAAAACAGAACAAAGGAGGAGGTAATTCTAGCAGGTGGACATAAGATCACTCATTTAATTTCCTTAAACAGCAAAAATGAAACAATCAAAATTCCTAACCTGATTCACAAACCCCCTCTCCTGCACCGCAAGAGAAAACTTCACTTTCTAGTCTAATTAAGATAAGTAATACTGTAACAACTCAATCAAATTCATGTACATTCGACCTCAATTAAACAAATAATAAACCAAACAAATTGTGAAGCTTTAAAATGTTACAGTTCCAGCAGCATTCACACTTACCTTCAACATTGATCAAATTGTGTACTAAAGTAAAATTTTCAAACATTAAGAAAAAAGTAACGCGTCAAATTAGTAGAAACTAAATACAGTAACGGTACTAAACACAAAAGCAGCCACCGATGGCATGCCTGATTAAGTCTTTGATTCTCTAAGAATTAATGGTGAAAATTATACCAACAAACACAAGAGGAAGTCAACACAAAATATGGCAATCCAAAGTATGAAACTCCCGACTCTGGAATCAGAAAAGCAAACTTCGAAATCATACAATTCATAGAAATCACAAGAATAAAATCCTGCAAATCATGACAATCAAGAAAGCAATCCTTGGCAATCTTAAGAGACACGGCAAAAGAATGAAGATTCCACAACTCATAGAAATTTGAAAGGTAAAATTGGAATTCCCACAAGCTATGGTAAACAAGGAGACTAACTTTTGCATAAATCACAACAATGTATCCTAGCATGGAAAAAAGGTTATTATATTTCGACAATAAATTCAATTATTTTGAATTCAACTTTTTTTGTGTATAAATACTCAAGGTTTAAAACTTCTTTGATCATAAAAGAGAGAATCGAATTTTATTTCATTCATCGCTTTCTTAATTTCTCTTTATCTCTGGTACTCCAATTCATCACAGTCGATATTCCAATCAATCGAAAATTAACCAAAATAAAGCCAATAAAACAAAATACAGATTTTTCAGATATAACCCAGATGAAAATTCACCATATAATGATAACAATCACTCGCTATAATCAGATTCACCTCGGAGATTTGATGCTATTACAGAAAAGAATCAAGAAATACGGATAAAAAATAAACCAAAATAAAGAATTTATAATTTTTTGAGATAGATTACTGCTAACCCACGACACTTGATCCTGAAGAGCCAAGAGTCATGGTGAATATGCAATCGGTTATTGGAGTAGAGATCGATTTGATTGAAGAGATATACAGTGGATAGGCAGAATCGGGGAGAATCAGTATCTGAAGAGAAAAACGCGAGTTGAGATGAAGAGGTGGATAATAAAGAATAAAATAACAAAATTATTGGAACGAGGACAGAACGCGTTTGGTTCAACTTAAAAGTTTCTATTTTTGTGAACAAATTCAAAGTAAATTTTGTTGGAGAAAATAATTTCAATAAAAAAAATTAATTTAATTTACTTTTAAACATGCAAAAAAAAAAAAACTTTGTAATGGCAATCATTAGTTTGATTGATCAATTGTTATCTCTTCAATATTGTTATTTACTTATAGGGACGATTATGAAAATGTGTGTCTAATCTGAAACGTTTTTGAAGTGTCCTGTCTAGAATTTAGACATGCGAAAAAATATCAACTCTTTTGTTGACCGCCTAATATGAGCATAGACCGTACTAAGCACGCACTTATTTCTTTAGAAAAATTATTCCACATACCTCCATTTCTTCTAAAGATCAAAAACTACCCCTTTAATTTTTTAAATTTTACCATGTATATAACTTAATAACAAATGCCCTCTTTACATGTTATATATGTAGTAAACCATAATCATTGTCCTAATTAGTAACCAACCCTGATCCCCAAAGCACGTACCTAATCACTTGCTGCCACCATCACCAACTATTGCACGACTAATTAACACCAATTTCATCATCTCACAACCACTATCACCATAACATACCAACCATTGACAATCTATAACATAAAGAAGCCACCACTTTTTTGTTTTCTCCTGCGAAGCTATGGCTATCCCATTACTTTCTTTGCTTTCAGGCAATACCTAAACCTCCTCAAGACACTCTTGAACCATGTTTTCATTGTCCTAAGCTTACCATTATTTCATTTCATTTTATTGATTGGTTTGAGTTTCAAAGAACATATACGTGGTGGCCTCTTCACCGCATGTCGTCGTTGTAGCTTCCACCATTTATATCTGAGCCCTGTTTGAGCCCTATTCTTGTAAAATATATATATATATATATATATATATATATATATATATATATATTTGAATAGTGCATTGATGGAAAATGTATGGTTAAAAATAAAGAAAAATTTACGTGTATTAAATAATGTGTGGTTGAACTAAGATCAAATCACGGATGAAGAATATATTTTGATAAAAAAAATTGGGCTCAAACAATGGCTGAATTTCAATTTCTCCATACTCGTATGAATATTTTGTTTTCAGTTTCTTTAATTTTTCTTCTTAAATATTCTCAATTTATTACAAGACAAAAACCTTTACTTTTTATTTTGGATTTTTTGTATCTATATATGTAGGTTGCAATTGATAGCTAGTCACCTTTCTTTCAAGTGACCATCTTTTTAATTGTTAGAGTATCTGAAAAAGACAATTTAATATAAGATGCTTTTTATTTTTAGAATCAATACTTAAAAATAAGTTTTAAGAATCTCAGCATCTCCAAGAGACTTTATAAATACAAAATATTATTTATATTAAAGAGTTCACGCTTTAAAAAAAAAAAGCTCCAAGACTCTATTTTTAATGAACAATAATTGCACTTCTTAAATTATTTAAATTGATTGGTCGTTGACATATAAAAAAATTATGTTAAGTAAAATATGAAAAGAAATCAATAAATGTTTCTTGAGAAAAGTAAAATAAAGATCCAAAGTACCGTTCGAGTGTATAAAATTTTTGACTTTCTAAATTTAACGATACTCTCTATAATGCATAAAATTCTCTTTATGAATAAAGAATCTTTTGAAAATATTCTAACTTGTTAAAATAGAGAGTGGAGAGTCACTCATTCTTAATTCTTAATTTATAATGATTACATTTAATAAGTTACAGATTTCAATAATCTATATTTTTTATACGAAGAGAAATTCATAAATGTCTAAAAAAATGAATAGTCAAAATAGAGAGTATTGTTAAAATATATAAACAAAGTTACTCTAGAATTTAAAGTAATTTCTATTATATATAAAATATTATTTTTAAATATAGTCTTTTGAAGATACTTTAATACATTTAATAAAAAAAAATGACAATTACTCGTCTAATTAGTTACATATAGATCATTTATTAGCATTTTGATTTTTTTTTTTTTTTGCGTAATAAAAAATTTAGCGTCTGAAACAATTTAAATTATTTCCCTTAAAATTATTTACAATTATATTAGTTTGTCTATGTTAACCACTTGAATATTTTATATCATTTTTTGTGTGATTTTGGTGGCTGTGGCAACGTATGACAATTGGTGTTTGTGGATGATAATTAGGGCAAAACCCAACCAAAATCGTTCAATTTGATCAACCCAAATTAAATTGATCAATTTGATCGATTTTTTAAGTTCTGTTGGATTGGATTGGGTTGGGTGTCGGATTATGAATTAAAATCCAACCCGATGAATTAAAAAAATAATTTCTAAAATGGAAAAAATATTAAATGGACACAATAGTAAAGATAAAATAATGATTTATAATTTATAAACGTCTTTTTTTTTTCACATAGACCAATTCACACGAACACTATGTACAAATGCAATGTTATTTGACGATAAAATAAAAATTAAAGATATGATGATGAAATGAATGAATTCCAAAAAAATTGTAAAAAAAAAAAAATGATTCATAAATTTAAACTTATTTATACATTACTTTTAGAAAGAATTCATTATATATGTGTTTGAAAACGGAGATTTTCAACTAATTTTAAATTCTACAAAATTATCCAAATTTAACAAATAAATCGAATTCAACTTTAGTTGGACTGAAGTCAAAATAGACCAACTTGAATTGGATTTAAATCAATAATTGAGTTGACTGTGCAGTGTGATGGTTGTTGGATGTGAAATTAGATTGTGAAATAGTGGTGGGCGGTGCTATATGTTATTCAGTGTAACTATATGTTACTGGGTGAATTTGAATTGTAAATGAAGATAAACAAGATAACACATGTATTACTCTATAAAGACATAAGTGTAAGCTACAAATAATAATTTTTGTTAATTTAATTCGACTTGGGTAGGTTGCGACATCGACGAATATAGTGGAGCCATTGAAGGTAATAATTTTCGAGATGGTGCTTTTTTTTTCTTTTTTTTTTTTACAGTTGATATCATCGTCTAAACTCATTATTCTCTTTTTAAAACACTACTTATGAGGTTTTGGATAAAGTTTTGTAATTAATGAATGCGGCAAATGAATAAAGTGGTCTTCAATAACAATTTCAAGTTTAGAAATAAGCCTCCGTTTGGATAAAAAATTATAAAAAATTTATAAATTCAGTTAAAATCAAATATTAATTTGGATTATACATTCATAATAGTACTATTTATCATCCACATATCGATTATTATTCTTTTTTATAAATCATCTATAAAGTTGTCAATAGAGGCTAAATAAACTAGCGCAACATGCAAGTTACAAATAAAAAATCTTATTTTTCTCAACATTACATTTTTTCGCTTATAAGAAGTTTAGGTGTCGTAGTTTGCATTTCAGTTTTTAGTTTTGAGTTTTGAATTTATTTTAAGCTGTTTATTTTGAGTGTATGTATTAAAATCATAGAAAATACATTTGATTTGTCATTTTAAAAAACTTTTTTTTTAAAACAAAAAAAAAATGAAAAATGCGGTAGGTTTGGAATTTATAAAAAGAATTTGATTATTCAGAATAGTGCAATTTTGTGCTACTATATTATCAAATAATGATTTACAATTGGAAGAAAAATTTGAATTTCTCGTATTTTGAGTTTTATGTTATAAAAAAAATTAGAGACCTCGGTCCCGAACCATTCAATTTCAAACATTTATGAGCCAACTCATGATTTTACTAGTTTCTTTAACTAAAAACTATTTTTTTTTTGGTTAAAAATAAGCATATTATCCTTATCTTTAATTAAACAAAAATTCAATAAATGATGACACGCGAAAACTTGTTCGACTTATAGTACCGCAAGTGTACGGTTCGTTTCAAGTAATAAAGTGGATGTTGAAGTCCAAGTATCGTTCCCACAGAGATTTAACAGTTTAATTCTATATAATTCGACCTTAACCGAAACAAAATACGTGTTTGAATATTTGTAACTAGATTGCAACTAAACTAAGTAAGCTACTTATGCAAAATAGAATGAAATATCTAATTAAATGCAAAGTTAACTACGTGCGATGAGGTAACTAAATGCAAAGTTGTTGTAATAATCAAATAAAAGGCGTACTAGGTTCGCGAATCCCCATGCAACAATCTATTTCAACCATAGTTCTACAATTTGACAACACGTTTGAATTATGACGAATCAATATTCCTATTTTATTCAAAACTCTCTTTCGATTAAGTTTGAACCTATTTTCATATACGACACCGACTATATCTCTATGACGGGAGCAAATATACAAAAATGTATGGAGTTCTATGAATACTTAGAGATTCACATAAGGCATAGCGGTATATCTCTATCCCCTATCGGACCCTCCGATGATTTATACCTCGTCTAATCTATTTATCCTCTTTCAAATGGATTAAATAAACCACAAAAAATCACACAATCACATGCATAATAATTGTAGACTCAAGTCAATGTATACAAATCATTCATCAATCCAAAATGCGTTTTAACGTCAAATATATAAAACTAAGAATCAAAATATCAAGTTACATGGTTCATCGTTCACCTAGCACATTAAAAACTAGCCTAGCAGGATAAAACTAAGAAAACTAAGAGAAGAAAGAAAATAAATTGAAGAAGACATCACCCTATTGGATCTTGAAGTGAAATCTCGAATCTTGGAGTTAATCTTCTCGTTCTTCACCTTCTTCTTGCTCTTCAATATGTCAACAATGGTAGAATAATGCTTCCTCCTCGTTTCTGGTCGTGTTTAGGGTTTTAAAGGGGTTCTGGATTGGTTTCCATAAGAGTTTAACTTAAAAAAAGGAAACCAGAATTTTCGGGTCAGAAATGAACCAAGCGACCGCTTGGTTGGTAAAATTTGCCTCCTGGATTCCCTGAATGTACTTGGGCGACCGCTTGGAACAACTTTTTTCTCCGCTGAACAGCTTTCGGTATTTTGATCATAACTTTCTCTACGGATGTCCGATTGAAGTAATTCAATGTGCATTGGAAAGATAACTCAAAGAGCTACAACTTTGATTCAGACATAATCTTCCAATTCGATCGTTTACCATGTCAAAAATTGGTCTCAATGTGAGGCTAGAAACCGGTGCATAACTTTTCGATTAGAAATTGATGTGTGATCATACTTTGACGATATTTCATCCCTTTGACGTCTTCTTTCAACCAATTGACTCCTAGTACTCTCAAATCTTCATCGTTTGGTTCGGTGCAACTTTTGAATAATTGCACGTTAGTCCTTGAACTTTCATTTTCGTCTGTTTTGGTCTTTTTTCGCTCGTTTTCACATACTTTTCGTTACATTCATCAATGTAGTCCTACAAACACAAATTTTACCGAATTAAGCCATATTTGAATATATACGTTCACAATTAATCATGTTTTGTGGCCTAAATAAGTGTGTAAAACGCACTTATCAAATGACAGAAAAAAATATAAAGAAAACGAAGAAACCTACATAGGCTAAGGATGGCAAATTTTCCTACCTCGCATTGTCCCACCTGAATCTAGTATTTAATTTTTCAATTTAAGGCCCTGTGTGACCCCCTTTAAAATTTTAAATTGTTTACTACAGTATCATTATCAATCACTCAGTCATACAATAAAATATTCTATATACAAACCAATAAAAAAATTTACTTTTTAATCACACATTCTCCAAAAAATATTATTCAAAACTCTGTAATTTTTCAAATAATGTGTTTCAAGCAAGGGTTAAATCATATTTTAAAAAACATTTTAAATAAAATTTATTTATTTTGAATTTCTTCGTTCTTTCAATCTCAAATAAGACTCAAACTCAAATCACTAACCTAGTAAGATTTTGTTCTTACTACATGAATTAAGTCTTGATATTAAAAAAAAAATTATTAAATAAATAATTAATTAATTGGGGTTGATAAATAGAGATTTTTAATCCTCGCTCGTGTGTCCGTTGTGTCATCCCTCCCCGTTAACATCCACAGCACAGCCTCTCACAGTCACTTCAACCCCTTTACGGATTTTATTTTTCATTTATTATTTTGCATCTTTTCTTTTCTTATCTAATTGAGTATAAGGATGGACTATGTCTTTCTAAATTCTAATAGAAATTTGATTTCATAATCAAATATAAAAGTAAATTGTGGGTAAAAAATTACAACAACAAAGTACTTTCAACATTAATTCTCAATACTTATTGATTTTTATTTTCTTTAATTTATCATCCCTTGCTTCGGAACGTTTGAAAACTTAACTATACCGCTTACCACATCATTGAAATTGTTTAATAAATAAAAAAAGATGGAAAATAGTAACTATTTGGAAAAAATTAAAAAAAAAAAAAAATTATGTTGAAAGTGCAATGACCATTGAAATTTTGAACCCGGTAAATTGTCTATTGGAGTCCCGAATGCCACAAAAGGGGAAAAAAAATTGATATCAAAGTGATAAGTTGAGGTCCACTCCTTACAATTTCAATTGGGGATTCCAACTTTATGAAAATAATAATCTATATCTATAATATATTAAATATCACATCAAGAAAAATAATTTTATGGACGATTTTAACCCGTTACAATTTAATTATTTCAATAATATCCAATTTTTCCTTTTTTAATATGTACTTAATTTACAAAATGTAATAAATACTACAAAATTCTTACTCATGCATGCATTTCTCATATTCATTTAGTAATATTAAATATCACATCAGGGAAGAATCATTTTTTTGGACGATTTTAACCCCGTTCAATTTAATTAAGGAAAGAATTCAAAAGTAATGCATTAACTATGCTCACTTCAATTTTCATGTTTCAAGTTGTCCAAAAATAAAAATTAATTTTTTTTTAATTAAAAATATTTTACTATTTAATTGAAATAAGGTCAAAAATATACAATTAATGATCACAAATATATAATTATAGGTCACAACTTATTTGCTGGTCACATATTATCAAATTAATTGATCACAAATTATTTCGAGATTACAAATCAAAAAATTTATAGGTCACAGATTATTTCGAGATCGTAAATCAAAATTTTTATAGGTTACAAATTATGTCGATGTCACAAATCAAAAATTTTATAGGTCACAGTTTATCTCATTGGTCACAAATCCAAAAAATTATAGGTTAAATTTTATTTGTCGGTCACAATTTTCAAATTTATTGGTCACGAATTATTATTTTTAGTCACAAAATAATTTTTTAGTCACAAATTATCGTCATTTATAGTCAGTTTATTTTCCTGATTACAAATCCAAAATTTACAGGTCACAATTTATCTGTGAATAACAGATTTTAAAATTTATTGGTCACAGATTATTAAATTTTAATGTCACAGTTTAATACTTGGTCACATATAACCAAATATTAGGTCTAATACCATCACTATCCAACATCACCACCACCGCACCTGCCATCACCATCACCAACCGCCTCCACCACCATCAATACCTCTACCTACACTACCACACAAAACACACACCGCTGCCCAAACACCATGGCGAGCACCACCCACCGCCAGAAACACTGCACACCGACAGAGTCACCGCCACTATACCCTCATCCACATCCACACGGCCACCAAAATAACCACTATTACCATCACCCTAACCATATCTAAACCCACCATAACCACCACATCTGCACGACAACAAATGGGCAAAACCACTCGACACTGATAGTGCCGCCACCACCGCCGCACTCGCAGCTCATACAACCACCACAACAATTGGGCAAAACCACTCGACACCGACAGTGCCACCACCACCGCCGCACTCGCAGCTCATACAACCACCACAACAATTGGGCAAAATCACTCGACACCGACAGTGCCACCACCACCGCCGCACTCGCAGCTCATACAATCACCACAACCGCATCCAACCACACCACCATTTTCACAGTATCGATCTGAAAATATTCCCCATCTCCAGCACCAACACGAAACTCACACAAATCACGTACATACACTGCACCACAGTAGCACATCACTGCCGCACCTCACACCTGACACCTGACACCACCACCACCGCACCTCATACATCCACCACCAAACCACTCAAAAAAAAGGAAGAAAGTGAGAAGAGATTTGCAGAGATAATGCCGCCCAGACGACGGCTGTGATGCTCACAGCGACGGTTGAAAGTGTCTACGACGGTGAGCACTGCTCAACGGCGACACCGAGGGGTAGTGTAGAGAGGTCGCCATTGAGAGATATGGTAGAGAGAGAGAGAGAGAGAGTGTGTGTGTGTGTGTGTGGAGAAGATATGAGGAGAGAGGGTTAGGATTTTTATATATCATATTTTAATTATTAATTTGAAACCTGATTTTTTATTAAAATTTTTTTGCACCTCATCTATGTAAAGTGAAGTTGAAACACCTGTATCAATGTAATTTCCTCTTTAATTATTTCAATAATATCCAACTTTTCGTTTTTCAATATGTACTTAATTTACATAATGTAATAAATACTACAAAATTCTTACTCATGCATGCATTTCCCATATTCATTTAGTATAAATGATTTAGTGTTCATTGTCACGTATATATTCATTGGTATTAATTTTAAATTAATTAACATTCACGTTAATTCATGTATCGTATTTACCATTCATTTTCATTTATACATTTAGTTGTAATTCTAATACTCACATTTAAGTGCATTTTACTATTTACTTGCACATATAATAATTAGCATTTTATTTTCAAAGGCTTGCATACGTCTCATATTTTGATCAAAATGGTAAATGAGAGGTCAAATATTACTTTCGCTGTACTCATAAAGTGTTACAGAATAATATGTAACGCACGTTCAATATTAACTAGTAATAATAATAATCTCTTTGGAGTGTGGAGACATTAGGGACAAAATATAATTGAGGGAAAACATCAAGGATTTCATTACAACTACGCAAAATAGAAATTGAGACGACAAGAAAAGCCAAACTAAGAAGCAGAAAAATAGACTCAACTGCGGTACAACGACTGGAATACAGATTTCGGAAAAAGCTATTTGTACAAAGTTAGATTACAAAAGTTGGGTTACCAAACGTGTTGACAAAATTCAAGTTATTGATTTCAAATGATTTAAAAATCTGTTTTTGAAATGATTAGTGTAGATGTTATTTTTTCAACTAACTTTGTAAATCAACTTTGTACATGTAGCATAACTCTACAGATTTCACAGTTTTCACTTGGATCAAACATAACCGTTAATCATAACCATCTTTCCAGGTATAAACATCTTCAATTGTTCTTCCATTTAAATTAATTCAATGTTATTATCTGTATTTATCAGTTTTATATGTATCCGTCGTAATTTTAGGAATTAGTGATCGAAATTGATGTCTCTTTACGCGGATTTTTATCTTCTTCCGATTCAGTGTCTTCAAAGTTTATCCTTTATCCTTTATTCTATATTTTATTTGCAACTGTTAAGTGTTTGAGGGTAACTTAAATTATATTGATTCCCCAAGTTTTCTGAAAGATAAAGAATTTGGTGGAATGAGAAAATAGAATGCAGCTTTTCACTAATGTTTATTCCGACTCTGTATTTTTGGTTTTAGAAATCACGTTTTATCGATTTCTCTTGAAGAATCAGTAGTCACTTTGATTGATTATTTTTTACCCTACTTTATGTTTCCTCTTCCTCCAGGGGCGAATTCAGGACCGAAATTCAGCTAGAGCGGTTGATCATTGACAATCAACGATAGTAATAACGTATGCCATTACCGGCATGTATAGTTATCACGGAAGACATGAACTTGCCAGAGTAGTCACCAGAGAAATTATGAAAGTGAATAAAGAAAAGAAAAATAGGCAGAGACTTAAGTGAGAAATTGCTGAAAATACTGATATTATTAAAGGAGAGATTGGTTCAAGATAAGTATGTATGCAACGGTTATACAAAGGATTTGGCATTTTTTTTACCAACCAAATTAACCCTATTCAACTCTCAATGCCTATGTGTATATCTATAAATGTATGTATGTATGTGTATGTGTGTGTATATATATATATTTTCTCTCTCTAATTTGAATGGCTAATGATCATTAAATTTTCACCGATGAAACTTAATTACATCTCCCCATTCCCCACCATGAGAACCTCTTCTCCATTGACATCAACTTCGAGATCACAGTAGGCATCCATACCAAAGTAAACAAGAAGAAAAAAAACAAAGCCCACCTCAAATTAACAAGCAAAATGGGATCATATTTTGGATTTGGAAGAGGACAAACAGAAATTAAAAATCATGCTCGTTAATCTGTTATCCTCTAGGCTCTAGCAATTAAAAGGTAAAAACACACTTGCTGGCCCATGTGCTGTTGTGAGTGAGCCTGTGACTCGCATCCCTCAACGTCGGCCGCCTCATCCTCTCCACCAGTCCACCTTCTCCCCCAATTTTATGTTGACCGATACCAATTACTTGTCAATTGTTTGAATGGATTGAACCTCAAAATATATCCATCCAGTCCAGCTCATTCGGTCATTGCCCATTGGGCCTTCTTTTTAAATAAGGCCCAAAATATGGATTGGTACAAAAAAAAGGCCCAAAATAGCAAATTCAGTCCAAACCTTGCTCTGCAACAGGCCAGCGTCGTCTTCTTCTCCATTTCTTCCCCGGAGGACCTCAAGAAACAATCTCTCTAGGAATTCCTCTATCAATTTGCTTCTTAAAAATACTCCACTATTGCTAGTACACATCACTCCATCGTCCCCAAATTTGTCACCAGCTCAACCACTTCCTATTCCATTCCGTTGCCAGTAATTTCCCAGATTCTTCATCAGCTTCACCGAAGCAAAGGTTCCGGCGGATCCAGCTAGAGCGACCGCTCTAGCTCGCCACTACTTGGATCCGCCACTGTCTTCCTCGCTATATTTGCTCTGCATCTTTTTTTTAGCGACATTAATTATACTTTGCATGGAATTTTAGGTTATGAATTCAAATTAAGAAAAAATCATATTCAAACATGAATTCATTTGTTTTATATTTGAAAATCTGAATTGAATGCCATATATATAAATGTATATACCCATATGAGAGTTATCCTGTTAGAAGTTGGGTAAAGTTGTTTGGACAAATTTCTTTCATTTATTAGAATATTTTGTATTTAGATAGTTTCTTGGAGATATTTTTAGTACGGTAATCATCTAATAACTGTACCCACTGTCAGTGGCAGATCCAGCACTCGACGAGAGAGCGCGGCTGCTCGTGCTGAATCCGTCGAAATTTATAGACGCGGCGGCCGTGCTCAGTTACAGTCCATTAACAATAAAGTTACAGTCATGCAACGAAGAAGAAACGAGGAAGAAGATGAATGTATTTGGGCCATTATTTTCCTTTTTAGATTTTGAGCCCGTGAAGAATTCCGAAGGAAACAAAATTGGGAAAAATTCATAAGTAAGATAATAAGTATGACGCATTTCAATAATAAGAGAATAAGCTTTAACTTTCAAAAATCAGATTTTTATTAAAATTTAATTAATTAATTATATATTTAATTAATTAAATATATAAAGGTCACAGATATATACAATTTAGTCACAAATTTATTTATTGATCACATATTGTCAAATTCATTAGTCACAAATCAAAATTTAAAGTCACAAATTATCTTACGGTCACGATTCAAAATTTTCATATGTCACACTTATTCATCGATCACAAATCACAATTATTATAAATCACAACTTCACAAATCAAAGATTTTATAGGTCACAGTTTATTTTCGAGATCACAAATCAAAATTTTAATATGTTACAAATTATTTTACGGCCACGATTCAAAATTTTCATGGGTCACAATTTGTCCATCGATCACAGATCACAATTATTATTAGTCACAATTTATCAAATTATTGGTCACTGATTAACAATTTCTTAGGTCACATATTATTTTTTAGTCACAAATCATCCAAATTATTGGTCACATGGTCACAGATTAATCAATTTCGTGGTCACAGTCAACCAAATAATCTGTGACCACCACCAACATTTGTGACAACCACTGCCTTCAACTGCAACACCGTCGCCACCAACGTCGCCAGAACCACCGTCACCACCCAAGGGCACCACTTTCTTAAACAAATAATCACATTCACATGACAGACCCACCGCCACCAACATCTCTTCATCACCACCGCACCTACCGTCACAACCACCACCGCCAAAATATGGAAGCCACCACCACCACTCCAACAACCAAAAACAATGCCTCACCGCTGTCAGATCCAGCACGCCCACTGCCACCCACAGCCAGTACACCACACCTCAAATCATCGCCACACCATCGACCTCTATGCCATTGCCACCGCCTGTAGAATCACCACCTCGCAGTCATATCAACAACGCCCCGCAGCAGCCATAAGCCGATCTGAAAATGTAACCACCACGTGACACCACTGTTATTCACCATTAACCACGCATTACCATGAAATAAACGCAAATCTCATAGCTACCTTCGTATGATGCCACCAACATGTCACTGCACCCATCACCTCCACTATAAATCCGCCACCATACCCTGCAACCACCAGTTCCGCTATAAATCCCCAAACCATCGTCGCCACCACGACCTCCACGACAAAAAATTATCACAACCACCACTCCACCACCGCAACACAATCCACAGATCCACCGTCATCACCCCCACCACACAAATCCACCACCAATAAAAATCCCTAATTTTCTTAATTTTATTGCTGGTGCGAGGATTTCTAGTGCCATTGCTACCACCACAACGACAGCGTGGTTGCGAGGTGGTAGATCTGTGGCTTCTGGTGCGAGGACTTCTGTTGTGGCTTCTGGGCGGCGGTGGAAGAGAGAGTAGCTTCTGTGGAGAGAGTCGAGAGGTAGAGAGAGATAAGGTTTTTGGGGAAATTAGGGATTAGTTATGGATGGAGGAGAGAGTGAGGAGAGGAATAAATAATTTAACGTTATTTTTCTTCCTACTTTTGCTAGTTTATTTAATATTTAAATAATTAATATAAAAGTTCTGATTTTTGAATTATGGAACTTCTCACCTGATTTTAGAATGTTGAATTCTTAAAATAGGATAGGGTGTAATTTCCACAACAAAATTCAAGATCAATTATCATATGACATTTCATTTGAATTCTCACATTTTTAAAATTTTTAAATATTATAATCTTAATTTTAGAACTTGAAGTTGAGGTGATATTTTATATGTATTGATCATTTGAATGGAGATTTATTATGTGATCAATTATCATATGACATTTCATCTGAATTCTCACATTTTAAAAATTTTTAAATAGTATAATCTTAATTTTAGAACTTGAAGTTGAGGTGATATTTTATATGTATTGATCATTTGAATGGAGATTTATTATGTGAATTGTGATAATTTATGATTTATGAAAATAGGGGAATTTGTAAGTATGTGATAAATGATAAATTGACGAATTTATGAACACGTGATTACCTGTGATCACTGATAAATTGGTGTTGAAAATTGAAATTTGAAGATAGTTTAAAAATAAGTTTAATTTACATTTTAATTTGTAAGTTGCGTTTAATTTTCATACAAGTGACGGAATGATTTTTTCAACTGAAACGAAAATTACAACCTAATTATTCTAGTGGTGCATCTAGTCCCATAGCTGCTTTTAGTGCATTTACATATAGATTGAATTTTTTAATATTATTTAATTAAATATTTATAAACCACCTCGTTATTACGACCGTTGTGTCGACGATCAATCCTCGCCGTAGGTGACCTCCAATTCTAAATCTGCCTGTCCACTATGACTGGTCATTCTCATCTCCAACTTAACCTACCAAATGCATGATTATTAGCTCAGCCACCCCGCCTCATCCCAGTATTTGTCCTTGGATGTAGAATTATTTTCACCAATATGATATAGCATTTATAAGACCTAATTAAACACATTATGGCTCCACCCTGATTTCCTTCTGCTAATGTTTCCCACTTTTTCATTCTAAATATTTAGTACGTGTACGAAGTTGTTACCACATTCTTCGTAGCCTACAACTAAATGTGGATGCACTGTAGTACCATGTCATCACTGTATAACGTTTTCAGCAGTTCTTCATTTGAGAGCGCAGTGATAAAACCAACTTATGGAGAGATGGACCGTGTTAGGCTTGATTATCTAAGTTCACGGGTCGATCCATTTGGACATTTTTAATCTTTTTATTGGTGCGGTCATAAGCCCGATTTGTGTTAGTCTTGGCATTTTGTCGTGCCAATATTGCATTGACTACTAATGCTCAAGGTATCGAAGACTAGGAGAATATTTGTTACACCATATACATATATATTGGATGGTAGAAGATTACAAATGATATTTTAATTTTTTTTTTTTTAATATTATTTTACGCAGTTTGATCCAAAGTACCAAATATGCTATACATGAAGAAAAAGGGCTATGAATTAAAATTTGTATTGAGATCATGACGTTGTAGCCCTAATTGTTCTCAACTATCTCAATAACTTCTCCATTTATGTGGTTTTAATGATCTTCAGTCTAATATTATAGTAAACCTTTTTTGAATGTTCATCCTCTTCATGACTATCGTGTACGAGTAATGACCTAATAATATCATCACATGCATTTAAGTTGAGAAGCTAGCATCCTTTGATGGTTAACTAATTATAATATTGACATTGAACTACTTGAATAGGCATTAGTTCTTAATGATGCCACTAAAATAAGATGGGTTTTCACATGGAGAAAAGGATATTGATGCCTAACTACAAGAAGCTTCTAATGATGTTTTCGTATGTTGAACTGAATATTACTGAACGTGAAAACTTTTTGGATTGTCTTATACATTGTTGTTCTTGTACGTTCAGTATTACATACCAAACATGTTTGTATATAATTGACATCATTTTTTACATGTTTTAGACATAAAATTGCACGTACGCGACATGTAGGAGCATTCATTGGACATGTTTGGAACGATAAGCATTGCATCCGCTATCTTTGCTTTCTTTTTCACCGTAATAAGCTTTCACCACATCCTTTTAGTCACAAGTGATTATGGCTTATACATTATGGCTTATACATGGGAGGCAAAATTACTTCTTGGACTAGTTATTTCTAACTCAATTTTTTGAAAAGTAACTTTTAAAAATGACATCCAATTCCAAGAGTTACTGATGCTGTGATTGGAAGTAAACAACAGCGAAATGCTAAAAACTGAAAACATGTAGGCAGGAACCAGTTCTATACCAGAACTGATTCACTTACTATTGCGAGAAATAATAAGCAGGCAGCACTATTCAGGCTCCACTCTTTCTTGAATCTATTGAGTTAGAAATGGAGCTCAAATAGTGCTACTTGGGAAGACGATGAAAAGGGACTTTTTGAGGGGTGGGGGTGGGGTAGGGGACAAGCTAGTATATATAGATGTAGATAATAGATATAGGTATATGTATAAATGGTTAGCCCTTCTTTGTTTTCTTGGTGGTGATGTTCTTATCGTGGATGACATCGAGCAAAACAGTGCTTTTGCATTTGGGGCATCTGGGGTCTTCTTCTGCAAGCATGACATACATGAGACACCGAGGGCAACCCACAAGCATCATGGATGTGGCCTCCGGGCTGGTGGAGTACACCTGCGACTCGTCCTGGTTCACTTCCGATGACACACAAGAAGTCGGCGGCGATGTAGGAGACACCGTCGACGATCGACTTGGGGACAAGGCACGATTTCTTCTTGGTGGCGGTGACAAATTCAACTTGAGATCCAGCGTTTGTACGTTTCTCCTGCTCATGATTCTCCTTTTCCAAGAATTCCTTTGATATTCTCTTGAAATACTGCATAACGAAATCAACTTACAAAGGCTATAAATTTGATTGAACATTCAACTATATAAGTTTTTTTATTTATTTATTTTTAATACATATACATACCTTAAGAGGGTGGAAAAGAGAGGTGGCGCGGGGCAGCTATGCGGCGGTGATGGCCATCATATTGAGCAGTAGCAACACCAGTAACATGGAAATGTAAAATGGTATGTGGTGGTTGGTTTTGAAAGTCTTAAGGCCATTATATATAATAGGATAGAGATGGGGTTTAATTAAATTATGGTGAGAGGTAGAAGAAGTAAAGAGAGATAGATATAGAGAGAGACTGTAGCGTGTGCATATAGAGAGAGAGAGAGATTGAATTGAAGGAGGAATGGTAGAAGAAGAGAAAAAGAGTAAATTAAGGTAAAGAAAAAGAATTAATTGTTTGAAAAAACCCTAAATATTTGCTGAAAAGGGAAAGTTTGTGGTAAATATTGAAATCAAATTTATGATTTATTGGTTAGAGAGTCGGTGTGTGCGTGTATGCGCTTTTAAAGCTCAAATAAATTTCTAACAAAATCCAACTACACAATATTAATTCTGGATAGATATCTTAAAAATATTATTATTGTTTTCCATTTCAATTTTGAAAGAGAAAAATCTTTAAAAAGATATTCTCCTAACAATTTAAAAGTTTTTATTTTGAGTTGTAATTCATCGAATTAGCTATTAGGTTGAGCGTGACGAAGTATAAGCTATGCTAGATTTGTTCATGATCGAAAATACACTTCAATTTATTAAGTGATACCTAGTTACGAGTAACGATATTTATCATCAATGATGATTATTTTGGTGATAATGATTCTTTGATTAATTGTCCGATGAAGTTACGATATATTTTAATGTATTAAATAATGATATAGGTTAAAATATATCGAATGATGATATAGGTGATCGACGGTCACGTAAGTTGATATCCCTTATAATAGATGGCTTATTCATAGTTATAGGATAAAATATTTTTAAAAAAAATTTGTAACGAATTTAGGTTGACCGCATCAACAAGGTTTTATTTGAAAATTAAGCTGCTTGTACAAAAATGTTTTGACACCCTCAACATTTGTCGAAGAATCTGTCAAAAAAATCGTATAAATTGCATGGTTCTTTATTTTATATAATATTTCAGCATCAACTAGAGATTAAAAATTAATTCATCCTTTGGACATTATAAATTTAGTAGATATTATAAATTGTTGTTATGATGAACACTCATTAATACTTTGTTGGATGAATTTATTAGATATTATAAATTGTTATTGGGATAGATAAGTGTTTATCTAATACTTTGTTGGATGAATTTATGAAAATATTTATAGCACAATCGTGCTATATGAACATAAAATTTGACATAATGTAACATGTCATTTTATCATTGGATAGTTTAAATCATAATCGGCTTTTTCATCCAATCACTTTCTTCCACCTACAATTATGTTTAGTTTTCTATGAAAGTATCTTTATCATTTAAGGTCCGTTTGATTGTAAAGGTGAAATTTGGGTAAAAAGAAAATGAATTACATGAAATTGAATTGTCTAAAATTTGTTTTACCATATTTTGTCGATTAAATGTGTTTGATTAGTATAATTTTTCACTCAAATTTTTTTCTAAAATTTTGAATCTTTCGGTTTTTTTTCTCTCTCTTTTTTTTTTTTATGGAAATTGTCCATTAAATGATAAATTTTTTCATCATTGGGTTTAGAATTTGTTCCAATTAAAATAATAATAATAATGTTATTATTATTACCATACCGAATACTATTCATTTGACTTTATTTTTCATGCAAATTGTCCATTAAAAGTATAATTTTTTTTTACCATTGAGTCTAGAAATTATCCCAATTGCTAAAAAAGAAAAAAAATAACAATTACCATACCGAATATCATTCTATTGACTTTGTTTTTCATATAAATTGTGAATTAAAGAGAATTTTTTTTACAATTGAATCTAGAATAAATTTCAATTGTAAAAAAAAAAAAAAAAAACCTGGAATTGCTTTTCCCACAAGTGGTGTGAAAAGCAATTCCCCCAATTCAAGAAAAATAGGCACGTGGGTGGGGATTGGAAAACCTTTTACCAAGAAAAAATTTGTCGTCAAACACTATTTAATAGGTGAAGATGAAAAACATTTTCCATTTTTCATGGAAAACGTTTGCTATCATACATTGTCTTAGAGTAATGCTATTTAATCTCATTGGGATTGCAATCTCAGTTTATGTGACGCTAACGTGACATTAAATTATAAGTGAAATTAAATAACTTATTTAATTTCATCTTGCATTTAGCCTATCATCTAACTCAACATGGACTGTGGTTGTAATCCCAATAGGGATATGTAGCATTTCTCAAATATTTATCACCGCCACGTAGCATTAGTTTTGAATCGGCCCAAGGCAATTTAATATATCATTTATTGTAATTTAATATGTTGGTTGAATTTCAAAAATGATTAATAAGTCAGTTCGAGTAGGAAGTTGCAATTTAAGGATAGCAGGGTCGTATATGTCTTTTCACATTTAGCCCCTGTTTGATTCTCATTTTCTCAAAATTCATTTTTCTCTCTCTTCTTTTTAACCACACATTCTTCAATAAAATAATATTACACGCAAACCCAAAAAATTTCTTTAATTTTTAACCACACATTCTCTATCAATTAACTATTCAAAATGCATTTTCTTCCCCAAAATGAGAATCAAACGGGGCCTTAATTGCCATAATCTTACTTCTTAGTATTTCACGGTACACACGCATTTTTTTTCCTTATATGTTTTTATATTCCACAATTTCGGCTCATTCAACAAAAAGAACAATCTTACTCGAGACGTATTTTTGACAGAAACAACATTTATAAAACCGTCAAGTCACGAGCTTTAATTTTAATTTTGGTTTTCTCATTAATGTATGAGAAAATTATTTATTTATTTTTCGTTAAGTCTTACATCTTCGAACCGTCAAATTTGGATTGAGCTTAGGATGTGAACCGTCTAATCCAACTTTCCTACGCGTTCATGGTGGTCATAAGCCATTTATCGTGCTCCATTATATTAAGGGTCCATTTGGTATAACTTATTAAAAATTAAAATGAGTTTTTGAGATCTAAAAACTGTTTTTCAATTCATTTGATAATTTTATAAAAATATTTTAGTTAGAAGTTTTTTTTGAGGAATTTGATCCAATGTGATTTCCTCTAAAAGTTCTTCACAAAAAAAAAAAGTGGTTTAAATAATTTTAAAAATAAAGTATTGAAATCTATGATTTATTAAATACAATCATTGTACGTTAAAAATAAAGAGTAAATTTGATTCTCTAAATTTGGAGAGTCAAATCACTCTCTATTTAAAAAAGTTAAAATAGAAAATCTCTTAAAACTTATTTTTAAGCATTAATTTTTTTAATATAAAAATATTTTTTAATCTCTTAAAAATATTTTAAAATAGCTTTCGCATGAAAACTTTTCTACAAGAAATATAAATAAAAGTCCTGATAGACAGCCTTTAATAGATCATTCCATTAAATGTTTTATTGACAATTCAAATATCTGACTTTTCTTTTTCCATAATGTTAATACCCTGTTTGATACTTTAAAATTTTCCTATAACTAGGAAAATATTTTCCAATTTCCTTTTTACCACAATTTTTGCCATGGAATTCATTTTCTTGGTTTTGCTCACATGCCCACAATTTTCCAACTTTTGGGAGAAAATCAATTCTAGACATTTTTTTGGACAATAAAAACAAATTTTAGACCTCAATTATAAAAAAATTATCTCTTGAATGGACAAATTTCATATAAAACAAAGCTAAATGAATGATATTCGGTATACAATATATATATATATATATATATGTATATAATTTTTTTGACAATTGGAACAAATTCTAGAACTAATTGTAAATAAAATTATCCCTTTAATAGATAATTTTCATGAAAAACAGAGTCAAACGGACATCAAATTTTAAACTTTTTCAGGTGAAAAATTATACTAATCAAACACAATTAATTATAATTTTCAGTAAAATAAATTCTAGACAATTCAATTTCCTACAATTCGTTTTTTTTACTCAAATTCCACATTTATAATCAAACGGACCCTAATTATAGAATTCGAGGAAAAGCTGTACTTGAAACAGCCGTTATATTTATGTTATTCTTTCTTACATAAAAGGAAAAATAATAAAAAATAGGAAATAGGAAACTAATTTAGTTATTATTATTTGTAAAAAATTACGAAATGGATGTTGCCACTTGCAAGAAACGGAAAGGAGGGATGGTAAAGGACTCGTTAGCCCAATCTATTGGTGTATACTAGTATATCTTTAACATATCATTTTTTTTTTTTTTTTGGGTCAAAACTTGACATATACAATTTACATATATAATGTGAAAACAACAAAACCTTGAATATAAAAATTTAAAGATTTAAGTCATTTGTACCATTTGACTTACCCTTTGACTGATCTGACCCCACCTCCCCCCTCACATGAAAGTCGAGTCTCACTTTCAATAAATGCATGTGATCGAGCGCTATGTGAGGGGAAAAGTGGGGTCGAGTAAATCAAAGAGTAAGTCAAAGAATACATGTAACAAAATTCAAATTTAAATTACATTGATCATTTTCTATAAATTTTCAACAGCGAAAACACAATAAAACTCATATTCAATACATTTTCAATCCGAACTTCCTCACTACACGTACCCCATTCTTCGAGAAAATCTTTAAAATAAGTAGGTATAAGTGTGTGGTCGTTACAATCCAAATCAATATAGCATATATAAATACTATACGCTCTTACACATTTGCTCTTACACATTTATCATGTTTAACTATTGAAAACCCATAATTCGTAATTGGTACAAAAGTCTTTGTACGTTTTCGCTTGAAGTCAATGAAAGAAAATAAATAAATTATTGTTTCCTCCTTCATCGGTAAGAAAAAGTCCGAAGATTTGAATGCTCAAATTACGGGCCTTCTAAAAATAGAAATAGGCCTTCTCCGGATTAATTTAATCCGGCGAAGAAAGTCAACGTTTTACAGTAAATTTTGTTGTTTTTCAGAATAATCATCGCGATTTGGAACTAATTATTAAATTATTTAATTGACTTTGAATGCATTTAAAAGCCATTCGTGTTAGGTCTAATTCTCGTGGAGATGAGCTTAAAATAATCAACAGCTGTTTGTTGACTTCGATTTTGCTTGAATTTTATTTTAAATATTTTTTTTTTATTTTTTTTTTTTGGGATTACACTTCATTACTGGCGCTCACACCTGTCCTGCCCTGCTCTGAGTCTTGGTGAAAGGATAAATCGCAGATTATGCCTCCAAAGGTGCAAGGTGGAAGGTTGCCCTTTAACTCCCAATTACCAAGGGTCTCATCCATATTTCAGGATTCGAACCCTTACCTGACAGTTTTTAGCGATATTAGATATTTTCCACATTTGCTTCTACATCTTGCAGTTGCAGATGAGTTTTCTAAAAAAATTATCATTAGTTAGTTTCTTCTAAATACTCTTTTAATCAAGCAAAACGCTTTCATAAAATTACTCAAATTATGTTCAAAAGCAAATTATTAGTTTCGAAAGCAAATCCCTATATGAATACAATACGCTCTTGCACATTTATCATGTTTAACTATTGAAGACCCCTAATTCGTAATTGGTAGAAAAGTCTTTGTATGTTTTCGCTTGAATTGTTTTCTCCTTCAGTACGGAAAAGTCTGAAGATTTGAACGCTTAAATTACGGGCCTTCTAAAGATAGAAATAGGCCTTCTCCGGAGAAGAAAGTCAACGTTTTACAGTAAATTTTTTTGAGTTTTTCAGAATAATCGTCGCGATTTGGAACTAATCATTAAATTATTTAATTGACTTTGAATGCATTTAAAAGCCGTTTGTGCTAGGTCTAATTCTCGTGGAGATCAGCTTAAAATACTTAACAACTGTTTGTTGACTTGGGATTTTGCTTGAATTTTATTTAAAAAGATTTTTTTTTTTTTTTTAATTGTCGATTCCATTTCGGGACCAATTCTGTTCGACAGAATTTCTGTTTTTGCTTCTACATCTTGTAGAGGAGTTTTCTAAAAAAGTTATCTTAAGTCAGTTTCTTCTAAATACTCTTTTAATCGAGCAAAACGCTTTCATAAAATTACTAAAATACGTTCAAAAGCAAATTATTAGTTTCGAAAGCAAAATTCTGACTTTTCAAAAATCCTGCCAAAGAAACCCTCGATATTTTATGAAAAGGAAGGAAATTATTTATCTCGTGATTTATTTTCTTACGTGCACTCTTGCTGTCATCTTTACTCTAAATTGCCAGTTTCATTGTTCTTTCTTTTTCATAAGCAACCAGTATCTGTAAAATGAACTTATGATAAATGGTACTAATTGGACCACGGCAACAAAGTCTTGTATGTAAACTGTAACATGTAGACATATACATTAAAAATGGATTATTTATTGTGGTCCAAAGTTTGTATAAATTCATACAATGATTAATTCTCCAAGAAATTTATTCTCGTGTACAAAAATGCTAATGAAACTTGTTTATTGTGGTACATGATACGTGATTGCTCATTCCTCGTTAGTCGTTTATATGGGTACTTGTCGAATTAAGAATTGCTTTCTAGTTAAAATATATATATATATATATATATATATATCTTAAAAATTACGTTTGATTAAACATGAGCTCAAACTATTTGATATAAATGATTAAATGTGTTAAAAGAAAAATAATTTATTTATTTATATTTACATCTTGATTCTTGAACACGTTGGATCACCATTTGATACTTTGAAATTTTGAATGCCATTATGATTTTCCAACTTTTTTCTGCTAATCAAAGCCCACAATGGTGGATTTGTGACTTGATAGAAATTGAATGGAAAAGCATTGAATTTCCCTTGTAACCTTTCTTAAATGTTGGTTCTTAAAGAAACCCCATATGTAATAAAATCATGTTGCATTTTCCTATGAGATTGAGAGCCTTTAATGCCCGTTACAGCTAGTAACAGCACAAGATTTAGTTTTTAAACTTGCACAGATTCACCCAACCCTTGCATGAGATTTTGTTGACCAAAATTTATCATTTAAAATCCAGATCTTGAACAGAATATAATGGAATTAATTAGGGGTGGGCTTGGGTCAATTTTTTTTTCCAACCCAACATAGTCGATTTGATCAAAAATCAACCCAACTCAATTCAATTATTGATTCAAACCCAACTGATCGGTTTGGGTTGGGTTGGTCGGTTTGGGCGTCGGCCCAATTAAAATTGAATCCGATTTGTTTGTTAAATTTGGACAATTTTTTAGAGTAAAATTACTTGAAAACCTCCGTTTTTTAAACACATATATAAGGATTTTTTTTCTAAAAATAATTTATAAATAAATTTAAAATTTGTGAAGCATTTTCTTTTTTACATATTTTTTTTGGAATTCATTTATTTCATAATCATGTCTTTAATTTTTACTTTATCGTCAAATAACATTGTATTTGTATAGTGTTTATGTGAATTGGTCTATGTGAAGAAAATTGACGTTTATATATTATAAGTTATTCATTTATCTTTATTATTATGTCTATTTAATTTTTTTTTAATCTTATATATTAATTTTTTAATTCATCGAGTTGGGTTGAGTTTTAATTCATAACCAACCCCCAACCCAAACTCAAATTTAATTTTTCAATCCAACCCAATGCAACTGAACTTAAAAAATCGACCCAAGTCGATCGATTTGATTTGGGTTAGTCGGGTTGGATTAAGTTTTGTCCAGCCTTAGAATTAATGGTCAATGCAATTCAAAAAAACTTTAAACTAGTTGTTAAAGTATTTTTGTGATTAGTGACGGACATAAACATTTTGAGTTAGTGGGCACAATTAAACTACTAAAAATTGTGAAAAAAATGAAAGCATTCAATATCTTATTACAATTATCCTCTATATATTCTCATATTTTGATAACGCTTTATAATTATATTATTTCCAATGTTTTCAAATACATCATTTTTAATATGTCCAATCAAGCTATCATTCAATCCAATATTTCCAATTCAACTGTAATAGTAGCCACGAAAAGAATTAAGGTCATGTAAGATCTTGTGCAAGTTCACTAAGATATTGCAATTCTCCAAAAATTAGTGCGCATAACAAGAATGTATGTATCAAGTTGATCATCAAGGTTCGAGATATTTACTGTGCCAAAATATATCGGATAATACTCACATAGTTGAATCATTTTGTTCTTGTCAAAAACAGCAAATGAATTATTTGGACACAAATATGTAACACAAAGGCAGTGGCGAATCCAGGATGAAGGGTCAGCTAGAGCGGGATTGACTTTGACCGTTGACTATCAATAATCAACGATCGTAATAGCCCAATCCGACCGGCCAGTCGGTCGTAAAATACTAGTGTTTGTTAGTGAGGCAGAAGACCAAATTAAGCTTCCACAAAATCCAATTGAATCGTTCCCAGTAAAGTATAATCTAAATCAAACCATATCCATTCAAGAAACTAAACAATTAAACCACTAAACTATATTAACCCCAGAATGATAAAAGTACAAAAAAATCCAGAATTGAGCACAACAGTTGAACAGGCATGAACATAGTATTACTTCACTAAAACATTATGTGGTAAACTAATGAAATCACAGATATAAAGAAACAGTGAGTAAATGAGGAGCTGACCTCAAGAGAAAGAAGCCTTAAGTGGTAGACGCCACTCTGACTCGGCTAAATCTCTCCACCTCTTGAAGTTCTATTCCAAAGGTTTTGTTTGGTTAAACTCTAAAGGAAAAATACATTTTAACAAGAAAAAGAAGAATCAATGAAGAGAATGGAATTTTTTTACCCAAATGCATCAAGAATCAACTGGAAGAACTAATTTGTTTGAAAAATCTTACCTAACAACAATCGCACCGCTACAGTTGTAAATTCAAACAATTAGCTTTTCATACAGAATCCCTCCCCAATCAGCCTCCACCACTCACATCAGCCACTGTACCAATTGAAACGCCATAAGAGGGAGCTCGGGGAGGGAGAGAACGAATTTTGGAATTCAATTAGGGCAAATTTATGCAAGCATATATCATACATACAGATACAAACAAAAGGCCTTTGGGCCACATTTTTTTTTTGTTCCTATAAAATAAAAGGCCCAAAGGCCTGCTATCTAAATAAAAAAAAAAAGGGCCCAAACAATCTTCCCCAAAATTTGGTCGTCTCCTTCCTTGAGTTCCCTCTGCAACTCTTTCAGTTCTTCTCTCCTGCCAATGTCGCGCCCGCAGCAACTGAACATCTTGGCGGATTCAGCTAGAGCGGCCGCTCTAGCTCGCCACCACCTAGATCTGCCACTGCACAAAGGAATAACTGATAGACTACATTGGGGTGCTTGACGAGAGATTTTATGTGGGTTTGAAGTAGTGAGAGAACGGATGGAGAGGATTGTATTGTTTTTTTTTTTTTTTTTTTTTTTTTTTTGGAGTTAGGGTCAATTTGGCAAGAGAATTTGATTTGGGCTTTTTCATTATTAAAAAAATTGATTTATTCACCAAGTGAAGGAATTAAAAAAAAAAATTAATAGACAAACATTTTTCATTGGGCTTTTTCACTACAAATCTCAATAAATGAGTGTTCCATAAATTAATAACAACGCTTAAATACTAAAATTCTTTGATCCCAACATGTGTTAGTGTTCTAGATTAATAACCCTGCTAAATGTATAAGATAATAATTTTATTAATGTCATTTAGGATTCAAACTTTAACGATTATATAAAATAAATACTTAAATATAAAAAAGTGCTTGTACATATTGAGTAACTTTTTTCTTGACATATATATTTTTTCAATTCTTTTTTGTTTCTGTCAAAATATGCACCTAACGTCGTTTGCTTTTTCAATGTATTCAAAGCAAACTCAACCTCATCTTTATATTTTTGCAATGCACATACCACATTTGGTATATAATTTCTTCATTTTGTAGAAAATAAAGTTTTAGATTACAACCGTTTGAAATCCCCTTTCAAAGAAACTGTTGAACACAATTATTATCTATTATAGATAGACGTGTTCAGTACGCCTTGACTAATATCTTTATAGTAGGCAATATATCACCGTATCGTTTTTACTAAAATAATTTAAAAGGTGCTTGCCATCCATAAAATTTTTATAATGTAAACAAGAAATGACTTCACATCGAAATTGCATATCTAATTGAAACTTGTAGTGTCGAAAAGAATTTTCAATGATGGTTGTTGTTTCATCAATGTTCCAAATCACATGAATAAAATTGATAGCATTAATATGTTAATTCTCCAAGGACTTGTTGCTCCTTCCTTGTATCTGTCCAATGTTTAGAATAAAAAACAACTTGGATAGTGAAATTTGGTTAAAAATAACACATGTACAAGTTATAAAAATCTAAATGGGTAATTGATACAAAACATCAATACCTTTCAAGTTTATTGTATAAAATGTCAATACCTTTCATTTTTTGGCACAAAACGTCCATACCTTCCACCTTCTTTGCGCTGAACATCCATTTTACCAATTTTTACCATAAAATGACCAAATACCCTTCTATTTAAATAAAACAAAAATAAAGAATAAAGCATAAATTGCAGTCATACTCTCAAACTTTTTTAAAAAGTGTAAATCAGTCTAAAAGCCTTATTAAAATTGCAAATGAGTCCCAAACTTTTATTAAAAAGTGCAAATGCTCACCCATTTTTTTTAATTTTTTTTTTTTTGAAAGGTAATATGGCCAAACTTTGCAACCACCGCTCATCCTCCTCCTTTTCCCTTTATCATCCTCCCACACTACAACAAAAATGCCCTTTTACAACACTTAAGAGGCAACATTTATGTATTAAATGTTGCTATAGGGGTCAATTGCAACATTCGAATAGGTGAATGTTGTCATTGCGTAACATAATTGAGTTTTGACAACATTTTTTAAGTAAATGTTGCGATAGACCATTTTTTGCAACGTTTATTTAGTGTTGCAAAAAATAAAACTTTTCGCAAAAAACTTTATCTTTTGCAACGTTTTTTAAACGTTGCTAAAGAGTTTTTTGTAACGTTTATAAAACGTTGCGAAAAAATTTATCTTTTGCAACGTTTTATAAACGTTGCAAAAGACAAACCTTTTGGCAACGTTTATAAAACGTTGCGGAAAGTTAAAAGTTTTGGCAACGTTTTATAAAGGTTGCTAAAAGATCTTTCTTTTGCAACGTTTATAAAACGTTGCGAAAGACAAACCTTTTGGCAACATTTATAAAACGTTGTCAAAACTTTTAACTTTTCGCAACGTTTTATAAACGTTGCAGAAAGAAAATACTAAAGTGGGCTCGAGTTTTGGGTTAAAAAAAAGAAAAGAAAAGGTAAAAACATTAAAAATGAAAGAGAAGCCCTAATCGACCTTCACTTTTTCACTTCTTAGACTCCATTCTAGCCGCCAATCGCCTCAAAGCCACGACTCGCCGTCAATTTCTCCCAAATCGCCGACGGCAATCTTCATTTTCCAGTCGCCGATCATCGAATTGAGTACTGGTGCAGTGTGGAGCTGTAGGATGTTTTGCTGGGGTTAATTCTATGACCTTTCATGACGAGGGTAATGTGGAGCTGTGGGATTTATCCGACAGTTTCATCTTCTCTGAAGAAGATTTGGGAAAGAACAGGGCTCTTGCTTCTGTCCAAAGCTGGGGGGGTTCTCTTGTAGAAAGTTGAATTTTTCGGGTTCGGTGTAAATATTTGCTGACTCTTGCTGCATTGCTTGTTCCTCATGCGCAGATTAATACATAATTTTTGCCTTCAAGAATCTATCCACAAATTGCTTTGGCAAGATATCAAACTTCGTAAGATCAAAATAGTTCTATTTAGCTGTAAATGAGTCAATTTAAAATATAATATTGGGCCAAAATGGTTCTATTAGCTTTCTGAACGTTTCACAGTCTAAAATGTAGATATAGTTATATTAGATGCTCTGATGCTTGACATTTTGCTTACCGTAAATTCATATGTTGTGTATCTGTATTCTTAAATTTGTTTTCCAATGTGCTTATGCTTTCATTCTTATATCTGACTAGGCACAAGAGAGGAAAGCAGAAATCAGAAAGGTCCCTGAACAAATAATTTTGTCAGAGGTGCGGCAGATGGTCGAGGAAATGAAAGCTTTGAATAAGAAGTTAGACGAAACCGTGAGTTTTCTCTTCCTGTTAATCTGGCTAAATTTCAGAACTTGTGATGTATAAATTTTTGGTTATGCCACATGATTTTTGCATATTGGGGAGGATGTTTGTGAAATGTAAATAGGGTGCTTTAGCGTTTAATATGAAGCTTGAGCACACAGTGGTTACACTAAAGATAAATGTGATTCTGGTTGTCCTATGACTTATGATTGTGCAAATGCTCTATTCCCATAATATGGTTGAATTGTCAAATCATATAATGAAACATGAGTTGGATGGTAAAGATAGACTGATCTGTTATTTTAGCTTCCTGGGGTTCATTTCCCATAATAGTTGTTGTTGACGTCAGTTTGTGTTTTGGGTTTATATTTACTTCTTCATTTGCTATTTCTGTCAATTTTTTTGTCTTGACCTCAGGGGGTACTTGTAAAGCATAATCCAATATTTTCATGGCCCTTTGTTGACTATATGAACTGTCATAATTTTGTTAAACTAAAAAAAGTACAGGATTTTTCGTGATTTAAGATCATACCTGGGTTAAGATCTGCAAAATATCTGACCCTTCTCTACAAAACTGTAGGATGTTCTTACCATTTTGTATTTGGTCTCCAGGCTGTTGTATTTACTGATATCAGCTTAGACAAGGCAATAGAATATGATGATTATTGCCACAAGCATCAGCCTCCAATTGCTCTATCCAATTGATTAGTGTCCTGGAATTAAAGCATACCAATTTCAATTGGACATTATTTCAAGTTATTAATAATAAGAATAGCGTATCTAATTTTGGTGAGTTTCTCTAGGATGTGGTTGAGGAACAAAGGGTCATCTATGAAAGTAGTTTTTGAATTTGTGCAGATTGAATGCTAACAATCAAATCTTGTTAGTAATGGAAGAGAACCAACTTGCTTATAATCAACTAATGTTGCCTGTTAGAGGATATATGGATGGGACAGAAACTGGTCCCTATCTTTTCTGTTCAACTCTGTCAGCTCATAAAAAATATACCAGAATAGTTTATTTGTGTCCTCTTGTAATATGAATTCCTAGGTTTGCTCCTCCAGTGGACATATCTGTATCATATTGCCATGGTCATTGTGCATTTGTTTTGACTTTTGGTGTAGTAGAGTTGTTCATGAATAATAGTTGATGATAAAAGAGAGGCAATTTTGTTCATGAATAACTGTTGGAGCTCTACTCCCCATCATCAGTTTTATTTTTAATGATCATAATTTAAGCTTGGAGATGCATCAAATAGACAATTAAGTCATTACCATAACACTCACAACAACCTGGCCATAAACCATTTCATCACTAAACAAAAAAAAACAAGATCACTCAACCTGTAATCTTTCTTTTAACCATTGTGGTAGGGCTCATAATTTAATCCTACAGATTCACCAAATACACAATTACGGCATTGGAGAAGAATCACAAGCCTCAGCTATATGTCGAACCAGACCTTGGGATACCACTCGACCTTCTTGATCTGAGTGTATACAAGTAAGTTTCTTCATTCCCTTGTGCTATTATTCTCACCATAAAAATTTATCATAGAACTTTCAAGTGAAACATCTGTACTGATTTCTTTTTTATGCTTATTTTGACTAGTCCTCCAAAAGGGATGAGGTTACCCATGGATCCAGAGGATGAGGAGTTATTGCGTGATGATGATCCAATGACTCCAATTGAGAAAGTCGGCATCAAAAGGAAAGCAAGGCCTACTGATGAAGGTGTTTCTTGGAGAGCTCCTATATTTGTACATGGTGAATTTTGTATAAAAGGGACAATATATGTAATGAAATTTTAATCTCATTTTATCAAAAAATTTCCGTTTTATAAATGTTGCTTAATTTACATATCTCAATTTCATGTACTATATATTGGTATTAGTAAAAGTAGGTGAAATAATTACAAATAACGCGAAAAATAGCAAAATATTTGTTAATAAAATACAACGTTTCGACAACGTTTTTTAGTTAGCCAACAGGACTTTTTTGGCAACGTTTTTAAAGTGTTGCCGAAAGTGTACTTTTTGGCAACATTTTTTAAACGTTGTCAAAAGTAAACGTTGCCAAAAGTGACCATTTGGCAACGTTTAAAAAATGTTGCCGTATCCTTCCACTCTACGGCAACACTGAGATTTGCAACATTCGTCCAAACGTTGCCAAAGGTCTTTAGCAACATTTTTCAAACGTTGCAAAATGTTTTTTTTTGTTGTAGTGCCACCACCAATGGCACCGCCATCTCCACTACCAGCAGCAAAGAGGGTTCTATGAAATTGATATCAAAGCACTTACATTGGGAGAAAAGATGACGATCACCGATCGCATAGCTACATTGGAAACAAGGATGGATGAGAGACACTTAGAATTTCAACAGGAAATTGCGACTAAGGAGTCAGAGATTAAGAAGGATATGTCAGAATTAATGAAGAAATTTGGTTTGTTGATGCAGAAATAGAATGGCCAGGAATGGGATAGGAATGAGAAGGGAATTGCAATTAATCTCACCGAAAACACTGTGGAATGGGAGAATTCAGTCAAAACCAACGAGGCAGGAGAAAATACAGGGGGTCAAAGTTACCTTGAGGATTCAGGAAGGATTGGAAATGCCCATTTTCGATGGTGATAATCTCGATGGTTGGGTCTTCAGTGCACAACATTACTTTCACATGATCCGATTTTCGAGTTGGGAGAAAGTTGAAGCCATCGTCGTCTGTTTCAAAGGAGAAATTCTGGTTTGGTACCAGTGGAAGGACAGTAGGCAACCTAAGAAAAGTTGGGAGGATCTGAAAGTTCTATTGCTGGAACGGTTTCGTCCTCCACAAGAAAGGACAATTATGTCTGCCGTAGCTGCACATAAGACGGAGCTTTGGAAGTTGAGGCAATGCAGACGAGGGTTTGTCCCAGGAGTTCGTTTGTCGGGAGTGGGGGAAAAGTCTAAGGAATTTGGGTGGGGTTGCTATGGTGGTTGGGCGAGGAGGAGGAGGCGAGTGAGATTATCAAAACTCACGGCTGCAGAAGGAGGAGGCGAGAAGAGAGATAGATTTTTTTATTTTTTTTTCATTTTTAATGTTTTAACAAGACTTTTGGATTGATTTGCATTTTTTTAAAAGTTGGGGAGTATGACTACAATTTGTTCTTTATTTCTCTTTTTGTTTTATTTAAACATGAGGGTATATTCATCATTTTACGTTAAAAATTGGTGAAAATGACGTTCAGCACAAAGAAGATGGAAGGTAGGGACTTTTTCACAATAAATTCGAAAGGTAGGGACGTTTTGTGTCAATTACCCAAATCTAAATCAATATTATTTATTTATATATAAATTAATAAATTATTTATTTATCGAAAAAATAAGTAAATCCTCTAAAATAATAATTTTCCCAACATTAATATTGTATAGGATGTACCTCCCCATCTTTTACTATTTATTTGTTTTGTTGCTTCGATAAATAAGGGTAAAGTCAGTGCTAGAAAACATAAAGATTTAAGACTCCTCTCCTCTGGATTGAAAGTTACATGCCTACTTGCTATATTTTGCATGAGTTGGAACTTCAATTGCAATTTTTCTAATTTTTTTTTTTTGTTTTTTGGGTGGAAATATTTCAACTAAAATAGAAAATTGCAATGTGTTATGGCTAAATTTTTAGAGAGCTCCGATCTTCTGTGATAATTTTAAATTTCAAATATGAAATACTTTTGGTACATGAATTTAAATAACTATCAACAAACTTATCGTGTAGATTCACTCAAGCAATCCAATACAGTGAACAATACATAACGTGAGATACGTTGGCCTGTGCTTGCGAAACTGAAAATTTTGTACACTGCCATTAGTCGAAAAATCTATCAGATTAATTTCCTCTATTGGATGGAAAAATGGTTCAAGTTTTACACCTCAATATTCCATTTTTAAAATTTTTCGTTGCATTCTTATATTTAACCTCAAACTAATTAACACATTTTGCTCCTACGGATTTTTTTTTTTTTTAATAAAATATTTTGTTAGCATGCTTTAAAAGTTTGATATTTGTTATTTTTATGTTTAATTAAAAATATGAGGGGCAAATGAGTCTTTTGACGATTTTTTTGTACATAAATCTTCATTGGTGCTAAGATGTGCTAGCTAATAAAATGTTGAGGACGTAAGTGCTACAATAAATAAAGATTGAAGACCTTCACTATAATTAAAATATGATGTGACAAACAAAATTTGTAATGAAAATATAATTACCAGTATTTTTTATTTTAAAATATTACTTATTGAGGATATGATTCTCGAATCCTATGTTTTAGCACTGGGGCACTGGCCCAATTCAACCTACAGTCGGCCTTGTAACCCAACTAAAACTTTTTTTGTTTTAAACCAAACCATACCAACATTCATTCATCCATATCAGTTTTCAAAATGTTTAGAGGCGAAGGATTTTCCATCTAGTGTTCATGACCTGAGACAAAGCTAATATTTGCAGAAATTTAACACAACTGAAATAATGTAAAAGATATGGTGGACTATTTGTAAACTTGTTTGTTCAAAATGGAGAGGGACTTATCGCCTCAATGATCTGTAAATGCCTTTGGTTGAAGAAACCAGACAAATCAAGGAGGAGCAACTTCGGCTATTAAGAAATAAATCTCATATTCAATAAATTATCGTCACCAAAGGGACGTCAAAAATAATTTCCTTACTTCGCTAAAAATAAATGTTGTTCGAATAGTATAATGCGAGCAAGGGTCATTACCCGCAGAACCTTAATTGCGCAAAAATAAATAAACGGCGAAAGCATATAAATGGAGGGGGGGTTTGACTCAATCGCTTATATAAAGAACTCAACAAATTAAAAATGGAAATGACGAAATACATGAAATGCAATAAAATTAAATAACGAAAACGATAAGTCAACAAAAGAGAGAGTGTGATCGGGGTATAATTCTTTACTGCGAGAATGATTTTTCAATTCAATTTTCATAAAAAAAATTCGTTCAATTGATTAACAACAATTCGAGAATAATCACAAGCTCGATTACCTCAAACTCTCCTTAAATTTTAGTTAAATAAAATAAACTTTTTACCAAACCCTAATCATCAAATAACTTAGAATAAGATCGCTAGAATTAATTTAACAAAAGCATTCACACGAGATAGTCGAATTGAATTAAGTACAAACACACAAGCTCGGTTTGTTAACTTCAGTGATAATCCACCTACATTTAATAGAAAATTCCTCATAATCCATGAAAATATAGTTGCTACTAGGGTTTGGTCAAATTAGCAATTACGGACTAAAAATCTCAAATTAGCAAATATCGAAACAACACAATCATCTAGTAGTGCTCCTAAACAATCGAAAAGAACAATATAAACAATAGACTCAATGGATTCATCACATTAATCAAAAGAATTATATAACAAAAAACTATTGGAATCTCATTTCTCGGGTCAAAAACGACCCCCAATCACATCTAAGTTTAGTTATTCATAATGTACTTACAAATAACCATTAAAATCTTACAATACATAGAAGACATATAGATTAAAGAGGATAGAAAGCTTATTGATGAGAAGAACAAAAGATGGAGTCTTCAATGTCAAAGGGTCTTCCTCTTTTTCTTCTTCAAAGCTCCAAAATCGCAATCTTTCACACCATATTTTTCTTCTCCCTTTTTGGTCGATTTTTCCCTCAAGACTTGACCTAGAAATGGTCTTCAAGGTGTATTTTATAGTGTAGAGAAGTATGGAGACGAGTCGGGTTGAAATTGATCGAGAAATTTTAAACTTAGACTTCGCGTGTTTTTTTCCCGGGTTCTGCTCCAGATTTACACCATGCGTACACATGGCTTTTTATGTACGTACGCATAGTGCAATCAAATTACCTTCAGTCACTGGCTTTGGCAAGTGTGCGTACGCACACCCTGCAGGCCTATACGTACGCATAGTTCAATTCTATGCCAGTTTTATTTCCTTCCTGGTTTTTCACTCGATTTCACCCATCAATCCACATTTCTTCATAGGAACACTTAATGGTTTTGCTCACCGAACTTAGGCATTCTTGCATAATAAATCTTTTGATCCTTTTCTCGCGCAAAATCTTCACATCAATACTCGACTCGGATTTTCGCCTAACAAATAAAAATGACTAAATTAAACGACAAAAATATAATTGAAAACCAAAAAAATATCGAAAGTTAAAAGATAAAATAAGTGCGAAACCCACACTTATTAATAAAGATAAAATATATGTTATTCCTGGAGTATAAGTTTCTTATTCAAACAATTTGAAAATAATATACTGACAGAATTATCGTATTGTAAATTAAACAGTGTAACAAGATGATCAACATGATCAGAATATTAATTTGAGCCCACCGACTTCACGATATTTCCTTAAAACGAAATTGCCGCATTCACCTGTGCTAAAGGCGTGCAACAATCATTTTTAGGATATAACGAATTTCGTCTCCTACAGATGCAGCACAACAATTTACAAGTGTTCCAATAAATTCAATTAAGTGCTTTCACTTCGAGAACAATATCAGAATGAGATATATATATATATATATATATATATATATTCAAAGCACAAAAAGTTTATAATAAAAATTGTGTAATTATTCTAGTAACAGGACAGACTATTTATAGACTCGTTCATGCCCATTTGAACATATTTCAGTTCTTTCACAATAGAATAATGCCACTCTGCCAAGCCTGTAAAAGGTCTGGCATAGCTGTCCCCTCACATGAGGTGGGTCCACAACCTCATTAAAACCCCTCTCCAAATACCCACCCCTTCTGTGTTTATGAGAGGGTCTGTACAGGGCCTGGCAAAATGGTTATGTACAAGCAGCTCAGTTCTTCAGAATATTATAGGTCACAACTTAATTGTCGGTCACATATTTTCAAATTAGTTGGTCACAGATTTTCAAATTAGTTGGTCGCAAAATTTCAATTTTCTAAATTTATAGATTCTCTCCAAATGATGAAATATACTCTTTAAAAATAAAAAATTTCTTGAAAATACTCTAATATTATTTATATCCATGAGGTCTCATCTGATATGACATTAACAATAAAATCAATAAAGTAAATCTCATATCCACACTACTGACTTTATAATTTCACCACTCATCACATAGGAAATATCGCTACGGTAGGACAAATAGCATTGTTCACGAAATAGAGGTCATATTTTTTTCTTATATTGATGAAGATTTTATTCTATAAGTGTTACAATAAGGGTGTGTTTGATATGGGTGAAAATAGAAAAGTTGTGCAATTCCATCCAATTTGTGGTGTTTGATTGCCAAACAATTTCATGCAATTCATTTCCACCCAAATTCTAGGTACAATCTAGGGAAACACTTGACAATTTGCATGAAAAACGAAGCCAAATGAAGACAAAAAATTTCATATATATATATATATATATATTGGTAATCCAAACAAATTTTAATACAAATTGCAAAAAAATTTATCCCAAAAAGTAATAATTTGCATGAAAAATAAAGTCAAACGGATTAGATGAAAAATTATACCAATCAAACACAATTAATTACAATTTTTAGTAAAACACATTCTAGACAATTTAATTCCCCGTAATTCGTTTTCTTTCCACCCAAATTCCACATTTGCAATCAAACGGATCCTAATTTTAATTGCATTAAAGTTTCATAATTTTTACTTATTGTCATACTAATGTCATCAATTTTTTTAATCGCACTCGTATCATCAATATTTCATTAATTAACAAATTTTGCCGTTGATGATGATTTCACCACAAAAATTACGTTTAGAGACATCGAATCCGTTTGATAGCAAAGGTGAAAATGCAAACATTTTTCATGTAAATTGGAAAATAAAAACTCACATAAATCATAGGAAAATTTTTTCATGAAATTTGTTGAAAACAAGTTTAAAGTGATTGTACATTGAAATTCGATTTTCATCTCTACGTTGTAATCAAACGGTCAAAGTAAAAAATATTTTTTTCGAATGTGACATTTTTCATGAAAAATGTGGCAATCAAACAAGGGTTTCTCTGGACACAATTCTTCCCTGATTTTAATCAAAATTCTAGTCATTGGAGCTTTAATTATTGACTCCAATATCAAATTTCTGCTTGGTTTGGTCAAAATAGACAACTGATTTTACTGTATAACAGTAAAAAATTTGTTAAGAATGACTTCCAAACAAGGTTGTCATCATCCATATTTTAAAAAAAAATAATAATAACAAATACAAAAGTGTTACCGCCCAATATTCTAAAGTACGCTAACATAATTTTTTTATTAAAAACATTACCATGAACTTTGTATTTTAACTAATGAATAATTGAGAATAAGAATGAGATGCATAAATTTGGGAAATATAAATATTAGTGTTAGTAAAAAAATTAAGGCGCATTTTTATATGTGTGTGTGTGCGCGCGCGCGCGTGTACCCCTATTTGAAACTCATAATTTTTAATTACATATTTCATCAATTTTTATTAAAATTTACTTAAAATTTGATTTAATCACCATCAACCAGGAGCATACTTAAACAAAAAGGTCATAATCCAATTATTATATAAAAACTTGGGAGAGTTGTTTTGACATTTTTAAACTCTCGGAGTAGCTGAATGAAATTTCCCTAGAATATATAAACCTTCAAACCCCAGCCCCTTCTGCAAACCCTAGTTCAATTCCTCTGTTGTGTTCCTCAAATCTCTTCACCCTCAGCCTCCGAGTCACACCACCAACCAAGCAAGAAAATGGGTCGTGTCCGCACAAAGACAGTGAAGAAGTCCTCCCGCCAAGTCATCGAGCGATACTACTCCAAGATGACACTCGATTTTCACACCAACAAGAAGGTCTTGGAGGAGGTGGCCATCATCCCCTCGAAGCGCCTCCGCAACAAGATTGCCGGGTTCTCGACCCATCTCATGAAGCGGATCCAGAAGGGACCCGTTCGTGGGATCTCCCTGAAGCTGCAAGAGGAAGAACGCGAGCGTCGCATGGACTTTGTTCCCGACGAATCCGCCATCAAGACCGATCGCATTGAGGTTGATCAGGAGACTGTTGATTTGTTGGAGGCTCTTGGAATGAAGGATCTTCCTGGGGTCGTTCTTAGGGAGGACCAGGGCCCGATTAACGTGGCTCCGGCAATGACATACGGCCGCGGCAGTGGTAGGCGGTACTGAGATATATCAATGAAACGGTTTGAATTGGAGGTTTTTGGGTTAATGTGAGTTGTTGGATGCTTTTTTAGTAATGGGTTATTGTTAGTTTTTGTCGAAATGTTTTGATACTTCTGGATTATGCATTTTTGAGAATTTGTGACTATTTCTGCGTTATCGACTTTTATGATAATCATATTGCTCTTCTTAATTTGAATGTTGATAAAGTTTCAGATTTTATGGATTTCTAGTTGGGGTTCTATAAATGTGGCTTTTCAGTGTAACCACTGAACTAAGCAAAGCTTAGAGGGGTCGTACCGTTGTATTTGGTTTTTACTTAGGTGTTTGGAAATTTTAATTTTGTTTTTGCTTGTGAAATCCATTCAATCTTGCCTAAACATTTCGATATGTTTGGTTTGATCTTACAGAACATGATTGGAGCTTGCAAGAGACAAGATTTTAGCCTTATTCCCCCCCTCCCCCCATCCGGTTTAAAAATGCATAATTGTGTGTTTGTTTTGCCTGGGAACCATTTCCTTTGTTTCTTTACGCTTATAAATATTTGGTTACAATTTCTTTGATTATTTGTTTCTGAACTTTTTCGATCAAGTTTCAAAAAATATTTGGAAAACGATCGATCATAGCTTGTCAAATGAATTTGAATTCATCGATCACTTTGCGGGATTGGAATGAAAAATAAGAAGACTATCCAACCATGAAACCAACTCCTCAACTTCCTTAACAAAGGACGAGTTCATGGACCTCTATATTACCTCGTCAAAGAATAAAATGACAAAAGACAACTCACATCCCGAAGCAATGCTACCATATCCAACAAAGTAACAGCGCTTGAATCAAATTTAAGACGAGACATAAGCAACCACACTCGGCCTTTCAATCTGGAAGCCATTATCTTGTTTATTTCCTCCGATTTTGAGGCTATTACAACAGCAATAATAGGGAGTAGAAAAAAACCTGTGATAACGGTTTCAATTCCACAAGGTTACAAAGTATCTGGTCGCATCTACAAATAACGAGTCTTGAATAAATTTCAGGATTTCTTTAGAAATTGTACCGTCTCTGTTGAGCACACAAAACAGTCTCGTACAGGCGAACAGGAGAATGACTAGGATGCACCACTGCCAAGTAGCAGTTGCTGAAATATTCATTTCTGCTATTTAACTATCCAGTTACACAAATACAACTGTCGTGTACAAGGCAAAAGGGGGGCAGAGACAACCATAATATATTCACACTACTCGCTCGAATTTGCAAGGCCAACCATGTTAAGCAAATGGCGATCCTCCTTAAATTTGTCCAGCACTGTACCTTTTGAAACCTCTGGCCTATCCTTTTCAACTTTATGTGGCACAACCCCCCAGCATTCAATTACTTCTGGGTATATTTGGTGGGTTTTCGATAGGCAGGGGCTTCCGAAGGTGGTGCACAAAAACGTGTGCCCTTGATCAAAGTTTGCTGAAAGGAACAAACCAAAATGATTTACTTTACCTCCAAAACCAATGCCATTTGGAATGCTCTCCGAACTGAAATTCACAGCACACTGCAAATAAAAAGATTATTAAAATATCTTAACAGCATTAAAAAAAATTAAATATATTATCAAAGTGTATTATGACACCAACTTGCAAAAGCATACGGCACACAATCAAATTTTATCATGCATTTGCATTTCAAAATGATTATCTAGAGCCCGTTTGTTTCCCATTTTTCAACTCTAAAAATGAAAAATATGACCGTTATCAATCACGTCCAGCCACCATTTTTGACTTTTTATCTCTTGTGTGGGATCCATAACGGCTATATTTTTCATTCTCATTCTTCTAAAAATGGGAATCAAACGGGGCCTAGTTTTTACTTGGAATGATACTTCAGGTTTGATAATTTTGTCATCTGTGTTCACTCGACACTAAAAAACCAGAGTCAGTCTTATCATTGCTAGGACACCACCTTGAAAATCATCAAAAAGTACCATCAGGTTGTACTCGAATATACTTCTAAGGTGGCCGCCACAGCCGCCACCACCACCGCCATTGATACAAAACCCATTACAATAAGGGCAAGGAAAGTGTTGGGGCCACCACCGTGAGCCTCCCTACGCAGATGCCAACACCATCATGTCAAAACATCCGAAGCAAATATTTAATTTTAAAAGTAACTGATACATAGTGGCCTAGAGGACCTAAAAGACCCCTCAAACTCAATGGCCTCATCTTGACCAAAACTAGAAATCTTTCAGATTTGCCAGGTGGGTTGGATTCTCTGGCTTGAATTCGAGCAAATATCTGTAAAACTATGAAAGAAGAGAGTTAGAGATATGTTGGATAAGAAGGTGGTGGTGCCGTGATGGCTTTGCCAAGTTGTTTTCATCATGTTGTTGGTCATAGTGGCAACAGGTTTTGGGGTGGGAGCTTTGGAAGTGGTGAATTGTGAGCTAACGGTGGTTGTCATCAGTTGAGAGGAGTGTCAAGGTAGCGAAGATGCATGACAAAGAAAGAGAGGCTCTGCAACTTAAGAGGGAGGATGGCAGAGGAAATGCAAAAGATAAAAAGTTTGTAGTCAAAGATAACGACAGAAGTTTGAAAGTGCGTGTTTTAAGAAAGTGAGGATTCTTTTGCAAATTGCGACAGCCAAAAAGGAAAGGAAGTGAAAGAGCAACAAGACATGTTGTGCCAGGCCACTCTTGACCTTTAAAGGACTGTAGGAGGACGATGTCCAATAGACATGGCATTACTTGCTGACTCACTCTTTAAAGTAACTTTTCCACTTTGAGCACTTCATAATTCTCAGCGAATCCAGGCTGTCAGCTGAACCTACGGATTTCCACAAACGACTACTCATGTGGGATGAGCGCCTTTCTTGCTTTCCTGCAGTGGCTATCACTTCTGTGCGGCATTTGATTCTACACTCAAGGATTGAATAAGAGACAGTAGTCCTTGTAACCATGATTTCAAGAGTAACTTATTTGACTTCAATGGCTCTGCAGAGTCACATCAAAACCTAATTCCCAGTTAAGGTTATAGGTTTACTGCAAGGAATTTCAATATCTAGGTTCCAGTGAAGACCTAAACCTTTCTATCAGGTGAGGATTTACCTCAAGACACTCCTAGAAAATTCCATCACTGACTTAGCTTCTCACTGCATTATCACTGCTGTATGTCTCACTTCAGATGGAGTGTCAACGCCCCTATACGCAAAAACACCCCCTATTTCAAAATTTCCATACTTAGGAAATAGTCGTGGATCCTTTCAGTACTGCAAACTGATAAGATTAACTGTGCTCGCACTCAACTCATCATCTTCCACAGAAGACCTTTCTCCTGATAAATTTAGGGTCATTACACTTGTACAGAATAGACTTAAGCTCACTCACCCCTTCAGCAAAAGTATAATGGCCTTATGCTTTAGACTTCCCGTAATCCATGATCTGTTACTTTTGACAGCATTCAAAATTCCAGTGTTTTGTCAATTCCAACCATTACTGTGCTTGGGTGACTGTCAATAGTCAACATTTCAAACCTTTTATATGCATTTTGAAAAGAATCAGCACAAAATAACATGTGATTAACCACAAATTTGGTGTGAACTTTATGATTCACATCAACTTCACTTTATTTTTTTCCATTGTCCATAATGATTAACATGGAGTATATTGCATCTCTGATGCTATTTGAATCATTCTATAGCTGTTGCCTCGTCCAAGGCCTGTAGTCATATGCAACAATTGCAGAAAATAGCCTTACTCTCAAAAGATGATGAGTTGGCAATACTAACCAAGTTTCTCAACCTAAAAGCTCACTTGTAAAGGACAGCACAGTCTACCCACTGTTATTCGAGTAATTTACAATAGGGTAAATGTTTTATGGACCCTTGTATATACCTATGTCCAGTGAGGGTCATCAAAAAAGAGACAGTATTTAGCAGTACAAGTGAACCAGATGGTCATGGCAATGGAATCTATGAAGGAGGACCTTGATCTTTTCTCAGGCACTCCTTGGTCCTTGTACTACCGAAGATGTCATTATGAAGAACTCTCTAAAACAAGAACAGTTCAAATACTTACCCATTGTAAGTTGTGGTTTGCTCCAGTAGGCCGGAAAGTTGATGCTTTTGGGAATAGCTGAAAAAGAAAAGATTTCATATCCCCATAAAAATCAGCATGCCTTTCCCAGGGCTGAGAAGCATAGCCTCCATACACGTAACCTTCTTTATCTTTAATAACCAACACAGTAGGCCCTTCATCATTTCTGCAGTTTAATAGAACAGTTACCCATTACACCTTTAATTAAAGGATAGTACCAGCACCCTAGAAACTGAGATTGAAATCAAAAGTCTTTAGCATTCACAGCTATTCAAACAACTACAGAAATGAGACAAACTGCAATAGTAATATCTTTAAGTGTCTCAAGTTTCAACAACATTGATTAGCTTACAATAACACACATCTTTGATTTGAATACTCTAATTTTGTTGCCAATAAAAATTATGGATGTGATAATACATTCACAAATTCAAGAAACAAAATTACATCCATACTAGTGTTTTCTTCTTCAGAAACCATAACGTTAGGCATCAAGTGAAGGAACCAAATCAAATCCAAAAGTGCTTAATGGATGGAATACTGAGACGGTCCTTGGGAATTTTCATTCATAGATCTTTATATGCTCATAACTAATTTTTATATAACTAAAAATCAATAAGATTACATTTAACACAGTATTTACATTCACATATCTGCATGTGTTTGAAGAGTCGTGTGGGTAACACAATTTATGAGAAATATTACAGAATCATAATTCAATTGTCCAAGAAGCGACTCACTGTATATTGCCCAAGAATGTGTTGAAACTTTGTCCATGAACAGAACTATGGTACAAAAGTTTCCACTCATCCAGTTCATGTTGGGGCAACGCTCCTCCAATATGCCAAGCATATTCCTTTCTCAACAATATTAAACTAGGGTCTATATTGTCCTGATGCAATAGTTGAGGAATTTGAGAACCTACAAAAGGAGATAATAATTTAGAAAACCCCATTTACACTTTGGCTCCACTTTATGGAGGAAGACAAATTGCATGGCAGGTGCAGCGTCACTAACAGCTGCCATTGTCAGTAATATATTTATAAACAAAATCCATATAATTTGGTTAACCATCTTATCTAATTTTTTTTGAATGAGATGGTTAATGTGCTATGAGAATCAAAATGGTTCAAGTCTCGCCACCACTCATTTATGAAAATTATGCAAATGTCATACCTGCGATCAAAAAAATGAATCCAGACTTCACGTGGGGGAGAATGTTGAAAACAAGATTTAAATGGATAAATGTGGCATCTCTTTAACAAGTTAAACTTCTAGATGAAATGATTAACTGGTAGATGAGCACAAGGGCAATCATTCGTCTGCCGGTGTGAGAAAACATACAACTGAACAGAAAAAATTTCAAATTACCAATGTAAGAACGAAAGGGTTCTGTCCCATCTTAAGCCAGAAATTGATGTACTGCAGAGTTCAGTTAAACCCATATTCGCAGGAAACAATTACTTAATTTCTTCCAACACCCCTGCTCCTGTGTCTCTTGCGTGTATTATAAACAGAATAAATTACAAATTCGGACCTACTGCAGATTTCCACTGGTATGGTAAAGATTTGGAAGTGTGATCCGTTTTATCATAACATGTCACAGATCCACATCATTAAGCTGGCAAGAATACTAATATAAGACTACAAAATATTTTCAATGTTGAGATTACAGTTTGAAACCTAGCCCCTTGGATAAAATCCTCATTGCCTCTGTCAAGTAGAAGCTTATAAAATTGTCAAATTAGGTGCCTCAAACAAGGATGAGACCCAAGAAATATACACGACCAAGTATTGGAAACGAAGAAATTCTGATTTAGTAATAGACAGTGGATATCAATCTACTGCACATTTCTTTCTTTCTTTTTTTAAGGTGTTGCAGGAGGAGGAACAATGGATTTGAACCTATTGAGCTACACCCGTTTTATCTTTCTTCGACTAAGATTAAAAGATTAATGTGATATTTCTGATACATCATGTATTCACTTGTTTTGTTTGAGGGTATGATGTATAACAAAAATAAAATAAATATATTGTGTTTTATGCGAAGCTTATTATGATTAATACTTCTTGCAGTTAATGTGTGATTCCAATCCGAAAATACGCATCAAGCTTTGTGCTAATATTCTTAACAGTTTATAAGTTCATTTTTATGCAAAAAGAATGGTATGCCTTGAAATTTTAGATTCCATTTATATTCAGAGATTTGGTCAATTTTGATAATTACCTAACAAAGTAACTATACATGTACAAATTATCTCATGTTAGAAGTATGGATTGATACGAAAAGTCAAATGTTCAATAATTGTGAAAGTAGGATGGGCCATTGTGAGATATCCAGAATAGTCCAATTATAATTACTTCACTTGTTCAGAATTATTCTATAAAAAAGAAAACTAAAAAATGTTGGGAGGCTAAATTGGAAACCTGGATCAGATGGCATCATCAAACTGCCAAGAAACTTCCTGACAGATGGAAGAAGGGAACACCATTTTCGGAAATCCTCAAAAGACATATTACTTTCTGCATCATCATTTGTGAAAGTTGCAGCATTGATAAAAATATCAACAATTTCATCACGTGAGTCTCCCCTGGACTTGGAGTATTCTTGATGAAATAAATTACCGAGCATTGCAGTTAAAACAGCTTCTAGATCAGACCTGTAGTTGGTCTAAGTTAAAATTAATTATTGAAACAGAGGGTATGAAACGAATGGGAGCAATTCTTCAATATGAAATCTGCCAATTCTACCTTCCCACGATGCCATCGTCATTGATATCTAATAGTTGGTAAATGAACTCTTCAATGTCATCATTTGTTCCTTTCTCATAGGTCTCCTATAATATGAAGAGAATAGCGTAAAGATTAGATTCAGCTTCTCCATTACACATATGCTTTACCAAACAAAGGTAAATGCTTGTAAGTGAATAAACTTTCTAAAAACTCAGGTCATAAACAGTGTGCCATTATTATCTGAAAAATGACAAACAAACAACTAATAAAAGTAGAAATGTATGTAGATAGAAGGCTGTGTCAAGATCTGCAGCACTATGTAAAAATTACATTTACTACACCTTCTGGTTGGGTGAGGTGGGGGATTATCTCTCGAACTTCAGAAATCATACAATTAGAAACCCTCAAGGCTCAAGCATTAAAACTAAGTTTACTGAACTTAGAGTTTTTATCTCTTTGGTAAAATTATATTCCCGAGTTCCATGACTTGAATCTCTCAGCAATGATATGTCCCCTTGCTCTTTGGTGTAATTTGATAACAAGTCATAAATACCAATTAATATATCATGACATATCATCTCTTTCACCCAATCCTGCATGGATGTTCTCTGCACTAGGAGTCACATCCAATCAATATCCTCTCTCCCAACAGCATCAAAAAACAGTTTTCTCTTTACAATTTATCCAATTGAAATTCCACCAAAATTCTATGTGCCTAAGGTATTTGACTTTGTTCCACATATAAGAATCTGCTTCTTTCTTTCTGTGATCCGGAGACAATAGACCTAATTTAGGCTGAAAACAGTCGATGTGGTAGCCAAAATTTGTTTTGGCTTTCAAAACCCAAAAAATCACCATCAAAGTTAAGCTGGCCAACAGGGATTCAAGATTTGATATCTCACAACTTTTAACTGAATGACAAAACACTGTTACCAACAGTAAATAATATCTGAGAAGTTCTCTTCCATTTTTCATTCATATTATTTCTTGCAAAGAAAATTTCAAGCACTGCATGTCTCGGAAAATGCTGAATTTTCCCTTCTGAGTTTCCAATATATGGGACTGTAGTCATTGTCTAGGATAGAATGATGGATGAACTTAACACAGAGCTACGTAAGAATAAAGTCTTAATTCTCAAACTCTTAAGATTCAACATTTCTCAGTAATGTCAGCACTTCACCGATCTTTGGAAACTCTTCTATTTCTTAAGTTACAAAAGTCTTCCTCCTATCACTACTACTCATAAAACATCTACAAAAAAATACTAACACGTCGAGATAACTTGTCATGGGAAAAGATTCCACATAAAAGATTGCCTGTGTAAGTTGCCTAGATTTTGAAATTATTCCAGCAAGTAATTTAATTGATTAATCGTTAAATACCTACACTCAATTAAATGTTAAAATTACACACTTAACGTATAAGAAGATTCGACTAATACTAAATATGGTGCTTCAAAAATTAATAGTAAAAAAAAGTGAGCTTACTTTGGCAATAACGAGGTCCTCAAAACTGAGCTTTTGATCCTTGCGTTTCTGCGTCATCAAATCGAACATCCGATCCCCGAGAGGCCCATCAATTCCAATATACGCCTATAAACACATATTCAGACATAAAAAACAGGAATCATATACAAGTATACAACACACCTAAATTATCCGACGAAATTTAAGGCTGTTCTCGATTAAGGTATCAAAAGAGAATGATGGGACCTTGAAGACAGTGAGAGTCACATATTTTCCATCGGTTTGAGACTGGGCTGCGAGTGATGTGAAGAGTGATCTCAGGTCTTCCAATTCGTTCTGAGAGAACGCTCTGCAATTAATTCCAGGGAGCTTTTAGCATTCATGTTCTGCAAGTATTTCTTGTAGAAATTGGAAAACAGACCTGCTGGCGGAAGCAAGGCGAGGATTCGTGGAAGATGATTCAGAGTTGCCCATTGATTGATCGTTTTCTGCGTTTCATTTTTTAATTTTTTTTTCCCCCAGATTTCTCATTTCTCCTCCTCTTAGCTATTTACAGTTGAAGTCCTCAAATATTGCAATAATTCTTTAAAGACCTTTTGCTTTTCTTGGTTTACAACCCGTTTGATTCTCATTTTGGGGAAGAAAATGCATTTTGAATAGTTAATTGATGGAGAATGTGTGGTTGAAAATTAAAGAAAAGTTTTGAATTTACGTATAATATTATTTTATTGAAAAATATGTGGTTAAAAAGAAGAGAGAGAAAAATGAATTTTGAGAAAATGAAAATCAAACAGGGGCAAAATTTGTTGATTCAAGAATTGACTCACGTGATAGTGACTGTAACTCTCCCGTGTCAAGCCTTGCTTCCTCGGCCCTGTTATCGTGTCAACCACTCACAAAGTAAGCTCCTCTTTTTTTTCACCCGAACCATATTATATGTGCTGAATTTTTTTTTTTACTTAGAATTCGTTTGATTGTAAGGGTGGAAAATGGATAGAAAGAAAATGGATTCCAGAAAATTGAATTGTCTGGAATTATTTTATCGGGAATTGAATTAAAAGTATTTGATTGGTATAATTTTTTACATTTCTATTATAATACGTTTGACTTTTTTTTTTTTAAATGTAAATTGTCAATTAAATGGATAATTTTTTTTTACTATTGGGGACAAAATATGTTTAGATTGCCAAAAAAAAAAAAAATTATTTTTTATTTTTACGTTTGGCTCTGTTTTGCATGAAATTTGTCAATTAAATGGATAAATTTTTTTTACACTTTATCTTAAAATTTGTTTCCACCATATAGCAAGGAATTGAATTCCACGGAATCACGCTTCAAATAGTTGTACCTTGAAAAATGGGTGGAAACCAATTTCATGGAAAAAAATCGCTATCAAATGGACAAAAGGTGGAAGTTGGAATTCGATTCCAACTTCCACGAAAAAATTTGGCGAATCAAACGGACCCTTAATTCCTTACCGACTATTCGAGATAGGGAAAGATGATAAATAATTTGGTACACCCAAAAAATTATTCTTTTCATCTCCATATTATTCAATAAAATAATATTATAGGTAAATTCAAAAAAAATTCTTCTATCTCCTCTTGATTAATTAAAATTTAGTCTCAATTACCAAAGTTCATTTCCAAACATTTCATGAGATTTACAAATTTTATAAACTTTTTAACTATATTTTTCATCATTTTTTTGTCAAAATCTACTAATAATTCGTTATTTAACTAAATCAAACGTGGGCTTAATTTTTATTTTGCTAATTTTTATTTGGACTTGTTCAAAATCAATATCGCACAAAGACTAATTTTAGTGTATGCTTGTGTCTTATTATTTAAAAACTCATTTTCAATTACACATTTTTTCAATAAAATAATTTTGTACTTAAATTCAAAATTTTTCTTACTTTTTAATCACAATTTCTCCAAATATGTTACTATCACAAAATTTATTCTACCAAAAATGAGGCTTAAATTGAGACTTTACTTGTGTAGATTTTGTGCATTTTCAATATAAGCGTTAAAAACTTCATTTCATTTTCCCTTGAAAAGAACGTGTTTCCTCATTGCAAAGATTATAATACATAGAACTTTCGTGGGAGAAAATAATACAGTTGTATTTGAAGGGTTTAAGAGATTTTCCTAGAGGGTTTTGATAGAAATTCTTTATCTATTCATCTTGAGTTATTCTCATTGTACAAGGGAATAACTATCAGAGCAATTATAGGTGTTGCGTTGACAACACTTGTATGATTGTCTTTTTTCTTTTTTCTTTTGGCAATATCCAATGAAAAATGTCAAGTGTGGCCTTGTACAAATCCAGCATATCTCCAAATAAACGCATAGCAAAGATCCTTCATCTTCTACCTTAATTTTTGAGGATTCTCGAATATTTCTAGGTGTGTTCTTGTTCATGTTCTTCATTGGAAAACCATATTACTGAAATATTTTTTGGTCTTTCTATCTACAAGGGCCCATCTATAACGTTGGGCCTAACCAACCCTTAATACAGGTGTCAACTTGGTCGGGTAAGATCAAATTGAAACTACTAGGTTTGCTGAATAAAAGCCCTGATCGGTAATCGGCCCAAGCAAGATTTGGCCTGTCTATGGTTGGGTGTCGTTGGTGGAAAATACACCACACCCTGTTTTTAAATATCACAATTCAAAAAATAGGCATAAGGTTTATTTAATAAAAAAATCAAGTAATACTCAATTAATAATAATATTATAAAATTAAATTAATTTATATACCTCATCATACCCCCTTCATCCTTACCAAATTTATCAAACCCTAATCACTTTCCTCACTCCATTCTCTCTCTATATCACTTTTCCCTCTCCATAATACCATCGGAGTATCGCTGGCCAATGGGCTCACGATGCACTCGACGTAGCGTCATCGATCTGGCTAATGTTTTGGAAGAGCGTTCGACCCCATCTTTCTATTTCTTCCCCCATCTTTTTCTTTATTCTCCGATGTCACTGATTTGCAACGTCGCGGTGAGCGACAGCCCGCACGAGTTGCCATGTTGCACATGCGACTTCACGAGTTTTCGAGCAGCGTCACGTCTGCATATGCCAACTTGGGTTGCCTGCAGCAGCTAAGTTTTTGGGCAGGTTTTCAATTTTGGCAATGATGATGGGTTGCATGTTGATTGATTGGTAATGCGCAATGATCTGGGTTGGCTAACTAGCACGAACTGAGATTTGCCTGTTGATTGCTAGGTGGTACATAGTGCTTTTGGTGGTGGTGGTGGTTGTGGTGTTTGGGGTTTTTTGTTGGGTGGTGGTTATGGTCCATGTCTATATTGTTGATGGTGGGATTGTGTTGGTTATGGTAGCGCTATTAGACTGTGTTGGTAGTGGTGGTGGCGGCGGCGGCAGCACGTGACCAATTATTTGGTTAATTCGTGATCAACTATTTGATTATTTGTGACCAATTATCTAATTGTGACATAAAAATTTAATAATTTATGACTGAAAAATAACTTGTGACCAATTAATTTGAAAATCTGTAAACGACAAATAAATTGTGACCTATCAAAATTTTTTATTGTGACCAATTAATTTGATAATATGTGACGTTGTGACTTGTAAGTACGCACATGTGATCATTAATTGTATAATTATGACATTAATATATTGAATTAATTAATGTATAAATTTTGAATTTTGAAACTTAAAATTTGAAAATTGAATTGTCCCATGACTTGTGAATTTTTCACGTCCAGTTCGGTCTCAGGGATCAGGCCCAGTGGTTACCTGTCGCGCCCATATACAATTAAAAACAATAATAATAATCTTCTCAAATTTAATGCCGGTCCCATATGCAATTTTTTTTGATAAAGTTAACAAACTTCTAAATTTTTTGTATTTCAGTTTAATTCTTCTTCGAAACAAGGTGAGTTTAATTTCTACTTATTCAAGTCAAATTTAAATTTGTCTCTTGAGTCAAGTGAAATTAGACAGGTTTATTATTCATATCTTGAAATTATAAGTTAATGTATTGAACCCTTACAAGATTAATTTTTTATGGCTCGTGCAAGTAATAATTTGTATCTATTTTAAATATATAAATTGATAATTCATTATTTAATTTAACATATCGACTTAATCGGTATGTTAGAGACATTCGAATTTTTTGTTAATCTAATAATAGTGCTAGCGATTTATGATGTGTTATTATTTACAAAATTGTTAATACAAGACAATTTATCCTTCGATGAAGTTTCGTAGTAATGCAAAATTGATGAAGTAATGTTAGAAAGCGAGATTCATAATATGGAAACAATTTGATTCGAGATTAAAAGTGAAAATAAGTTTATTGATACTTTTAAGAATTGAATTTAAGGAAAATGTCAAGTTCAGACTCGAAGCATAAAATATTTTCCGGCAAGATTCAAATTCATTTGGACAGAAATTTCTTGATCATCTTTGTGTAAGTTTGGTTGGTTGTACTGTAACCTCCATCTATCACAAGGTTGATTCCACTCACAAACTTGGATTCATCGCTGCTCAAATACAGCGCCGCCTCCGCCACATCCTCCGCCGTCGGCACCGCCCCTTTTAAATTCGAAGAAGCAGAGAGTATTTCTTCCACAATACTCTTATCCACTCCCATTGCTTTTGTCAGCATTGGTGTCGCAACCGCACCTGGTGATATGCAATTCACTCTTATCCCATACTGCCCTAATTCCACACACAAATTCTTCATCAACCCCACCACTGCGTGTTTCGACACTGCATAGGAATGAGGGGATTCGCCGGAAACAACAGAAGCATTGCTCGAAGTGAAGAGAATTACGCCAGTTTTCGCCGGAATCATGGCTCTGGCGGCATGTTTGGACCCTAGATATGCACCAAAAACATTCACATCGAAAACCCTTTTGAAGTTCTCACTGTCTGAATCTACGATGCTATAATCTAGGTTTCCAGGGATACCGGCATTGTTGAACATGATATCTAGTTTTCCATGTTTGTGCATTGTGAAATCAACAACGTTTTTGACATCGTTGTCACTTGTGACATCGCAATGGACGTATGAAAAGTTTTCTGGGGATCCGAGCTCGTCACAAATTGACGTACCTGTTCAAGAATTAATTTAAATAAATAATTTCTCTCTCTTATAATGGCCAAAGTTTTTAGCAGACCTTTATCATCTTGGACGTCAGCAATCACAACTTTGGCGCCATGCCGGGCAAAAGCTCTTGCACTGCTTTCACCGAACCCGCTTGCTCCGCCTGTAATAATGGCAACTTTGCCTTCTAACCTGCATTTATAATATCGTCATCAGTGTATAAAAAATATGTAGGCACAAAGAAGCAAAATATTGGACCGCCATTTCTGATTTAATTAAGATATATATATATATATATATATGAGAGAGAGAGAGAGAGGGACCTTTTAATGGTCGAAGATACGCTGGAGAAACCCTCCATTTCTGAAATTATGGAAACTGAGAGAGATTACACAGATGGTTATTCGAAAATTGTGGAAGGCAATTTATAGATTGCATAAGAACATGGTAGATGTACCTAACATTAATTCTAGTCATGGGCTGATTATATAATAATTTTGTGGGTATAATAAAATATTTCTCCCAAAACATCTTTTCTTAAGGGTGTGTTTGATAGAAAGATGAAAAATGAATGATAAATAAAATGTTTGGCAGGGAAGTGATTTGCCTAGAATTTGTTTTAGAGGGAATTGTATTAATGATGTTTGATTGGTATAATTTTCCACCTAATCCGTTTGGCTTTGTTTTTCATGCAAATGGTTACTTTTTGGGATAATTTTTTTACAATCTGTATTAAAATTTGTTTGGATTGTCAAAAAGTAAAAAAAAAAATTAAAAAAAATATTTTCATAAAATTTTTATGTTTGTTTGGCTATTGTCAATTAAATGGATAAATTTTTTTACCATTGAATTTAGAATATGTTTCCATTGCCAAAAAGTAAAAAAAAAAAAAAAAAAAAAAAAAAAAACACCCAACAAGGTGGAAAATAATTTCCCACCAAAATCATAAGAAAATATTTTCCTGCTTTTGTGCTTCAAGGGATTGTACATTAGAAATTGGTGACAAACATTTTCCAGGGTAAATTTAACTAATCAAACAGCCAAAAGTAGAAACTAGGAAATTTCATGACAAATTTCTTGTATCAAACACAGCCTTACTGTAATTATTTGAGTACATCACATAAGAGAATTCAAATTTTGACATACATGGAAGCTTCTTGTTTCAAGCAGCTGTACTCAAACCTTTAGCCATTGTTTGTCCCATTAAAATTTTTAATACACGTTTCTCTCTCTTCTTTTCATTCACACATTCTCCAATAAAATAATATTACACGTAAATAAAAATTTTCTTTTTTAACTACACATTCTCAGAAAAATTACTATTCTAAAATACATTATTTTCAAAATCTCATATAATGGGGCCCAAATAATTATTGGAGAAGAAAGGATTATGGCCCTGTTTGAACCACATTAATTTTTTCATTTTTATTCTTCTACTCATTTTCAATCACACATTCTTCAATAAAATAATAATTTTCATCACATCAATAATTTTTCCTTATTTTTCAACCACATATTCTCCATCACATCAACAGTAAAAATGCATTTTTCTTCAAATAATGTGGCTCAAACACCCATATATATATATATAGTAATGATCTCCTAAACACCGGTGCTTAGCTTATGTTAAGCATCAGCGACAAGACACACCATTTAATTGGCGAATCATTAAATTCATAGGACCTACCATTAACTTATTCAATAATTAAATGACGTCTCATGTAACCGGTGCTTAATATAAGCTAAGCACCGGTGTTCATTAGATTGATCCAATGAGATTGAAAGGAAGAGAATATTTTTTTTTTTTTTTTAAAATAATGGAGATCAAACATGGCTAGAGTTCTTTGCCAACTGTGGTACGAAACTAAAATGACAGCTACTTGATCTAAAATTTTTAATTAATTAAAATCGGAAGATTATATATTTATTATATTAATTTCTTCAACATAACCTAATGTATATCATTTGATATTCAAAGAGACAAGATTGTTTACTCTGGTCGTCGTTTGTCTAATGTCGTAAAACTGGTAAAAGTCGTGCATTTGAAGTATCATATTTACGCATCTGATTTATTTTTGTTCTACCAATATATTTTCTTATTTACTGATAGGGTGGTTATATAGTTATTAATTGTTGCATCATATTATACTCAAAGTCTTCAAGTTTTACATTTTGTATGGCACTTATATACCTAATTTTTTTTCACCAAATTTTTATTTTCAAATTTCCGTTAATTAGCATATCTCATTGTTGATGAAGGTTTCTATTAAATATTTTAATGCTTTAAAATTAAGAAAAAAATATTTTGACGTACTTTTGCATCCCAATAACCTTTTTGGGAAATCATTAACAAATTCAAGATGTGTTAATTAAGTGTTACAATGAGCAAACCTTGGGATCTTAACTACAATTAAAATAATATGTAATAAATAAAAAATGAGGTTTTGTATATAATTGATCTTAGGATGGTTATACTGTCACCAAAATTTTTATTTGCATTATAATTGCAGTTAGATTTATATCAAAATATTTTGTTTCATGTTTTGAAACAAGGAAAATATATTTTTTTGCACATTTTATTTATTTAATTTTTAAAAAATATAATAAGAAAATAAGTTGTTTTACGCTATTTCAATGTGCTTTTAGAAATAAAATTGTTATTAAATACAAAATGTGTTAATTAATGAAAAGTTTGAGGATAAAAATAATATGAAAAATCATTAGGAAGATAAGTGTTACAATAAGCAATGATTAATAACTTTAAGTGTAATTAAAATATGATCCAAGAAATAAAAATTGTGGTGTAAATAAATTAAATAGCCCTTAACCTTATTGAAATGGCTTTATTTAAAATGACAGATAATCACCCCCATGTTGTACACATATATATAACACATTTTCATCTCATTAATTTTTACGTACACCACAGCTTTATGTATATATTTAAACTAATTAAAAATAAACAAGTAATTTCTTAACCAATTAAAATTGAAAATCAACAAGTTATCAAGTACGACGTACTTTAATATAAATAAGTTTTTGCACTTAAAAACTAAGAAAAATACTAACTTCTCCAAAAAAAAAATTAATTAAAACTAAATTTTACTTATTCTTGAAATCAGCCAAACATGTTCTTGTTGTGGCTTAAATTTCCTTCCTGAGAAAGTTCTCCAAAATTATTAGATGTTTTAAAATCAACATTTTAGCATTTGGTAAATAAAAGTGATTTATTGATGTACCAAAATAAAAATACTAAGCTGGATATTGATTATAATAATTTCATTTTGTATTGTTACTACTATTGATAGTATTGTAAAAATTACTTTTACTTTGTAACACTATTTAATATTATTAAATATTTTTCTAAGACTATATAATTACTATAGTTATCTTAAAATAATAATAAATAATAATATTTATTAAATCTCAAAATTTATAAAATTACAAAATAAAAGCATATCGATATAGTAGAAAATATATTAATTTAATTAACTACAATTAAAATTGATATTTTAATTATAGACAATGAAGAAGTCAAAAGTAGAATTTGAAAAACTACAATTTTCTAGCCTCTTAATATCTATTTTTAAAGGTTTATATTCTTCTATAAACAATTTTTTAAAATTTATCTAACATCTAAAACAACTTCTGATTATTTTGAAATCATAAGTTGGGCTCTAAAATCAATTACAAACAGAACCTAAGCAAGAATCTAAAATAATGAGATTGAAAACAAGTACATATGTTGAAATAATTAAGTATATATGGAGGACCATCCAAAATCTATTAACTCTCTTGCATTGAATTTTAAAATGTTGAAATTTTATGAAACTTAGCTAAAACCTTCAAAACTTGAAAAACCTAAATTCTTTTATTGTCAAAATACTCCATGTCAAATTACTAAGAAAATTATTAAATGCGGAACATGCCTTAATTCATTGGAGATAATTTATTATTATTGGATCTTGATTCCAAATCTTGAAACTTGAACGACAATATTTTCATGTTGGGCTTCTTCACTTTCAATCTTGAATTTTGCCCCCCTTTAATTCTTAATTCTTGTTCTTGATTTTGTTTCTTGATGTCCTAAGCCAAGCAATTTAATTTTTTATTAGACCACTTTAATTTTAGGCTTAATTTTAAGATAATCTTATACACAAGTAATTAGGTGGACATCACAAATTAATAAATTCAATGCACAAAATGGCATAATCTCATTTTTATCAATAATGATAATGTCTTAGAACTAAGGCCCTGTTTGATGCTTTCAAATTTTCTCTAGAATCAGGAAAATGTTTTCCAACTTCCACTTTTTAACCATAGAATTCATTTTCTTGATTTTGCTCACACACTCACACTTTCCCACTTTCGGGGGGAAAAAATTTCACCACTTTGATGGGAAAACCAATTCCAGAATTATTATTATTATTATTTTATTTTCTTGGTAATATGAAAAATTTTTAGGCTTAATTGTAAACAAAATTATCCCTTTAATGAACAAGTTTTATGAAAAAATAAAGTCAAACAAATGGTATTGAGTATACATTTTTTTTTGGCAATTGGAACATATTCTAGAGCCAATTGTAAAAAAAAAAAAAAAAATTATCCCTTTAATGGACAATTTTCATGAAAAATAAAGTCAAATGGACATCAAACTTTAAACATTTTTTAAGTGAAAATTTATACCAATCAAACACAATTAATTACAATTCTCAGTAAAACAAATTCTAGACAATTCAATTCCCTACAATTCGTTTTCTTTCCTCCTAAATTTTACATTTACAATCAAACGGACCCTAAAAATAAAATTCCAACTGTACATTGCAAATCTGCAATTCCTGCCATTATTGCTGAAAAATCGGAGATTCAACCCAACTACACCTAGATGGGGTGATTAGGTGTAAATGCGGAATTAAAATTAATTAACGAGTAACAAGTTAATTATATCTAGATGATTAATCAACTGATTCAATTTATCCTATTTTAAAATACCGCAGTAACATGAAAGTAATAAATAAAGCAGTAAACAACACGAGAATTGTTTACGGAGAAATCCAACGTGGAAAAAATTTCGGGCACTTTGTCAGTCAAAGATCCACTATAAACTTATTATAAACTTACAGACCACTAGTAAAGTTGACAACACAAATTTTCTGATCTCCTGTCTGAAGTTTGAAGCAGCTCTCCTGGAATGTGCACACGAACACCAATCCTAACTTTTCATGCATTTTATCTCCTGTAAATCCACCAAGAACTCTTCGTTCTTAGGTTTCTTCCTTGATCTTCGCAGCGAGCCAAGCCGACGACACAATCTTCTTGACAGATCCAAGTGAAGAATAGTACCAGTGTATTGATTGAGGGTTTAGATATTTTCAATCCGAATGGCGCATATAGATGAAGTGATTGAACTGTTGAATGTTTGGCTTTTGAGAGAATAATTGTTTTCTCTTAAATGAATAATGTTCAACCCATTAATCCCGAGTGCGCAGCACTCCTTTTTATATGTTGAACGAATATGGAAACTTTGGCCAATAAAAATCTCGCGAAATCGCGAATTAGATCGGCCGTAAATTGGTCGCTAGAGCGACAGGTGGACGAAGGTCGAGCGCTAGATGACTTGCTTCATCCGCTCGAGCATGACTTCCGCGAGCAGCTAGCGAAGATGCGACGAGTTTCCTTTGTGTTCTAAACTTGGACCCCGAACCCTACACCATACAACCAACTATGAAACATTTCAATTAAGTCCTTAAACTTAAAAAATGTTCAAGTTGATCCTTTTGTTCACAGAATATCCAATTACAATAATCTAACACTAACAATTGCCTTGTTGATGAATTTTACAAATAGGGTTTTAGGTTTTTGAGGTCAAAAGAGGTATTCTGTTTTCTTTATCTTATTTTTTTGTTTTAATTAATTGAGTATAAGGCCATATTTGTGAAATAACTGTAGTGTATTACAAAAAATGTGTTTTAATTCACTTGAAAATTTTAGTTTTTCAATTAATGTGTTTATAAAATAGTTGAACAAAATAAAATTGTTATCCCATTAATATGGGACCGTCAACGAGACAGTCAAAGCTAAGGAAGACTGAAATCTGCCTTGGCCAAAGTGTTCGTTGAAGTCGTCGAGCTCCTCTCCATTCAAGTCGAATTGCCTGCACATAACAGTGTCGAAGTGCTTATTGTAACCACCGAACTGCTCTACCAAATTTTCCCGCATCCGAAGCACCACCTCACACTCCGAGGCACTCAGCAGAAACAAATCCGCTTTGAGAATGACTGATTGGACGTTTGCATTAATTGGTGTCAGCCTAAGAATGTAGGTCGGCTGACCCGTTATCATTTTAATTAATTTGTTAAGTGAGTGATTGGAGGTCTCGGTCAAATAGATGAAGTCACGTGGATATGATCCAACGGTAGGCTCCTCGATTTTCTTTCTATAAATAGCAAAACTTGTAATGTTATTAAGGATGCCAAAATATGTATCGAGAAGGCTTGTGCTTGAATACTCTCTACAATATACAAAATACAAATTGTTTATAAATCTCTTTATCTTGTTTCTATAATTATTAACAAGCTCTAATCTTATCTTATACACTGTTCATCTCGCCGGTGTTCTTATTTGCATTTCATGTGTTCTTTGATATTGTCGTCTCCTGTCGCATCTAGTCGAAATCCGTCCACTTGTCGCAAGTTCGATACTAGCATTTGTTGACAATATTTTTTGGGGTTAACAAAATAGTGACAATAGAATTACCCATAATAAAATTCAAATCCAAGTCCATACTAGTTGATGGACCTAGTGAAAGGAGATACTTTATTTTCACTGTAAAACATTTGCAAGTGTGGCGAGTTGAGCGGGGAGAATTAATGTCTATTGTAGTATTGGCAGCATGCACCCATACTGTGTATGGCAGGTACCTTCAGAAAAAAAACAAATAGATTAGTCAAAATTTGACCATTTTTAAAAAAGTAAAATAGTAACCCTACAATCTCACACTAAAATAAATTCTATGAAACTGTTCCAACTAACTCCCATAAATGAGCGAGAGATCTAAAATAAAAAAGTCAATAAAATAATATGAAGCCATACGCTTTTGGTGAGAACATATAACATGAAACTTCATGGATCTTAAAAAATAATTTAATCCACTATTTAGTGTTCGTTTGGAATTTATTTTAATTTTCGTATTATATAAATTTAAAATTAAATATTACTATCCACTTATTATTAAAATATTTTATGGAATCCATTATTATTTGTTTTTTTTTTTCATGATAATCTCATTATATGTATATATATATATATATATATATATATATATATTTCAAACAAGCACTTAGTAATCGGAGAGAATTCAAATTAACATAATTAGGACACGTTCATTTGATGTACTCGGCTAGACATAATTAAAGAAAAGAGAGAAAAAAAAATTGTCACTTTTTAATATTTATTTCATTCGGACCAACGTAGCAAAGTTATTATTATTAAAATAACTCTAGACAAGGCATTGATATCAAAAGTTTAAACTAATACATATGGAAATAAATTTTATTATCTTTCAATCAGATTATTCAATTTTAACATTTTTTATAAGTAAGCCATGCTGTCTATGTTACTTTCTATTAATGGAAGTACCAATATGGTAGTCTACTTGATAAAAATTACTCTCTCCATCCCAAATATATAGGCTGAGTTTTCTTTTTCGTTTGTCCCAAATATATGGGCTGATTTCTAAATTTAGAATATTTTGATTTATTACTTTACTAATATACCCTTATTTACTTTGCATAGTTAAAATCAACATCCTTCACTTAATTTATGGTTTTAATGAATCTCATCAAAATAATTTATGAATATGAGAATTCAAAATTAAATCATTCAAATTTTTTACTACTTCCAGCAATAATTTACTATTAGTTGCTAAAAATTAAATAGGGGTAAACTAGGAAAGTTGTTGACAAAAATTACTTTTTCAATAACATTAATTATGTTTTCTTAATCTGTGTGAAAAACAAAATAAGCCTATATATTTGAGACGGAGAGAGTATAATCAATTGAAGAAGGTGGGAAATTAATAATATAACATGGGATTAAAAATAAACTAATTAAAATATGCAAAATGAATATGATCAACCAAAGATTGAGAAGATAAAATCGTTTATTTAAGTATCGATTGCATTATGAAATCAGACTTCTCCGTGGATTGGAAAAGTCTCCAATATTGTTCCAAATTGAGTAATGTTATTCGTAATTGCTCACTACAATAGTCGTCCAACGTGGCATACATATGAAAGGTGATTATTTGATACATTATTGTTGTAGTTTTTTTATTGACTTGTGCATTAAATAATTTCATGTCATGTGTTTGCCATGTAGGACGACTATTGTAGTGATCGACTGCAAATATGTTTATTCTTCCAAACTTTAGGGAATTTGATTTGCCATAAAAAATTTAGACTAACTATAGTTATATATATAACAAAATACTCTAGTAAAGTTGAAGAGAAAATATGTACAATACATTCGAGTTTGGAGTGGAATAGGATGTCACATTTTTCGCGTGTTAAGAAGTTTCTGAGAAATCAGTTTTATAAACTTAAAATCCAATTAATTTTGTGTTATTTTGTGTAATTAATTATGTTTGTAATAAAAAAAAAAAGGAATATAATAAGAAACAAACATTAATAAAATTGCATTTAAGGTCCTTCAGTTTTTCTCTCCAATTTACATTCCTATAATTGTACTAAATCTTATGTTTGGAAAATTTCCTCAAAGGGCCCAAATATTCGCCCATCTCGCGTTCGTTGTCCAAACCTTTCAAACTTGGCAAAGATGGTCCAAACCTTTTCATTCTTGACACGAATGAGTGTTTTGGATGGATTCCTTCAAAAAAGGCCATTAGTTTTGTGCGCAGACTGCACTTTCTTTTGGGTAAATGCATTATTAGTCTAATTGTAACTTTTTGGAATATTTTTAAGAAGTTCAAAGAAATGAGGAAATTACATAAAAACAGTTGTTTAATTTTTCTAATTCAAAATTCAAGTCTGAAGTTTATTTAAGCAAAAATCAGGTATTAATTCAATTTACCCAACCACAATTTATTTCGCCCATCCCGTCTCACTCATCTCTCTCTCTAAATGCACGCACATCCCTTCTTCTCTTCTCCCTCAACAGTAGCGGCGCCACCCTTGGAAGAGGATCTAAGGTGATTCTGTTTACCACAACCTGGTCGAGGCGGTGGCTCCATCAGTATGGGCTCTTCGGTCTCCGGCAACCGGCAACGAAGGAGATGTGTCGGAAGACGCTGCTAGCATCAAGGGCTACCAAGAGTTCTCAGTAGCGTCGTTGGGCAACGCTGATTCCAACTCTGCGAATGGCTAATGATGACGCTGCAGTCCTTGGACTTCGATTGGTGCATACAATCCTTCGTGTCGATGTTACAGTCTTTCGTCGCGATGCTGTAGTCCTTAAGGTTTTTGGGTGTGATGGTGGTGGTGAGATAGTGGTGTGGTTGGATGCAGTGGTGTTGGCGACATGGTGATGACACTATCGGTGTACAGTGGTGTTTAACCAGTTGTGATGCAGATGTGGTGTATGGTGGGTTGGTGGTTGGAGGTTTGTGTGCTGTGGGTAGGGTGATGTTGGCGACATGATGGCGGCACTGTCGGTGTGTGGTAGGTTAGTAGGTTCAGATCTGGTTCATGGTGGTGGCGATAGTGGTGAGGTAGTGATGTTGTGCTCGTGATGTTGTGTTGGTGGTGGTGGTGGTGATTGTAGCGGTGGCGACAACGGCGACGACAGGATGAGATGAAAAATGTTTGTGACCAAGTATTGGTGGTAGTTCGTGATCGGGGTTGAGTGTTTGGTGTATGTGACCAACTATTTGGTTCTTTGTGGCCAACTATTAAATTGTGATCTTAAAATTTGATAATTTGTGACTAAAAAAAAATAATGTGACCAACAAAATTTAATATGTGACGATATATAAACTGTGACCTATAAATTTTTTGATCCGTGGCCAATGAAATAAAATCGTGACCTATAAAATTTTTGATATGTGACATCGAAATAATCGGTGACCAATTAATTTGATAACATGTGATCGATAAATAAGTTGTGACATATAATTATGTACTTGTGACCATTAATTGTATAATTATGACATTATTACATTTAATTAATAAAAAATTTAATTAATATCCAATTTTTGTATTTTTAAACTTAAAACCTGAAAACTGAATTAGTGATACTTAATACATGATTTAAGTTTTTTCCCCTCAAAGAAATTTTCTGGAGAAATTAGGAGTTTTCAATAACTTTTTGGGCTAAAATAAATTTCTATCCAGGCCCAAAATCAAAATACATGCTAAGCCTTTCTTAGTCTGCAGACTCTGCACACTACATTTCCATCAATTTTGCACATTGAGCCCAGACCCAACTGGATTACTACTGAGTCAGGAGGACATCTTGGCCCAACTTGAAAACTGAAATTATTTGATAATAAATTGGTAAAACAAGGCTTTGCTCTTAAAATATGATTTTCACTCAGTTCTGGAGCGATTTGGTAGCAGACGAGCAGTTCAAATTAGGCATTGTAGACTATAGTATGGTCCACATAACTCGGCAGCAAGGTTTGCTCATTAAACATGTTTGTGTACATATTCTGATGAACCTAGAGTTCAGAGTTTGGACAACGAAATTTTTGTCCAATGCCCCAATTATTGAGCATTAAGACATTAAATTTTTTGACTGTTTTTGATACACAAATTGAACATTACTACTTAGGATAAAAGGCAAAAAAAAATTCTTTTATCATTATTTTTTGTCTCGTATCGACCAATTCATCATTCCAGCACATGCATGTTGATATTATATATGACAGGTGCACATAACGTACACCTTAGATTCTCATCAAGTAATGATCCAACGTAGCTTAAATATTCGAGACAAAGAGAAGTTGATATCATATCAATTGGCTTTCTCAATATGAGTAATTTCAATGTGTAGGTAAAGAAAGTATCATTCTTAGGGTCCGTTTGATTGCAAGAGTGAAATTTGAGTGAAAAGGAAATGAATTTTAGGGAATTGAATTGCCTAGAATTGTTTTACCGGGAATTGTCAATTAATTGTGTTTGATTGGTATAATTTTTCACCTAATACGTTTGGCTTTATTTTTCATGCAAATTGTTATTTTTTGAGATAGATTTTTTTACAATCTGTATTAAAATTTGTTTGGATTGTCAAAAAATTTTTAAAAAAAAATTGATTTTTTTTTTTTGCTTCGCTTTTCATGTAAATTGTCAATTAAATGGATTTTTTTTCCCATTGAGTCTAAAATTTGTTCCCATTGCCAAAAAAAAGAGAAGAAGATGGAATTCAATTACCACATAATAGATGGGAAACCATTTTTAAGCAAAACGTGCATTAATGGGTTGTACCTAGAAAACGGTTGGAATTCAATTCCATGAAAAATTTGGCGTATCAAACAGCAAAAAGTTGGAAAATCCTGGAATTCAATTGTCAGTTCCATGGAAAACTTGCGTATCAAATGAACCCTTTAGTGTTAAAGTGTGAAACCCAATTATTGTTATGATGCAGAGCCAATAGGATTTTGCATTATCATCAAAGAGAGAGATTGGGGTGTCACACAAGATAGAATGTTCGATTTTCCCTTATAAACCTTTTTTTTTTATTTTTTATTTTTTATCATAGTGAGTTAATGTAGCACGGATGAAGACATAGTCTCAACAAACTATTGTAAATTTTACGTATTCTTTGATGTCTCTATTCATTCAACGTAATTTTATTGCTTTTGATGATATAAATTAAAATTTAACTTATCCCAAATCGGGACCAATCAAAAATATTAAATCAATCGAGATTATTAATTTAATTAGTGATGTTATACTGTAGTTTCAAATAAATTTCACTTTGAACAGCAAAAGTATTTATTTAAAATTTAAATATAAATTAAATATTTTTGAAAGTTAAAACTGATCGTTGCGGTGGACCCATCCTAGTCGAGGAGAGTCAATGCACGCTTCCGATGAGTACGGCTTGAGTTAGCTTGGCTCTTGGCTTTGACATATGAAATATAATCTTTCTTCACATGCCTAGCTTTATGACAAGATCATACTCGGATCTGACTCCTCGAGAAATTACAATTGCCTTCATTTAGTCGATTTAGTCCCTTTCAAGGGATTTGAAGTTCTGGTCGAAAATGAAACCAGTCTAATGAGCACTGAGTAATATATTTCAACTCTGGACCACTTTGAGTCAAACTTGAGGGCTGGAAAAGAAGGGACCCACTTACCACTATACTATTCAAATTCAATAAGAGCATGTTTGATTGCAAGGGTGAAAAACGGGTGCAAAGAAAATGAATGATAGGGAATTGAATTGTCTAGAAAACGTTTTACAGGGAATTATAATTAAGGTCTGTTTGATTGTAAGGGTGGAACACGGGTGGAAAGAAAATGAATGGCAAGGAATTGAATTGTCTAGAAAACGTTTTACAGGGAATTGTAATTAATGGTGTTTGATTGGTATAATTTTTCACCTGAAATTTTTTTTGTTTTGTTTTGTTTTGTTTTTTATACAAATTGTCAATTAAATGGATAAATTTTTTTACCATTGACTTTGGAATGTGTTCCAATTGCTATAAAAAAAAAAAAAAAAAATTGTCAAAAAGTTGGAAAACGTTTTTCCACCACTATGGTGAAAAAACGTTTTCTAATTTTTGTGCATCAACCGCTTGTACCTCTGACAAATTAGTGCAATCAAACAGGTAAATAGTAAAAAGTAAGAAAACGTTTTCCACCTTTCACGAAAAACTACGGCAATCAAACAGGCCCTTAATGGTGTTTGATTGGTATAATTTTTCACCTGGCAAATTTTTCGTTTGACTTTGTTTTTTATGCAAATTGTCAATTAAATGGATAAATTTTTTACCATTGACTTTGGAATGTGTTCCAATTGTTAAAAAAAAAAAAAAATGTCAAAAAGTTGGAAAATGTTTTTCCACCACTATGATGAAAAAACGTTTTCTAGTTTTTGTGTATCAATCGCTGGTACCTTGGAAAACGTTTTCTCTGGAAAATTAGTGCAATCAAACAGGTGAATAGTAAAAAGTAGAAAAACGTTTTCTACCTTTCACGAAAAACTACGACCAATCAAACAGGCCCTAATACATAAGTCTAAAGTTTTGTGTATGGTCGAAGAGTGTGAATGTAACAGGAATTTGTCTGAAAGTACTTGTTATAAACTTATACAGCAATGTAACAGCCATGCAAATGATAAGATCAGAAAATAGGAAGAGATAGATAGAACACAACGCGTCGTGTTGTCCACTAAATTTTAGAAATGTGTTCAAATTCTACGAGATAATTCAAAAAAAGGATGCTAAGCTGGAGAATCAAATCAAAATGCTTTTGGTAACATAAACACAATCTATTTTTATAATTAGATAATTTCATAAATATCTATATATCTTCAAATTCCACAGACTTTTTCTGTTAGTTTAGGGCTGATACACATTTTTTAAGGTCAATTTTGGGCATGAAATCTAAGACTAATAGCTACGACTCTTAGCACCTGTTGAGCCTATTTTTTATAATAGATTTCATGAAAAGCGATCGTTCTTGAAAGACTATTATCAAAAAGGGTTTCGAACAAAATTTAAGTTTTTTGACCAGAAAATCACCAGTCTCTTCCACAAATGAAGTTTTTGGTATACAATTCGTGGTACAAAACCAATAGCACAAAAGGTACCGATTGAACGGCCCGACGCAAAATTCTCTTAAACCCTAACTACAAAAACCAGTGCAAAACCCATATCAAATTAAAATACGCAACTGAGATTCGATCACCATCTCTCTATCACTTGCACAAAGTATTTAATCTCACAAAGAGAAAACAATTTCCAACTAGAGGCTTGAAAAAAGACGAACGAGAGAGAGGAGAATTTTTGGAATCGCAAAGCAAGAAACAACAATAATAGATATGACCTAATATTGATCTTATTTTTTATCCGAATAAGATCCAACGATACGTGACATCTCAAAACTCAAAATGACATTAAAAACGCTGTTCTCGAGATGCAAGTGGGTTCAAGTTTTGGATGAATCAATTTATCAAGAAATTGAAATAGAGAAATATCATCGCCCCCACAAGACCATGTTGACATCACTACCCAACATAAAACAATTATCATATCACAACTACAACTCTTCTCTCTCTCTCTCTCTCTCTCTCAGAATTTTGAGAATCCCACTGGTGTACCCAACAAGTATATTGTATACACGATGGAATCCTCTGCAAAAAAAAGCACACTGGAGCAGCAATACATTCATCGAGAAATTCCTAAACAGACATTATTTGAGAAACCATTGACTCCAAGTGACGTGGGCAGGCTCAACCGTCTTGTTATACCAAAACAACATGCCAAAAAGTACTTTTCCCTAAACGGCTGCAGAGAAAAAGGGCTGCTCCTAGGCTTTGAGGATGAGTTGGGAAAATATTGGAGGTTTCGATTTTCTTATTGGAACAGTAGCCAAAGCTATGTCTTGACAAGAGGCTGGAGCCGTTTCGTTAAGGAAAAGAGGCTTGATGCAGGAGATATTGTTATTTTCGAGCGCCACCGGGTGGAAGGTGGCAGGCTTTTCATTGGGTGGAGACGGAGAATCATTTGCGGTGGCGCGGTCCAAGAATCTCATGTTGCTCAGCCGGCTGTGGTGGCTTCTGGTGGCAGTGATGAGTGGAGACAATTGTTGTCTTATTCTAGTCACCCTCATCCAGCGCATTTTCAAGGGTCTCATCTCCCGAGCAGTTTTCATGCAGGTTTCTAGGCACTACTACATTACGCCAAATCCTATCTTCTTTTCGTTTCTTCTAACTTAGGATATCAAATATTACACATAAGTTGCAACCTAAATACACCCACACAGACACACACTTCATGTAACCTTTTTCTCGTAACTAAAAACACGTTCTCACACTACATAAAGTAAAATAAAAAGTACTTCGTTCAGAGATGGAGTATAATGAAAAACTAAAGAACTACTCTGCATACGTCCTAGTCATACTTCTTGTCACCATACAAAAGTACTCGAGTCTCCGTCATGGTCTTGGTTGTTTTCTTTCTCGCTACTTGATGGAGGATCGTGTAAATTTATTACCCAAATGAATTTTGCTACTTGTACAATATTTGTTGACAACAATGGTTGACAATCATCTCACATAAAAGGAGGCTCATGATTTTTTTATTCATCGTGGGCCCCCCTTCCATGAGAGTGATTGTCAACCATTATTGTCAATCAATGTTGTACTTGTAGCATGGTTCTACCCAAATTCCATAACTTTATCATCGTCTCCATCAACATAACCAAAAGCATCACCATCATATTCATTTTTCCTTGAACATCATTATATATAGACAATTTCTACAAGTAGATGGTGCTTTGTCTGAAAGCTAAAATTCTTAGACATAGAACACATTTATTTGTATATTTAACCTATTTTTGGTTTAGTTAGAAATCAAATTTTTAGTAGATTTTGATAAAATTGTGCATTCCCACGAAATGTAGGATTGAAAATGAGTTCGAAAAAAAATAGAAATCAAATTATTTCACTACATATCATTTTCTGGACACTTTATCGATGTCCTTTTCTAGACATAGTATAATCCCTTTAATTTATTGTAGCGTGTAGAATAGCATGAATTGCTAATGTGTTTCTGTTGCAGGATCAGTTTTACAGAGCCAAAGTACCCCAAATGGGAACTCCAAGAGGCTGAGATTATTTGGGGTGAATGTGGAGTACCATGCAGATGAGTCCAGCCAGCCGCCCACACCCGATGATTTGCCCATGTCGAGCGAGGGTCAAGCCCACATATGTTATTTGTAGGATAAAAATTAGTTGGAGGAACTATTAATGTATAATAATAGAATGTTAAAAATAAAACTTATCGATTGAGACTCGTGACAACATAATGTCTTAAATTGAAATTGTCCGTTGTTAATTGTTGCGATCTCTTTAAATAATCGCTCCTAGGATACGACGATCGAATCAGTTGTGTAATGATCCCCCCCAAAAAAAAAAAAAAAAAAAGAAAAATCAGTTTTCTCAACATTACTATAATTTAATTATTTTTAAAAAATAATATATCTAACATCATCAATTTTATTCCAGTTATTAATGATCATACACTAACCACATGGCACGTTAAAGATTTTATTAGCTTTAATTTTTGACAACATTAGAAACCGTGCAAATATTTGTTAAATCGTCGTAGACTTCACAAAAAACATAACCCACTTCAAACTCTAAAGGTTGACAGGAAGATTGATGTGCAATTTATAATAAAACATAAAAGATTGATAATTCATTTGGTCTTTTTAAAAGTTTTTCTACTTCAACAATTTGACTATAATAACATGGAAAAGAATATTTCAAACGGACGACTATTTACATTCACAGTTTTTATATATTCATCATACTTTATATTCGTCCTTATTAAAATTTTAAAAAATTACTATTGTCATCCACGTCACATTCCAATATTGTCCTACTTGAATTCATTCATTTAAACACTGTATATTTACACAAATTTTATATATTCATTCCATTCTAAATATATCCCTAATACAATTTCAAAATTTTAAAAAATCACTATATTCATCCTCATTACATATAACATCAATCTATTATATAGAAAATAAAATTAAATGTCCAATAAGTGTGTTATTTGCCACATGAATTGGTCCGTTATATTTGATTGACAAATATTCATTTTTTTTTTGTATCCGATAAAAATCAAGTTTTTGATGTTATGCATAATTTTGAAATAAAATTCACTTTGTCATCAACTGATATGTTGCAAGATAAAACCAGATACATAAGTACAATTCTGAAAATCTAGTACTTAATGTCCCAATAAAAACTTAAGGTTATGTAAAGATGCTTCCACATTGTTTAAGTCTGCTATGGACTTATTATTGTACACTTACATAAAGTATAATCCTAGAATGAGAAGATCTACAAAAAAATATAGAAGGGTTCAACAGTTGTGCTCAACGAGGGGTTGAATATGTTATTTTCATCAACTAATACTTAGAATATTCTATGCTCAAACGTCCTAAAAAAAGTGATTTCTTGGTTGAATATAATGCCCAGAGTTAATTTAAGAACCTAAATTAGATTATTTTATCACAGACATAAGATTTTTATTATTTATTGTGGTTGTTGAATGACCATATTTTCCAACGAGTAAATCTAAAATCGAATCACAACTTTCATCTTTTAGTCTAAAATAAAAATCCTCTAATGGTATCTCTTCTATTGTTGTTTTGATTTCAGTTAAAGATGATATTTGATGAATTATTAGGGTTTTATGATTTTAGTGGAGGATATTTTATGATTATTACACAAATTCTAGAAGGATATAAAAAAGTTAAAAAAAAATAAATTAATGAAATTAAGTATGAGTGGATGAATTTAGAATGATATATTTTTATTTAATTTTATATATGTCTGTTTAGGTAAATTAACATAAGATTAAATATATAATATAATTATTTTTTAAAAGTTGATGTATATATAAAAATCGTGAATATAAATACAATTAAGCTATTTGTACATTATCTTTGACATTTTTGTTGACAGATGGGTGATGTGATAATATTATGATGGTTGAATTAAATGTGTAAGATGTGAAAGATGATGTGAGATTGTGTCAAAGTGTTAATTCGGTAAGTCAGGATGTAAATTAAGATGTACATATAACAAGATTGATATAAATAGCTCCACCAATATTTCAAGTGTATCTAACATGATCTATAAAACACGTTACAGCCTTAATTATATAGAGGTCCCCTCAAAAGAAAAATCTTAAACTGCGAGGAGTCGTGCGAAACTAGGAAAGTTGTTGGTATGCATTTTTGTGTGGTGTCTAATTGTCTCATGTTTTTTGTAAGAAACATATGAATATCATCTATTATTATATTTAGCAATCCTTTAGAAAGGTATGATACAAGTTTGGCTTGTGGCGTATCCAATAGTTTGCCAAATAAATCACGTGCTAGCTACCAGAAAAGTTTAGAACCAAACAAGATCTCCCGAAGTTTGCCCGTGCTTTAAAAAATTGCTTATAAGTAAATAATTAACTTTTTATTAGCTAAAAATAAGTCAGATAGGTCAAGTAATTTTTCACTTAAGAAGTTATATTCAACTATAATATTGAGCTCCTATTTGTCAACCATTCTTTCAAATTCTTTTTTCTCATGCTCATTTTCAACCACAAATTTTTACAAAAAAAAAAAAAAAAATTATTCTTTACGTAAATCCAAAATTTCTAACACTTCTTAACCACACATTCTCCAAAAAAAAATTTATTCTTTACCACAAAAAAAAAAAAAAAAAAAAAGGTTTCAAACAAGGGCTAAATTTAAAATTATTATAAGGTGAAAGAGTTTATTTATTTATATTTTATATTTTATATTTGTTAAGTTTCAAAACTGAACCATGATGCACTAATAATTTTACTAATTGCTACTGAATTTGGTTGCAGCAGTATATCAATATTTGAGGATATAATTATTAAATATTAATGAAATATGTGATTGAAAAGTTACGATTCCCATGAAATATATGATTAAAAGTAATTATTAACTTTGATTTTGATTAAAATTTAGATTTTAATCCGTAACAAATATGGGCTTAATATTGATAAGGAATTGATTAATGATATTTAAGGTGCACTTTGAGCTTTTTGTAATCTAAGTAGTTAATTGAATCCACATACTGGCTCCAGTATGCAGTATTACATGCCATGAAAGATCTCCACATTGAGCATCAAAGGCTCATCCACCGCTCAATAATATCAATAAAAAAGGGTAACTGGCACAAAAATTCCTATCGTTTGTCATCCTTACGATAATCTTCCTCATTGTTTCAATTTTGACAATTGAACCATTGCGATAATGATCATTTATATGGATTCCATCCATTTCTTCTGTTCAATAGACATGTGCTCTGTACATGACATAGTTGAGAAGGGTAAAAAAATAAATCCACCTAACTCTCTGTAATGAGGCTTTCCAGTGTAACATAACGTTTTTACCCTTCTAAATTATGTCGTGCGCAAAGTACACGCTTACTTAAACGGAAGAAACGAACGGAATTAAAAGAAACGCAACATTTTTAGCATGAAGTATTGATACGAGGGAACAAATGTCAAAATTAAAACAATATGGACAATTACCGCAATGGTGGCGAAAGATACAGACATTATGCCAAAATTACGCAAAAATAATTGTCTACAAAGACTGAATATTCACATGTAAATAATGATAGAAAATGTTACATGTACACAATGCCCTACATAATGTCCTACACCTCCCTCACATGGAGGGGAGCCCACACATAATAAAATATTCGTGGGCCCCCCTCCATGTGAGGAGGGTGTAGGGCATTATGTAGGACATGAAGTGTACATGTAGCATAGTCAATAATGATTTACTTCTTCATTGGCACCGGTATAATGTTTAGGCAAATATGAGTGAATAACCTCTGTTCGAAAAAGTTCATTTGTAACTTCTTAAGAATAGTGAAAATAACAATAAGTAATTTGAATGAGTAACTGAAAAGTAAAAGTAACTTTTAATGTAATTAAAATGTTTCCAAATGCGGCAGCCGGACTTTGATCTGGTAAACTATCTGAAAAAAAAAAAAAACCCACAAGCTTTGAGACATGAATATTTTACTTTGAACATTGCGCATCATCCTTCAATGTCACGTATACGTAGAATAGTGCACAGTGCACACAGCAAGAATGATGAACCAAGAGAATTTCATTCTTGAAGATAAGAACAAGATTAGATGGGTCCATTAACATATTTTTTTTCAAATTACCTCTTATGAGAATACTTACCATATCTTAATTTGCAGAATAAACCAAACATAAATGATGACTAATGAATCACCAAACATGTAGCAAAAACTTGTTTTATCCCATCGACAGTTCCGCAGCACCTTAAGCATTAACAGGAGCAGACTTCATCTTAACAAGAGACAATGAATCACTAAGTTAGGATTATTGTTAAGTAATTAGCCTAAAATTCATACAAGTAAAAATCATGCTCCTCGTTAGCATTGTTGATCATGAATTTACCAATTCAGGTTGTGGATAAACCAAGCAAAATCAATTATACCCGAAAGAATTGATCTTGGCCTTTCTACAACTTAGATCATTTTTCTCTCCATTCTTTTCCGTTATAACTGAATGTCCACTAATTTATCAGATTTAGGATAAAACACTTATAACAACTAGGTCATCGGACCATTACATAAAACATTTAAAATATATTATTTACAAATTTGAAAAACAATATATTAAATACTTAACAGTATTTAAAAATAAGTAAACCGAGCTGATCAAATCTTGAATACGTTTACATTGATCATATTGCCCTAAACTACATGTCCATTTCTAAGGTAGTCAACCAAATGGAAGGTGGAAAGGAAAATGTTCACCTTGTAAACACCATATATTTAAGCGAATTTATGGAAGACCAGGAGGCCATTCAGTGAGTACATACCCGGAGTGCAAGACACTTGGAATGAACTTCTAGAAGCCAAACTGTGTAACTGGATTCAGAACACAGCTGATGTGAAAATGTGGGTTATTGCTCTGGACTTTCGCTGGGATTCACCTTGTCTACCATTTCCTTTACTTTCTCAAGCTGCCTCAAGAGATCTAACCTTTCAGGTCCATAAGTGGAAGGTATCTGCCAGAGAACAAATCAAATATGGTCACAGGTCGGGCTTCATGGGGGAAATTAAACAATTAGCTCAGGGGGATCAATTTTTACACACCAGTGATGGTACATATCTTTGAATTGCGGCCAACATAGCAGCATGCCCTACTGCAGTAACCTGCAAGATGTATAAAATGTAGCAATGTCAGTTTATGCACACATCAGGATCTAGGAGAAAGAAAGACTGGCTTTGTCTATGGTCATGTAAAATCCCCACTTCGCTTGAAGTGTGAGCAAACCATTTTTTCTTGTATGACAAGAAGCCTGCTTAATACCAATTTAATTAGGCAAAGACGAAGTCCTGAGGTTAAGGTAATAACATTTTGATGGACATAGCAGGTCAGAGGACATCATATTAGGCCATATAGTGGTCAATGTTTATCTTTTTTGTTTTCCTTTCCTGTTCATCCAAAAGGAACATTCCTCCAGAATAACTTGTGAATCTCGTGCAATGTTTGTATGCATAGCAAAACCGTCAATTAGCGCATAATTACAAGAAAAAGGAAGATGATGAATAGGTAAAATATTTTTAGCACAAAAAGCGGTTATCGAATATGCGAGAAGAGTGAATGTTAATTACAATAACTACTAGCATAAGAATTTCCCCCCATAGATGAAGCAAGTATTTCTACTAGGCAACTCTGATTCCTGATTATTTCTACTCATATAATTGACTCAAATTCTACAAGAATCTCCCTTAGAGGCAAGCCGTGTCACCAATACACATACAATTCAAGATAAGAATGTTAGGGCTTACTGGAAGGAGCATGAGAAAGCCAATTGGAACTACTGAAGCCAAGTCAGTTAATGTTCTTTGGAGAGATTGCTTTTCTTTCTCTGTTAATTCATCCCCTATTAGAACCCTCCTAAGCAGTCCCATAGCAGCGCTAGTGTCAATGGCTAGAAGCTGGGTGCCTTGCCAAACATCCTGCTTATGAACACCAAAACTTTCACTGAGTGATTGAAAGTTAGCAAATGGAGGAATAATAAACTATCCCTTACTTTGGCAAGCAAATAAACTTCAGGATAACTCGCTATCTTGTATGAGATGTGGATTTGCTACCTTAAAGTATACTAATATTTAGATTTTGCAGTGAATATATTTTTGTTGCTTCACATTCCAGTACGAACTTGGCTTGAAAGTGATTTACTAGAAGAGTAACTACAGACTCAAAAATCCAAAACCCTTCCATAAAATTCAAAGATAGTAAGAGATACAAGGACGAAATAGATTCCTTCCATTGGGCTTGAGCAACAACTGTATTTGCAGACACATTGCATAGAGAAATCCAGAAAAGTTCGAAAGCTTATACATCTCCGCAGGAGCATTCATATCCTTTTTCCATGTATGTTTCCTTCTATTGATAAATTTTATCTTCAAAAATACATGATATATGAAATTCTAAGTCCAAAACGTTGCCACATTATTATCCCAGTTTCTCACTTCTACCTTAGCATTACAGTTATTAAGTTTTCGGATTGATTGATATAAGGGGTTGTTAGACAAAGCTTTTGATAAAAGTTTTAGCAAATTTTGATAAAACTTGATGGTAATGTGTGTTGAAAAGTTGTGGATCCTATGAAATGTGTGGTTAAAATTGAAGTTTGACCGGTTGAAAAGTTCGATAAAATTTTAGGAGAAGTTTTATCAACCAAGCATAAGTTTCTTACTTTTAGAATGCAAAATCGGAACCTGCGTGCCATAATTAACTACCTCAAAACCTTAATATAGAATTGATGATTGATGCATGAAACTTATGTAACATAATCAAATTAAATATATTTAGGGTAAATAAAATGTATAGTAGTATTATTGTAACTGTGAGTAATGCAAAGGATATACTTTTGAACATGGACTAACTTAGTAGGGAAGTACTTAAACTACGAGATGCAACGTCAGTGTAGATTCATTAGAAAATGCTGATGTGAAATTAGAAAAAGAATAGAATAATGATGGTATTTGTATTTCTACATTTTCTCACTTCAATTCAATTTGTTCTAAACGATAAAAATCCTAAGAAATATATGAATTAGTAAACAATAAATATATGCATTAATTTTGAATAAAAATTATTGATTTCAAATTATAAGCCCAAGTCCATTGTCCTGGCATGGCCCTAAGTGGACTTGATCTATGGACCATCTTGGCAATCAAGCATATTAGGACTATGATATGACCCAACATCGACAGATTAAATGTGGGGCTGCCGTGCAGTTTACACCTCTATCTATCTATATTATACACCAGTAAAGAGGGGTAAAACATTCGTACCGTGCTTGTTTCTTTCAGCTTATCCAATGATTTCTCAATTACACTCTCTTTCTTCTGAACCTGAACCAATTGAGCACCTTTAGCTTCATTACTGTACCTCAAAGCATCATCTCTCGTCTGAATTTCTTCCTGGATGAAATGCAATGGATAAATCTCATCAAATAAAGCAGGTACTTAAAACTTATACAAGTAGAGAGAAACTTTGACAACTAGAAAGTCGAACATATGAACTCAGTTATGCTTACCGATCTATCAGAAGTCAAAACAACCCAAAGATACTACTTTAAAAACATGGTGTTTCAGTTAATTTTGTTTAGGCCACTCAGTTCATGAAAGGAAACAAAAAATAGACAGATTATTAGGGCTCCGAAGAACCTTTTTAATATTACATCTTTCTAAAAAGAAGTCGTTTCTTGCAATTGTTCTCACCAAAAAGCATATCACGAACTTCAAAATCAGTTTAACTTATTTCATTCATATCTGCACATTTTTTCAAGAAAATAAATGGATTTAAACATTTAAGGGAAATATTGTAACAATAATTTAACAACCATAGGCAAGGTTGCCACAAGAACTGAGAGAAAAACACTCGCTCTTAAATATATTAAGAGCTTGTTTGACATAAATTTTGTAAATTGGAGAATGTGTGGTTAAAAAGTAGGGAAAAGTTATGGGTCCACTTGCAAAATTATTTTACTTGAAGAATGTATGGTTAAAAATGAGTTTTAAAGAATCTATACCAAACAAGGGCTAAATTTGAGCAAAGATGTGAATGCCTGACTACTATCAGCAAAAAAGGTTATAGCATTATCACACAAAATCCACTAATCTTGCAAGCTTGAAAGGGAGACCTGATTATCAATAAAGGGACCTGACTAAACTGGCAGATTTAAGGCTGGATTCTGGGACCAAGAACTCTCAAGTTCTAAATCCCGCTATTGTGTAGGTTACATGTTGGTTTCTGTACCAGTATGTGAGTATATTGTATTTGATATTGGAAAACGGAAAAGAAAGGGAAAATAAACTGCTCAGCTATTTTATGAACCTAAAAGAAATTACATCTGTTTCACAACATTATCATGATTATTGTCTATACTTCAGAGAGTTATAATTCCCTGCCATAGTCTAGCACTGTGTGTGATTTGCAGTACAGGTCAGCTAGATGGACACTGATGTCTCATAAGAACTCCACGTGTCCACACAGAATCTTCACACAATATCTCACCAGTCCAAATGCCTGATTAAGTTTTCTCATAACAGTATCCAACTATATGGGTGTGTTATTACAAAAGTACATGGCTATCAAGCTTGGTGGAGCAAAGTCAAACAATGACTACAAAATTACAAAGTTCATAATATTTGTTTAACTACCTCACCAAAAGCTTAAGCTTTTTGAGAACAGGCATATATTTATTAGTCTTCAACAAGCTCTGATTCCATTTTTTGTCAAATGCACAATTATTATTAAGGATAGCTGTGAGACTTGAACCCACGCCTACTGTCCCCTATAATTCATGTTGAACTAAAAGCTTAAGCTTTTAGAGAGAAGACACATTTATTTATTTAAATTTAGTCTTCAAAGATATCATATTTCCATGCGCTCTTACACTGCTACAGAAAGTAAGAAACTTAACAACTCCAAGTTAAGACCACATACGAGTGAGTCCTTATCTGAACCGTATAATGAGGATAACATGTGGTTTATGCAAAATTATTCATTAGTATAAAAGATGATGGCTTTTTTACTCTTTGTTCGGCCATTTTGCAAGCATTTAGGCAGAGTTCCACATCCTTGTGAACAGTCATGCAAGGTTTTTCAGAAAAAATAAATGGAAAAATAAATGACCCATGGGAGAAAGATTGTTGTCTATCCAGTTTAACTGGTCCTAAATGATCCTCATGATCATTTAACCCTACAATTGTATTCTTACTCTTGATTGCGTACAGTAAAACCAGGATGGATGAAGGCTTATTAAGAAAAATGAAGCCAGTCATCATTGCAAAAGAGAGGAGAAATGGGGCCTAAATATGAAGCATAATTCTTGAACCAGTCACTATAAACCTAATAGAAGGTCAAGATGTACCTCATCATATTCATACTGACCAGTGCTCTTTTGAACTAGTTTCTCCAGTTCTATTAGTTCACTCCTCAAGAGTTCAAAACGTTGAATTTCATTGGATTGCAAGTCAACAATTTCCTTACTCACAATTTCCTGTTCATGGTAACCACCATCCTGCAAAGAGACCACCAAAAAGGGAAAAATGAAGAAAGAATAATATTTTTAACCACTCATAACTCAGAGGCAGAAAACCTTTGACGGCATACAAAAATCTGAATTTCCCAAACAAATTCAGTACATTAGCAAAATGTCATTCTCATCGGAAAGACACAGTAGCGTACATCAGAATATCGCTCCTCTAGCACAATCAGCATCGCATAATGTGAACACAAATTTCATATTTCCAAATTGATACAGTATTATTTTCCCATCCCAATTTGACAGAAAGTCAGACAATAGATATATGTGAATTAAAATATATGCCATCAGTTTAAGCCCAATTAGATGTAAGGCAGTAATAGATACATTGACAGATAGTATCATAGCAACTTCGCACATCAATCTCTAAGGTTAAACCTAGTCTTTAGAGACAATAAGCGATCAGACTAGATACATAAGTCAGTTTTGAGTCAGAGAAACATTATGACGTCTCTAAGTTTGAACTTCCAGAAGCTTTCAGAAGTTTTAAGGAAGATCAACAGAAGTCAAGGAAAATAGTCATCTAAGCAATGAACGACCAGAAGCTGCACTGTAAATAAATTCTAAATTTGGCACACAGCATGAAAGTAACCATGATACAATATCCACAAATTAAATAGCACATCAATATCACATTTCTTGTGCCCTCCATGAGGAAAACTTGCAGAAGGCAAACAAATGAACATACAAGTAAAGGAACAGGTATAGAGTCCATTGAATGCCATACATTTTCAATTGCAGTTGATGAACCAGTGTCGGATGATTTTCCTGGGCGGTAAGCTAAAATATTCCATAGTCCATGAGGATTGCTTACCCTAGAAGGAAGGTATTTATCAGCAAAATGATAGAAATTGTAAACAACAAATCAACATAAAGAAACAACATATAGTGATGAACAGCAACAGGGGGTAAGAGCTCGAAAACATCTGAGAAGCCTTAATACCTGCTGCTCCTATCCATTTTCATAGTAGCACTTTTGCTGCCTTGTCCTCTAGAATATTGATGTTGCTCACTAATTGGAGAGGTTGAACTACTGACATCATCTCCCTAGTAGCTCAAACAGAAGCCAAATCAGAAGCAAATAAATTGAAAATCATATATGTTCATGTCATCATAATAAGGTACAGATGATACATGGATCTAAAGACTCTACGTAATTAACACGAATGTTATGATTGCTCCCACTTGGCGGCAACTTATAAGTAATATTGCATTGCACTTGGGTGAGTCCTCTCAGAAAAACATAAGAAATCAAAACTATGTACAATTCTTACAACTCCTACACCTACATCGAACCTATAACTGATGTGCGCCCCCAGTCCCCGTACCAATATAATTATCGTATGTCTAGGGATTATGTTCACGACATTCAGTATTCTTCTAGGCACATTCCACTACAACCATGGGACTTTGATGATTGGACTAGTTCAGAATCATTTCTAGATTGGCTCGACAATCTTGAAAAATTCTTCAACTATCACAATTTGAGTGACTCGGGTCGAATTTGCTATGCTAATAAGTCACTTGTCAGTTCTGCTAAAAGTTATTGGAAGTCCTTTTTACGTAATCGTCTAAGTCAACACTCAATCACTTTGTGGGATGAGATGAAACAGATTTTGAGTAATAAATATGCCCCTGTATATTTTCGAAATCAATTGTTAAATCAATTTTTTTTACACTGTAGACAAGGTACTTCCACTATTAGTGAGTATCTAGCACATTTCAAAGAGTTATTGTACAATTGTTATATTTATGAGGCTCCCCCACATTACAGCGTCTAGGTTTATTGATGGTTTGAATCCAGAAATTTTGTCTGACGACATTCCCGGACCCCATTCCTTAAATGAGACTTACCATTTGGCCAACCATTGGTACATATCGTTTCGACTTAAGCAATTATGTAAAAACTCAGACAAATCACTCCAGTCACGCCCTAAGTCTATTTGTGTTAGTATTCCTCCTGAAGAAGAAATGAGATTTTTATACTTGAACCAATTAACTCTTCTGATAGTGAGGATGAGAGTTATCAGACTTGTGTCGTATCCCCTGTTACACCGACTTTTGACATCATTAATCATAATAACTTTAATGACTTACTTGTGGTATTGTCACCTCTTCCAAACGTTTTGTTTGCTCCTGAATGTGTTTTTAAAGTTGATTTTGTTGCGACTTTAGCTCCAATGATTAGTACTTCTCAAGTTGCCACAATTTTTTCTAAGGCAATTATTCGCGTGCACACTTTTCCAATTGATATTTAGTTGTTGCCTACTAATTATTGGCATGTTGTGTTTGTGCCCACTTTTTTAGCCAATGTTCCTATTTTTCATGTCACGATCATACGGAAAACTCTTTTCAATCATGAAGCGTATGAACTTACTTTTGATGTGCAACATAAGTTAGGAGACCTTGATATTAATTCCTATGCTTTCACGTGTGTTTCCCTGATTCAATTTTCTAAAACGTGACAAAAATGACTTTTGATGATGCATATAAAGAAAATGTTTTTGAGTGGCCATTTCACTTAAATAAAATTCATATTTTCAATGTAAAGGAATTGTGTCATTATCAAGGTCAATTTGAATCTTCGATGTTGCAATCAATTTTTTCTACAAGCCAGCCTGCAGCGCTAGTCCCTTGTGCTCATCATTATGCACAACTATTTGAAGTTTTTGAAGATGAGTGTTCAAAGTTTTTGCTTTTTGGACTTCTATATCACACTTTGGTTGGAAAGAAAGACTGTCCATCTTGGTATGAACTTAGTTAGATAGTGTTGTCCAAAGTTCAATACAAGCATTTGGTGAAGACAAGAGATCAACCTCGTTGGTGTATGAAGTTTTAGTCTATCTCGCCGGAGTCGAGTTCTCTCAATCAGGAAGAAATAATGGAAAATTAGAAGGGATATGTCTATTCAGATTCCAAATTTAATGCGTATTTTAGGAAATGTTCTTAGTATTTGATTTATTACCTTTTTAGTATTTTCTTACTTATGATAGGTCTTTTGAAACCCTATATAAAGGGGTCTTTTGAGTTGTAATGAGACCAACCTTTTATAATGAAATAAATTGATCTTTCTCCCTATCTTTCTATTCTCTCCCTCTTCTTTCTTTTCCCCCCTCCTTTCTCTTCTTTTCTTCCCTTTCCCCATCTCCTACAATTGTCTCATATTGGATCCGGCATCATATTTACTTATCAACATTGCTGACATATTTAGGCATATAGTGACAAATCACGAAACTGATAAAAATGGACATAAGGGTATTCTAGACAGATTTCAATATAGAGATGCTTATTTATGCTGAAGTGAGAGCCAAGGCTCTCTGCCTTTTCTTTTCACCAACAAATCCCCTTCTCTTTTCCTCCCCCATTCCAGCATGTCACAAGAAGCTATGGCTGACCACATCCATCGTGACTTAGAACTCAAGATCTTTACCTACATTGAAACCGTGTTGAATCACTTCATCTAAAAGCTCTAGTTGTTACTTGTTAGTGAGGGGACAAGATTTTGTCTTCAACATCAAAGATATAATTGATGTAAAATTAGATTTATATCAAATGACCATCAGAAAAGAAACATTAGACTGCTCCATTGTCCCATCACCATCCTACAAACATCCTTCTCTCTCAGTCTATTATGTAAGTTATCTATGCTTTAGCACTTCCCAATTTGATGTAGTACAACTACCAATAAGAATGAAAATGAAACAGTAGAATTTATATCCCCAATTTGTACGGAGGCTGGCACACCCACATTGGAAATGAATATCAATGCATTACTAATTAGAAAATGAGGGAACATCGAGAAAGAAAAATCTAAAAAGACCAGATACAGATAAAAATTTCCGAGAATTTAATCTCAAACATATTCCAACCTAGATTTATTTTTGCAGATGAAGATAGATCTAGTGATGCAAAGGGAAAAAGATAAACCAGTTTCTGTTTATTTGTCTAGGTGTCACTCCACTTGTGGATTTTGTTCTAGTGCTTTGAAACTAGTTACTTCTTTATCATTATTTGATTCCATGGGGTAACATAAAAAATAACAACAAAACAAACAAGAGAAAATTTTGCTATCGTGACACACAAGCAATAGGAAAAACAAATCCTGGATATGTTATATAGATCAAGAAATAGCAACTCAGGCATTCCTTCTTTAAGAAAACAGAATGTATAAATCATAAATAAGAGAATATAGAAGGAATGTATAAATCATAAATTAGAGAACCAGTGACAGTTTTGAGTAAAGTATCAGAGGCACATGCTGCTGAAAATAAAAAAATATACCTGCTGAAGAGAAGCTGCCTTGGCCCTGAAAGATGCCTCGAGAAATTCAGCTTCTTTCTTTAGTCTTCTTATCCTTTCAAGGTCCGAACAGGCAGCTTTTATGTGCTCCTTTCCAGAATTAGAGCTTTTCACATGCAGCTCCTGAAGCAAGTCTTCAAGCCGTAAAAGAGCTTCTTCAACACTCCCCAGTGCCTAAAAGAAAATGTAAACGTCACTGCACAACTAGAATGATTTCAGTTGCTATACCACAAAAGTAACCCTGTGGACTGATGCCACTACATAATCAGTAAAGCAAAGATGTCGATAAAGAAAGTTATTCAATATGGAACACAGGAGTTATCAAACCAGAAGTTAAAGAATGACAATTATCATGATCTCATAAATGCAAAGAACTTGAAACATATGAAACTTGTTTGAGAAAACAAAAATTTCCTACTGAAGTCTGCAATTAACAAAACAAACAAACGTCGTGTTTCAATCTCCGGATCTTCACATAGAGTAAGAGATTATGCAGTCATGCATACAAAAGGAAACAGGTAGCAGGATTACTTTTTCACTAATCAGCTTATTATCTATCAACAACCGATACCTTGCTGAATTGCATAAGGTGCATGATCTATAACTTACAGAACTTGCATTAGAAAAACTAATAATTCACCCAAAAGAAAGTCCATTCCTAAATGCTTGTATAGATAGGGTATACACCATTCTAGAGAGAATTCATTTACTACAGATGCAAATACCTTATCAAATGAATCCAACTCTTTCTTGAGTGGTAAATAATTTCCAGATCCAGTCCTGTCAAATAAATTAGAACATTAATTTTATTGTCTGCATCAAAACTGTAAATCTTCTATTCACGGGTTTAATAATAGCAATTACTTTTTGCATGTGAAGACCAAGCTAATCACATATAACGCTCAGATGAACCCTTAGCAAGAATAACTTCCAATACCTGGAATCCTACTAGAGTGCAGAGCACACTATTAACTTGTTCATGTCTCTTCCAATTAGATAAAAATAAAATTCCACGTTCATTGTCTTTTTACCATTGGCCTCGAATGCAAAGTGGAGAAGACGACAATGGATCCAACCACTGGCCTTGTATGTAAAGAGGGGTTCCCCCCAAACTTGCAACAATAACCTTGTGGGCTAGTCAGCCCAAGATTGGAATTTGGACAATTGCTTAAGCAGTTGTTATTAACAAAATTAGTTTATTGAGTAAGCATCCACAAATCACACTAATGGTATGGGCATCAGGTAGGTTACCAACTGTTACACTGCACCTCTGATGGCATCTGAAGAGTTTATCTTCTCTCCACTCACATACGGTACAAAGGTCAAAGATGACCCATAAATAGTAAACGAAAGCAGTAAGGTTGATTATTAAAAGCCCCAAATGACCCAGGCCCAAAGCCTGTTGATTTCTAATAATTGAAATGAAAGAAAAAGCAACAGACAAAGAACAGCTTCACTTATGTAGTTCAAATTATTCTAAAATATAATGGACAGGTAAGAACACATTTTAGCAGCTCATGAGAGTCCTTTCTTAAATCAAGAATGTTAATCTGCTTTAATTTGTAAGAAGGAAATACTGAAGTAAAAAAAGGAGCCACACAGGAGAAGCTTTATGGTCTATAGGCAAAAATTAATGAACATCTCCAAACTAAAGCTTCACATCCTAAATTCAAAATAAATTTTAAATGGAAACAGCATTCTGAAATAAATCAAACATTCTGAAAATTACATTGACAAAATGACAGTTATCAATCCATGGTAATGATGCTAAAGCTTGTGAATCATGGAAGTAGTTAGTTTATGAGGAGTCCAACAAGCATGGTTTTCCTTCATGAACATTTCCCCAGGACGATCTTAATGATTTTCTGTGAGCTAAACCATAATTCAACAAAGATTATATAGAAACCCAATTTTTCTATACACAATGTCTACCTTGGTCTAAACAACAGGTATTAACTTTAATATGTGATGTATATTTTACGTTCATCAATGCTTCAAGAATTCCTTATGATATTAGTCTCCAGTAAACAGAAAAATAGGTGTCCTGGTGTCCTGTTTGATACACACATAGACACTAAAAAGGGAGTTTAGAACGTATATTTCCCTCCTCCAACTTACTTCTTAATCCCCAGTTCTTGCATGCACATTTTTAACTTGTCGTGCCTGAAAAGTGAAAATGGAGCCATAGTTTTCAGAGCACATATTATGGAATCTGAATAAATGACTTCAAAAATTTAAAGGTATAATACCGTTTGGAAAGAAATCGAGCTGCTTTAACATTAGAGGGATTCTCCAGCCATTTGCTGTACTTAATAAAACTCTGGATCCAGTAAGAGCACACGTCTAATACTAGACGAATCGCTTCAGTATTGGGTGGACCTTCTGTATTTTTGTGCCAAGGAGTACGCTTGGAGATACTGCTGCAGCCTGGATAGAAAGGAAGCCAGTCCAGTTCTTCACACACAACCTATCAAGCCAAAGGTTTGTCAATTTTTTTAGCCATGTAAATTTTTCTTAGTACAACTTCACTTTTCATGCTAACCTCCACATACAGTTGATAAGCACTAATAGATGAAAGCTGAGGATAATATGGTACACTGCCCCCAATTAGGTACCTGTATTGAGGAGTTTATAGAGTATAGAAAATGACTTTAGCAATGAGTAAGAAAAAATGGGAAGCAACCTCTTCATTAGAAACCATACCGTATAAATCCTTTGATGGGCTCATCAACAGTGTCAAAACCATTTACAGATAGATAGAATTGTGTGCTTCTCCCTAAGGCAATGAAAAACCCAAATATAGCCAAATCCTTCTCCAAAACCTATAAGACATCAGAAAGACTTTCACGCGGAGCAATGAAATAACACATCAACTCTGTGCATAAGTAGAAAGCAATAGCTAACACTAAGCTCTCTGATTCATAAGCAGTAATTGTTCCATAAAATTTAAGTGGAATCTCAACCCCCGTACTCATCATCCTATAAAGAAAGGTATGAATGAGGCTAATGCCATCTAAATCATTCTTCAAGCTATATTAATTGCACCAAATGCTGAAACCCTGAAAGCACATTTCAACAAGTTCAAAATGCCAAGGTAAATTCTGACAACAGAAGGCAGAAGTCATAATAAGCTCTCTAAATTTCAAGAAATTTTGGTAATATTTAGAGACTCCTCTGTGCAAACAGCATGAATGGAGAAAAGGAAAAACTTTATTACCGTGGGAAATGCTAAATTTGAATAAACTAGTTGTCCAATCACTTGTCGGTTAAACTACATTTAATAAAATGAGCAAATAAATAATTTTTCATCAAAGAGTATTCATCGTCAAAAATCTAAGGGTGCCATAATGTGTTGACAGATATTGTCACGACCTGGCCTCTGTGCCCAACCGTTCTTTTACGTATTATCTGCTCTGAAAAGCTTAAAGTCATTTTAACCTCACGAATTTCTATCGCATCCACATGATTCAAACCCTTGACATTTCCCTTAAAATGACTTAAGTTGAACCGTGAAGAGTAAGAGGGGCTTAAACTCTCCCATAACAGACAGTATCTAAGAAAACAGCTGGGCACATAGGTCAGGTCATTATTAAAAATTCTATGCCCGACCGTTCTCTTACGTACTGTCCGTTCTGAGAGAGAGCATTTTTTGTAAAGACTCGGGTCTCATGCCCCACCGTTCTCTTACGTACTGTTCGATTTGGGAGGAAATCTACACTCTTATCCCTCACGGCTTTCTGTCCTGTTTCCTAGTATTTGAATTGGTACAGAATTCAGCTTAAGTCTCTTTTAAGGAGAGGTCCTGTGTTCGAATTTTGGGAAATGCGACAAAAAGCTGTGAGTGGTAAGATAATAGATGCCCTCCCAAAGCAGACAGTACGTAAATGAACGGACGGACACAAGGCCTGGGTCGTTACAAGCATTCCACATGACATATAGTTAAAAACTTTGGGTGTGATTCTAATTCTAGCACCAAAAAGTGTGTGAGCGAGAGAGCAAGCATGCATGTATAGTGGATTCCTGGTGAAATTAGATCTGGAAAACTGTAACACAAATAAAAAAGACTTTGGAGATAACCTCGATACTTTCACATGTGGTGATTCTTGACCAAATTTTCTCCCGATCTATAGCTCGCCATAGCTGTTTCTGTATAAGACCCACCCAAAACATAATCTCTTCTGTGCCCAGATCATTCTTGATTCTACATGCAGCAGCTCGAGGACCAAAATGGACAAGAAATTGTCTGCGTAAGCCAGTTTCCTTTATTGAATGGTAAGCTTGGCGAATAGGAACAATTTCAACCAGCATGTCCATCAATCTGCCTGTTATGTCCAGAATAATGGAAAAAAATGGAGCACAAGAAACTTTTGCTGGGCCAAGTTTGGTAATTGCCGCAATGCAACTAAGTGCAAGCATGAGAAGTGATATGTCACTCGGACTTCTGGAAACTGAGGACAGGCCTTTTCTGAATCTGAAAAATAAAACATGAGATTCTAATGGTGATACCTTAAAAATAAATGTCTGCATATGAATCTATATAAATGTGTGCTTGTGCTCGTAATATTTAGGTAATTACTCACGTTTCAGTAGCAGTGGCGAAGCGCTGGTCCTTTTCAAAATAATCAACAAAGTTGGTCACTGCAACTGGGATTTGCTCAGACCAAAACCATTCATAAGCTTCAGGTAGCTTAGCTAATAACTTCTCTTTAATAATATTCTCCAGAGGAGAATATTGCCACGATAGACTACCTCAACACAGTAGTAGAACCATTAGAAATATAGTTTAGAAATAATAGAATAAAAACTAAGTCTATCTGGTAAACCACAACTGGAAAACATATATTTTTAATGATACCTAACCAACGTAATGATATGTCTACTGAAGAACAGATATATTAAAAGTTCTTTAATCAAACAATTACTGAAACAAAAAGGCTTAGGCTACATAGTCAAAAACAGAAGGGACTTCTTTGGCTCTTATCAACACTCGTTAGCAACCTTAAGGTTGCAATGACATACTAAACAATCTAAACTTAATGATGCAACTTGACCATAGGAGGATATGTACAGTTATCAAATTATTTACTCATTCTGAGTCATTCAAAGGCATTTAAGCATTCAGAGGATGTGTAACCTACAACTACATCCTCCTGCTCTTGTTATCAGACCAACTTCTTTTCAAATAAACAAGCATGTGCTAGTATTCTGAACAGGTTCCAACCGAAGACTTTGCTTGCTCGAACATCAAACAAAGCAACTGCTCTTCTAATGGTTCAGAATGCCAAAGTAAATTCTGCCAACAGGAGGCAGAAGTCATAATGAGCTCTCTAAATTTCAACTACATCTTCCTGCTCTTGTTATAAGACTTTTTTTAGTGGGTCAGGGTTGATTATTATAGATTTTGAGTTGTCTTTGTTGTACCCGAGAATAGAGTATGTTGAAGATAAAAATGATGAAAAAAAGAATTGTGCGTTTAGAAGTGAGCGTGAAAGTTTGAAAGTGAATAGTCGATTCCTCAAAGGCCAGAGATGAAAAGAATATGAGAATCAGTTTGGAGCTAATTATTTTCACTTGAGCGAAAGAAAGACCCTCGCTACAATAAAATTACGCTCAAGTGAAATTAGCTTCAAGCAAAATCAGAAGAACAGAAAATCCAAGGCTTCAATACTTTTATGCTCAAGTGAAGCATCTCCCAGATGTGCACGAAGTTGTCCCAAATTCTCCTACAGAAATAGGTCTAGTTCAACTTGAGAAAGACTAATATAATTTAAGGACTTTAAAAATCAACAAAAACTAATATTGTCAATTGACTGTATGAATTAAAGTGGATAAGTATGGATGAATCTTAGTCCTAATGCATGTTTGGTAACTGAATAAATTAAAATTTAAGTGATTATAAACAATGTATCCAACGGAATATGTGGTAGTAGTTGTGAAACCTACCAAATGTGTGAAAAAAAAATATGTTTGACCGAAAAAGATTATAAAACATGCTCCTAGTACCTTTAACAAATTGAATTTTCTCAGCATTTGTCACAACACGATTTTAAGATTTCGTTTAGTTAAAATTTTAGTTAAATACAATCATCCATCATCAACAGTTGATCATTCAGTTAAAGTTAGGATTATATTTCATAACACAATCCTCACAGCAATGATACTTGATTCATACACTTTATTAATGTGCACTTGCGATTTCAAGCAAACAATGCACAACCTACATTTTGCAGATGATAATTAAATTATTCAATCTATGGCAAAATTATGGGTGTCAGGATCAGCAACGTATATATGGCATCACTTAGTCTCTCTACCACAAGAACCTCATTCCACAACGATTACCTCAAATCACTCTGTAAAAATTCCTCAAGATAAAAGTAAATGCCATGTGTTAAGCATTAGTTCACCAGACAGTAATCATGACAATCTAAACAGAAATCAACTTCCAATAAAGAAATTAAGTAATTAACAGTGCTTTTTTCTTTCTTGATTTTATGTACATACTTGATGCCATGTATGGGGACTAGGCCACTATTCATTGCTTTTATTACTATGAAAACCTTTATATAGACAGGAGCACTTTATAATAATAATAAAACCAAGTCAAAGAATATTCATCTTTTCACCGTTTTCACTTGTTCTATCATTTAACGTCATTAAGGTGCATCAAAGCTTGACAGTTTACACTATGCCTCCAAGAAAGAAACAAGTTACTGGTTGCCCAATGACCATAGGGTGGAAAACCATATTGGAGAGAGTATTCTGTCAATGCACTTTTACATACAAGTGCTAAAATGCACTAACACAAAAATCATCTCTCCTCCAAAGCGAAAAGGCTCCATACTCAAAACAAAATTGAAGCCAGGTTCAAATCTTGGAACCCCTATAAAAGATTTTAATCCATCAGCCAAAAACCTATAGGGAAATAAAATCAAAAGTTACTCTCTCTCTCTCTCCCCCCTCCCTCCCTCTATACACAAGGCATTAGAGAATATTTGAAATATACATACTTCAGTATAACCTCTACAGATTAATACTTTATTATACAATAAAATTTCCGGATCCCAACTTGGACTAATGGGCTGAATTAATGCTCTAGAAATTAATAAACTGTATCACAACATGATAAAATTTCTTGGTCTCAACCTTATTAATTTATAGAGATTATATTCTAGTATTTCTGTTTTAATACATTTTAGTGGCATTTACATAGAATCCTCTGCCACTTGGTGCTATTATCAGTGTAATAATATAATGTCAAAGGCGACATCCTCAGCGATCTGCAGGCTTAAGTAATAAACAGTATGTATGCATGTGTCAGTTATAGGTTCGTAATGAGCAATGGACCAGGACTACACCCAAATTTAGTGCTTTCATTACTATCAAGAGGCATATTTTTATACAACAGCAAATTGTAATAATCGCTAAAATCAAATAAAAAACAATTCCTTTTCTTTCATTCTTCCTCCACTTTCCCTATTTATCATCTCATCTGTATTAGTGTTCTAGCACAATTTAACAAGTCGGTAGGTAGCTTTTGTACTTCATGTGAAGAGAAGGTCTAGTCCATACATGTAACAAGTTGTTATTGTTTAAGTGCAGCAAACCAAACAGGAGAAAGTGGGCTGTCAGATACATGTTCAACTGCACTAACAGAAGAATAATATCTCCTATTAAAGACAAATGCTCAATTATCCCAAGTGGATGATCCATTATATGAAAATTACATCCGCCTAATTTCCAAAGTGCACTTTTTTACGAAATTAACTTTTCTTTTACTTCATGTGGGAAAGGAACAATTTCCTTTCCCTCAACATTACAAGGAAAGACATTGCTGTTTACATGAGAGTTGGGTTGAAAAATTAAAACAAAAGGATCCCTGTTTTGTGATTGCTAGCAGCTTTTCTTTGGGGGGAATATTACCAAATAACAATGTTACCCCAGTAATAAAAATTCTGCTAGAGAAGCTTAGATAGGTTGAGCAGAGTTAAAACTATTACCTTAATTCTAAACTTAATGGGGCGCTGACAATGCATTTAACCAAAAAGCATGGTATTTCTATTTTAGGTATTACTAATGAACATATTAAATGCTTCTATTGAAGCTACAGGTCTCTATATTGAAATAATGCTGATACCTCTTCCGCACAAAGATATTGACATCTCTATCTCTTCCATCTCCTCGAGATGAAATCTCGCTTGCCGCTTGTAGCAGGGAATAAACAGATGCCTGAAGAAATTTATAAATCGTTAGCCACCTTAGAGAGAGTAAAACACAAGAAAATGAATAATAAAGTGCATTCAGGACAAACTTCAAGAACTAATGCAATCTAAGGATAAATATTCTCCACTTTCATAAATGGTGACATACGAGTATAAAATCATATATTTATAAGGGAAAGATTTTGTCTTGCATGGAATTAGCAACACAATCAAATCAACAGTTACCATGCAAAAACCAAGACCAAACCCAAACCCAAACCCAAATATATTCCTATAAATACATACTACACACGGCACTCACTCAATACACACTTTTACCTCTCTCACTTTTCCCTTTTCTTACACACATTGTCACACTCACACAAAAGTACCCCCACTAAAGTACTTTGGGTGTAATCAAATCAAGGGAGAAAAGTTGAGTTGTATCAAGGAATTTCCACGCACCTTATTAGTTTCAAGCAAGGCAAGTGTGTTACATAATATTGTCCATGTTAATATTTCTGGGATAAAATTTATGAGATGCTTAAGAGAACGGGACTTTTGTAGTGCTTTGCACAAGAAATCTCTACCACCTAAGATCAGTATTTTTCTTGTGTCTCCTTTATGATTCATTTTCAAAATTTTACAAGTTGTACAAATTTACGGAGCACACTTATTAGTATTATCTCACCCCCCCCACCCCCCCCCCCCCCCCCCCTTTTTAGACATTTCCTTTCTCTTTAAGTTAGACTTATTGAACCTGGGACTTTGCTTATTGACGGTTTTTTTAAAAATTAGTGTTTTATTGTGTTGAAGATTCCATACAAATTTTGTTCTATGTTACTTTGAAACTTTAAAGTTTCAGTGACACTAAAGAATGTACGCCCTTCTGTAAACCCGGAGTAAAGGGACAGAGAACTTCTCGCAAAAAGACCACTTCAAGCAGATGTCACGCGCTCAGGACACTACCCCTGTCTATGTCAATAGAGACAGACCATAGAGTTGAGTGACAAATAGGCAAGCACTCGCTTAACTGACATAGCATTTAACATTCGCCGACGTCGGGAAATAGATAATCAGTCTTACTTGTCCTATCAAGAAGAAGGTACAAAAGGACAGCATACACTGTCCCTTAGTGAAAGCGTGCAAGCTCAATCTCTAAGTGTGAAACTATCCTTTCAAAGTATCTCAATGGTGTAATGCTGTCAACTTATTGGGAAAAAGAAAGAAGATCACTTCGATCTCTTGTTTCGGAGAAATAAGTGGCTCACGGAAATGGAAAGAAATATATTCTATTTGATTTCGAAGTCCTCATACAGCACTTCACAACTACACTAAAGCAAACGAAAAGGCTACTTGTATTCCAACTTAATGAGTTGCAAATCTGTGACCAACCTGATAAGATAGTGCCTTAACCCAAGCAGCTTTGTCCACACCAAGCCACAGAGTTGAGAACCAGGAAATCTTTGAGAAAGACTTCTGTTGTTTAATTGCCAGCTCAAATACCCTTGCAGAATCATGCAAAGACTGGACAAGACCAGTATTGTAGTCTTCACCCTGCAAAGACTGATTTAGTTTGAATCTCATTTCCTCAACATTACTGCCCGTTCTTGCTTGAGGGCTTCCATTAACCGTCATGCTATCATCAGCAGAGGCACGAGGTAGTAGACGATCTGTCCTTGTCAATCTACAAACGGATTGTTTCCTAAATTGAGGCAATCTGCAGATAAAACTCAGTTCACTGCTTTCAGGAAGGGAAAGCCTTACACGACTTTTCTTCCTTGTATAACGACGGTTGAATAGAAGGTGATCCAAGCCAACCACCCTTCTATTGAATAAATAAGTTTTGATTGGTTTAACTGCAACCAATGAGCTTGAAGAGCTGCAAATAGAGAAGTTCAAAAATGAGCATATGCACGGAATGAACCAAAAAGGCTTGATAAGGAAACCTCTGTCAGCAATATGTACCCACTCGCACAAATGCCCATAAACAAGAAGCAATGCTTAATAATTCCTGAATGAAACATCCATCACTACATACTATTATTTAATAGCATTGAAATTGACTAATTCTCTCAACAGCCAGCAGATTAAAATATATATCTTGAAGCATTATTTTCTTGGTTAAGGAACTAACTGGTCTAAATCTTTTGATTCCGTTGGAAAGGGAAAAGATAATTGTACTATAACATATTACTTTGGGCCAGGTCCATATGACAATTGGGTTACCATGCAATACCCATATTTGACACTGATACAACAGTCAATCTGTGTCCAACCTTTTGGAAGAGGGCACAAGTCTCCAACACATGGAATAAGTACCAAAGAGGCAAAAACTAAACCACAACTATAGAAGAAGAAAACAGGAGGATGTGGTGTACCCCTTCTCTCATGAGAAGGAACCAGGTTTATCATTTCTACGCAACAGAAAAAGAATGAATCACATTTGTCGAAACTTAAATCTCAGGGTCACCAATCCACAAACTAGTAAAATTTATCGGTAGCTCAGAACGGAACCAATGACTAATATACTACACTGAGTTTCATTACATTCTTATGCCAGATTTGTCTATTACCATGTTGTGTTCACCAGATATCCTAACAATTTTTCTTAGAATTCTATGGTGTTCTATATAGGTTTAATTTACAACCAAAATTTCAATGTCAAAACTCCTCATTATGCTTCTTCATATAGCTAACATCTGCTCTAGCATATTTGGGCTTTGGTTAAAGGTTCGTCTGATTATCATGCATCGCAAGGAATTGCTTTGTTTACAAGGTATTTACCACTAATAGAAATAAAAATGTTTCCACAATTTTTTAATGTGCTTGGGAATTTGTTTCTGAATAAGTATCATAAATTTTTCTTGAGTATTTAGTCAAAATAAAAAAGGATTTATCTTTCGAATTGGAGACTGAACCACGTGTAGGATAGGTTTAATGGCAAGTTAGCTCCTAATTGCCCAGTTCCGTCTAACCTTTATCAAACCCGTGTGGCAAGACTGACCATTCGACCTTTTCTCTTCTTCTTTTTTTCCTTTTCCATTTACAAGATGACTTGAAAATGAGTGATATGAAACCACTCCTTGTAGTGAGTTAGAGATAGGCACCAAAACAGGCATTTGATTGCTAGGGAAACAAATAGCCACAAAAATTTCCCCTGCATTGTGCATTCTATTTAGGGAATCAAGCATCAACTTCCAAACCAAGTTCCTAATACTGATAATGACTATCATACTTCCAGCTCTGTTTTTCTTCTTGTGTGATTTCCTACCCCGCTGAGAAACTGCTGAAATTTTTTAAGCATCTTTCTCTATTGCCTTGGATATAATATCACCAACTACTGCTAATTCAAATGTGTTTGAAACATATCATTTAATTGTGCCAATAAGTTCGCTCTTCAGTTTAAAATCTACGTGAAAAGTAATAAATCAGAATTTGTGATCAATTATTTGCCAACAATTTCTCAACCTAGACTAAACACAAGCGACATCAAAATTCGTCCACATAAAAAAAGAATGAGAAAATATATAAGCAAGCTGGATTGCTTTTATAGATTAATTGCATTACTATCTCTAAGCAGAAACATCTAAAACTTGAGTAACAGTAAATTTTCATATTAATTATGTTTTATAAACTAAACTAACTGCCAAAAAAATCAATACTAATTTATCAAAACGGTAAAAAAGGAAACTAAAAGTAATCTCAAATTGTGCGTATCCGCACGGCAGCAGAGACAGAATTCACCTGCCGGAGACGAGATTCTGATGGTGCAGCTTAAGTGACATGGATGAGAGATTTTTGGCTGAAAAAAAAAATCAGAGGAAAATTTAGCAAAATGTGTTTGGGTATTTAAAAAAAAAAGGGATTGTGAAGAAAAAATAAGCGGTGAGAAAATTGTGTGTGTGTGTGTGTGTGTGTGTAGCGGGGGGGGGGGGGGGGGGGGGGGAGCAAGAATGGGCGGAAGCTGACATTACAGGGAGGGGATTCTATCCGAAGACGTGGTGAAGTTATTTATCACTAGTTTTAACTGGGGGCGTGCGGAGGAATCAGGATCGCTTTCGGGCTTTAATTAGTAATTTTTCAAAATGGCCTTGCAGGCCGTGGTAAAATGTTTTGTTTAAAAAAAAACCACTAATAAAGAGTATTTTAAGTCTTGCCCCCTTTTTTACCACCATTATTTGAAAAAAAAAATTACGTTTAATCACACATTCACACAATAAAATATTTTGACCGTAAATTTAAAACTTTTTTCGTACTTTTTAATTATATATTCTCCTAAAAATTAATATTTAAAACATTTTTTTTTTAAATAATGGCCACCAAATGAAAGCTTAAAATGCCTTGTTAGTAATATTTTGTTGTAGTAATTTTTTTAAAAAAAATGATCAAGGATCAAATTTACTCAATTAGATCAAGATTAATTCCACTCGTTTAAAATTGACTTGACTTGCTCAAAGTCAACTTTTACATGGTCAAAATTGATTTATTTTTCTTTTTTTAATCCCAATATTATCTTCTTCCAAGACTCTTATTTGGATAGATTGATGGCAAACTTCTTTTTCAGAAAAAAAAGGGGAAAAAAATAAAATAAAAAAGAGAAGAAAAGAAGAAGAAGAAATAAGAATTTTACTCATAGTTGTTCTCAATGATAATTCTCTTCGTTTTCGGAAATGATAGGTAAGAAGAACGAAAGAAGGGATTGTTAGGCAAACGAAAAGTGCCAAATGGATTGGATTGGGTAATTTAGGTTGAATAAAGCTATTTGTACACAATCCCATACACAATACCCTACACCCCCCTCACATAATAAAATATTTGTGGGCCCCCCTTCATGTGAGGAGGGTGTAGGGCATTGTGTAGGAGTGTGTGTGTACATGTAGCATTGTTGATTTAGGTTAGATCAGGCTGTTCAAAAAGGAATTGAACACCCTATGCACATAGCAGGATTGGAGTCAAAGTATAGACAAATCAATCGATTAGGTTAAGTGCCACTTTTTGTTGCATGCTTTGACTCGTAAACTAAACTCCTAAGAGGTCGGATAAAATCGGGTCTTTATGTCATTTTTTTTTTCTATTTTTCAACGTTTTGAAGTTTATGATACGAATTCAAAATAAACACGTGTAAAAAGAAATACAAGATACTCATTCACGATTGATTCTAAAAAAGGCGTACAGTCTAAACTATCAAAATTTAAAGTATGTGTAATTTCGCTAATTATCACAAAAAACATTGCAACTTGAATTTTTGTAGTTTCAATGAGATATCGTGCTGGAAATATTTGGTTCAGGAACGTGTACGCAATTTAGTTTGAACAATACAATCTAATTTTGAACCATTCGAGAAAGAAGATTATAAAATTAGTAGAGGATATGTGAACAATTGAGAAAAAAGAAAGATAGGGAATTTATAGGAAAAAAATATAAGAGCTAATGTCTCTTTAAAGATGACCATTTGGCTTTTAAATTCTATTTAACCGAGTAACAACTTTGTGAGAAGAGACATGTTTGTAACGATTCACAAACTTAGCTTTAAAATGTTAAATCCAATGAATCTCATTGTCGTTCATCTGAATAGCTAATATAGAGTTGGGTTTCATTAGAATCATCCAAGTTCTATAGTGTTGCAATATTTGTCGCCAATCATTAGATGATGGCTTAACTAAGATCGAGAGGCAGCATAATTTGTAAGAGCCGTGTTTTAAATCTGTAAATACCTCACAAGTTGATCTTTCAAAATTTTCTACTTTATTTTGGATGGTGTGACCGAATGCTCGAACGACATGACCTATTTTCAAAGCTTGATTGTCCCAGCTTTGATCTTTTATGGCTTTGGTTGCTCATGGATAGGTGGTCTGATCTATGTTGACATGTCCAGCGGGCTATAGCTACAAACAGAGTCAACATACAAGAATAAATAGAAACATAAAAGATAAACTAATAAAAGTGTTTTGGGACTCTGAAAACTAGTTTATAAAAGAATTAAAAACTACGCGTTCTTAAAATTTATATTCTCTCTCTAAATTTCCTTCAATGAAGGACCATACCTAACTATAGGGGTGGATCGGTGGAGTCCGTAGCTGCCCCACCCCAGATCCAATTGCTTTGTATTTTTTAAAATTAATTAATTCAAATTAAACTATAGCTCATGTTCGAATTGGTGATTGCCCGTGTCCGATAACAGCCCAAGTCCAAAACAAAAATGTCAAACCATTAGCCCCCAACCCAAATCCAAAACTAAATAATATCATTCTAACTAGTGGTGTCAAGATGGTTGGGCCGTGCCAGGCCCGATCGACCCGTTCGGAGGTGAATCGGGCCGCGAATCGAGGGGGCCGGTTCACGAGTTGAATTTTTTATTCAGTTGCCTGGGCCGGGCTTGGAGAAACCGGCCCGCGGTTAACGCGGGCCTATATAATTTTTTTTTAAATTTTTTTTTTTATCATTTATTTTGTAAGTGATAATCTTTGAAAATAAATAAATAAATGCTTGCGATTCGGGTCGGGCCGTTTAGTTTTTCTGACAATCCGGGCCGTAACGGCCCGTAAGCCCGGATGATAAAGGTTTTTTTCGTTCATGGGCCGGTTCGGGTAGAAAGGTTCGCGACCGGCCCGGACTGCCCGTTTTGACACCCCTAATTCTAACTTTAACGCTCGATTCTCGCTCCCTTCAGTCACCTCCATCATTGTCTCTCTCTTTGGCGAATTTACATTTAGGAAGAGTAAGAGAATTGATTAACATTTGGATCCAACCCTTGATTTCTTTTTCATTTTGGAGCCTTTTGCAAGAGATCTGTTCTTGAGAAATTCTTGACTGGGTTTTGCATGCAATTTAATATTCTTGGGTTCTGAGGCTTTTCAATAAATTTGGTGATTATTCTAATTGCATTTGTTTGATTTTAGTGGATGTTCTTGATTTAGTCCGTTTTAATTAGGTTTTGGTTGTATTTTCGCGAGCCATCTTGATTTAGTCCGTTTGAAGGGTTATTATAATTTTTCATAGTTGGGGATTTTGTTGAAAACTTGAGGTATTCATAGAGAAATTATAGGTTTTGATTAATATGGGAATTCAGTTGACAAAGAAAGTGTTCTTATAAATCTATAACCATTGGTTATTGGATTCTGAGTGTGTTATAATGCAGACTTTTGTTGATTGATAGTATCATATTCTATTTTAAGTTATGATTATTAGGTAGGTTATGCTGCATTTGTAGTAAAAGAAATTTTTTTATTTCATGTCTCAAAACATCGAGAAAAACATTAAAATTTTAGCCTGTGCACCTAAAATTCTTGGATTCGCCCCTGCTGACTATAGTAGCCTTTTTAAAGTCTTATTTGCTAGCCGGAAATGTTTTCTTGCTTAATAAGTTATTAAACGTCAATGGCCTCATTAAAAATAGTTTTCATGTCAAAATCCCATATTTTATCCATATAAAACTGTAGGAAAATGTATATTTATTTTTATGAAAAAAAAAAAAAACCTTAATATACAGAGTTTATAGCGCCTAGATATTAAATTGTTCTAGGAGAAAAAAATAATTTTAGAAAAGAAAGTAAAATATTTTAACTAAGGGAAATTTGTACAAAATCTTCACCACACAGCGCCATGCTTTCGAAGATATTCATAATTTCGAGCTTGCTAGAAACAAAAGTAATTCCTTGATGAATGCCTATCCACTCAATCATATTTAGTGAGATCACGTTGAACTAGATGACATACAATGTTCATAGTTGTCTTGTATTCAGGGAAAAACTTCATTTGCACTAGTTTGAACCATTGTTATTAAAATCGGCCCGGACCGATTGATCCGACTCGAAACTAGCAAACCGAACAATGATTTGATTCAATTGGCATTAATTGGTTTATTGTCAAAGGACCCGATCAAGAACCGTTCAAACTGATCCATAATTATCCGAACCAAACGGGTTAAGTAGAAACCAAATTCAGTTCAATCTAAATCTATTTTTACTAAACTGGTCCATAACAAAATTTAATATCATAGAGAGATTCAAACATGTGCTTCTTCTTTTGTGAAATATGGTACCTTGACCGCTACGACAACTAAGGAACCTTTGTAATAAAATGTGTGTCAAATATATATATATATTCAGTTTTACCAAAATATTGTCTATTTGTTCTAAAATATATATATTTTCAGTAAGGTTCAATCTAAAAACGACACAACGGTTGAACCACTGACTCACCAATTGAACCATTGACCCAATGACCCGATGATTTGTCTAGATCGACGACCGGATCGGGCATAATAACTATACGTTGAACAACTCGAAACTCCTTAAGCAAAGTTCTTGACCATATCAACTCATAAATCATTTGAGCCATTACTTTGGATTTAGCTTTAGCACTAAATCTTGTTTATTACCGATAGTTTCTTACTCATAGGTGACCAAATTTTCACCAAAAAATGGGTAATATCTAGTTTATTCAACTAGCCCAATCTTCGTCTATATATGCTTCTACCTGGATATGATGATTTTTTAGAAGAGAATACCTTTTTCGGGAACATTTTTCAAGTATCTCGGAATCTATGAGACTGGTTACTTATGAATTGCACAAGGTGAGTTTGTAAACTGACTTATCATACTAACAATAAATGCTAACTTACCTTAACAACAAATGCAATGCGTGATCTTGTATGAGATAAATAAATTAGTTTTCTTACCAACCTTTGGGAAAGACCTTTGTCAACGTTATCACTTTTAACTATCGTTCCCAACTCATTAATAGGAGCAATGGAAACATTATGTGGGCTACAACCCAACATTCCTTTGTGAGAAGAAAATTCCTCTACATTACATGCTACTTCAATTTTCAAAGAAAAAAATATTTTTGTGCTTTAACCCATGCAAAGATTTTTTCAACTTGCAGAATGTCGTTTATGCCTAGTTTTTCTTCAAAGATAGGTGCCAACTCCTATAGCCATAAAGGAAATCTCAAATCGTTCTTCACATCTAATTTCTCAAGATGTCAATCCAGGTTCATAGTAATAGATAAAAGTATAATTCCACATCGATTAAAGATGTAAATATAGGCCAATTTATAAGGTATTGAGCTACTCCTCTTAATATGGTTGACCTTTTAAGATGGAACCCCAAGTCTTTATCTTAAAAGATCAACCTTGTAAGAGGAGTAGCCCCAAATCTTTTATAAATTGGTTTATATTTTCATCACCAGCCAATGTGGGACTTTAATACGCCCCCTCACGCACAGCGTGGATCATGCCAAACAACTGTAAATAAATCGATATTGGAGGCACCCAATATTACAAAACTGGGCCTGCTTTGATACAATATTAGAATTTTGGGGGTGGGGGTGGGGGAGGGGGGGGATGGTATTGAGCAACCAAGTGAGGACCATGTCTTTGGTTCGGCTCTATTGAGAATAGGTGGGGGGATCAATTGTGGGGGGTTTTGGAGAGTGTCATCCACAAAACAAATTTTGTTTTTGGCATTAAGAGCAAGGCTTATAGCTTGCTGCCATTTAGAAAAAAATTGTCTAAGATTTAGATTGGGAGAGTCAGAGAGATGTAGGAGGGAAGGGGAAGAATTTGGGGCTGGACCATTTTTTTTTTTTTTTTTTGAAAGGGGAAGAAGAATTATGAGAAGAAGAAAAACCTACACTAAACAATTTTTTCTTTTCCTTCTTTTTTGTAACGGAGGGAGAAGAATTATGAGAAGAAGAAAAACTTGCACTGAACGAATTTGTAACGGCAAGTTCAACTGCTTTGGGAAGAATTTGGACTCTAATTTTGAGTCAAATATTGTGGCTGCTTTAGTGAATGCATCGGCTGTATATATCTATACAACAGAGCCGGGGCAGCAGTTGGGGAGAGAATTTTAGACTGCCTTTTGGTAGTCAAACATTACGGCTAGGGTAGGAGAGATTGCTGGTGGTTGCTTTGGAATTGGAATACAAAAATGGAACTGAATTGAAAATATATATATATATATATATATACACGCATAACAGCAGAAGCTTGGAGGAAATTTTTTGGGGTCCCATTGAAAAGTCAAGAATTGCAAGCAGCTTGAGGAGGAACTGCTAGAGGCTGAATTGAATATACGTGAGGAGAAAGAATTTGAGTGTTTTTTTTTTTTTGAGATAGTCAAACTTTGCAGCTTGAGTTGGTGATTTGAGAAGAAAGAGAAGTGGAGAAGAAAAGGGTTTTAGGCGTGAAAAAGTGAGACAGAGAAGAGAATAGATAGAAAGAGAAAGATAGGTAGAGGAGTGAGTTTTTTTTTTTTTTTTTTTTTTGTAAGTTTAACCCAAGAACAAGTTAAACCCGCTCTGATACCATGTTAAGAATAAGGAAAAGAGGAAGAAGAAGATATAAATTTACTATAACTTGCAGGGAAGAAGATGAAGGTTTTATTCATTTATTCAACTTAAAAATTACAATGAATATAAAGTGTTTATTTATAGAGAAGAAATTAGACTAAACATGGAAATAAACTCAGCAATGGAAATAAACTGTAAATAAAGAATATTAAATCTCAGCATTTACCTGTTTCTGATTAAATAAATCAAAGTACTATTTGTGAATCTTGTCAACTTGGCAAAAGCAAGAAACTCCCATTTACTGACTCCAATCATGAAACACATGCTCCTCTCGAATTAATTCACTCCGATGTCTGGACGACCCCCATCCCTTCTACAAGTGGTTGTCATTACTACGTGATATTCATAGATGACTTCACTCGATTTACATGATTTTATCCTATGCGTCATAAATTGGAAGTATTTGCTAACTTTGTGAAATTCAAATGTCTTACAGAAAATTTACTTTCCCACAAAATCAAGAAATTTCAGACTGACGGCGGAGGTGAATTTAATTCAAAACAATTTTCCTCTTTTCTCACCCAACATGGAATTTTCCATAGACAATCTTGTCCCCACACTTCAGAACAGAATGGCTTAGCAGAGAGAAAATTACACCACATACTTGAAATGAGACTCACCCTCCTTGCCCAATCCAAACTTCCCAAACGATTTTGGATAGATGCTTTTGATACAGTAGTTTACCTGATTAATCGGCTCCCTACTCCAGTTTTGGCCAATATCAGTCCATACCAGAAATTGTCTCCACCACCCCTTAGCTTGAGGGGGGATGTTAGAGATATTTCCATATCTCAGCCGGATCCCATGCCCACAAGATCAGTACTTCCATATCCCCCATATCCCATGTATGCTAGTATGAGATTCTCTGTCTATCATTCATACTTACACACAACATACTAGTATACACACATACATACAAATTTGCATTTACCAAGATTGCAAAAAGACTTCCGCACTACCCTGATGTTTCCTCGAAAATGGTATCAGAGCCTTACATAAATGAATCCTTAGGATAAAATAATAAAAACAGAAGTAAAAATAATAAATAAAATTATTTTCTTAAACTTTGAAAGTATAGTACAAATAAAACTGACTTTAAAACATACATATGAAGAACGACTTAGTTTCTTCCTAAGAAACTTGATAAGAGATTATCAAGAAGAGAATGACATGTTAAAACAAAGACTTAACTACTTATCATATATCTCTGGATAATTATGACAAGTATTGACTGTAGAAACTCGATGAGCACATTCTTGTACTCACCTCAGAATACCAAATCTATGAATATTATACAGAAAGATATCATAATGCATGATTTGCAAGAGTACATAGGAACTCTTTAAACATGTACAAACATAATTGGATAGTTGCTTTAGATAACTATCAAAAGACAGTAAAAACATTTATCTTACATTATGTTACATGCCATAGGTAATAAATGGAAGTAAATAAACATAATGAAGAAGAATTAGACAACAATGATAAGATCTGTGAACAGATTGAATCACAAGGTAACTTCTCAAAAGAAATTTTAATTTCTGATAAGAAGTTAGCAAAAATCTGTAAAATTAAACTTGAGATAGAGCCAAAAGAAATTTTTGCCCTTCCAAATTTAGTAGACAGATTTATGAAAAGAAGTAGACATATATATTATGGAATTTCTCAAAAAGAATTTTCCATACATATGCAGCATACATATGGTAAGATAAGAATTTCCCTACTTACAAAACAAGACATAAATAAAGCTAAACAAAAGGTAGATCTTGATAATAGCAAGAATCTATTTTGGGTAACAGTAGGAGCTATTCGAATTCAACTTCGAAGTACTCTATCAGACAAGATAGATCAACCAATATCCATGATGTTGATTGATGAAAGAATACAGAATCCTACTGAAGGATGTTTAGGAGCCCTTGAAGGGATCCTGGTATGTGGAAAACTGCAATTTACAGTTTATCCAAGACTTTCAGTAAGTCTACATGACCAAAACTTTGACGGAATTCTTTCTTTCATACATAAATATGGAAGAACAGATTTAGTTAAAGAAAATAACGTACCTTTTTCAATATCATATCGTGTTAGTTATGCTATACATAACCAACACAATATGACAATTGTTAAAGAACCTAAAGGAATAAAGATTGACCCTTTATTCTCTGAATACCTTGAACATAAAGAAACAGAATTTGAATGGTTAGTACAACCATCCAAAAAAATCTTTAGACATAGAATTTCATGACCAAAGAAAACTAATAAAATAACAAAAACCACTTCTCATTAGAAGTTTATCTTCAAGTAGAAAACAACTTCCAAACATAAAAAGGAAGGAAGATAAGGCTATAGAATCAAGTCAAACAAAACAGTTGAAACAATTAAGTGAAACTGTAAATCAAATGGCTAAAGACCTATATGGTAAAGAATAATATGTCGATACCAGACATACTAAAAGAATTAAAACAATTAAAAGAAAGTATTGAAGAAATTAAGATCAACTTAAATATTCTTCAAGAAAGAACTGAACAAGCTATGGAACGACACTCTGCTGTTATCATAGCAGGAGTAAAAACACAGCCTACTTTTTCAACTAAAAATTCCAAATCATTTATAGGAATTTTTGAAAGAAACGGGGAAGTTTCTCCAGAAAAAATTGAGAACCAAAAAACAAAACCTGAAGGAAAATTTGACATTAGAGACATAGGCTAATGGTTAACCTCAGGAAAAGCTTAGAAGACAGTTATGAGAAAAGTCAAGACTTAGGACTTTTAAGTGTTCTACTTGCCTTTGAAGACTCAGAACTAGACAAAATTGTAACCATTGTTAAAAACATTAACATAGGAAACAACGAAATTTTAATGACAGTAAAATCTGAAGAGAATTCAAAACAAGAAACAGAAAACTATGAGATAGAAAGTTCTGAAGAAGAGGTTATAATCCATGATAGATTTAACACTAACATAGAAATCAGAAACCCAGACATGAAAGATGAACCTTTATCTAGTATGTTAAGGGAAGATAAGACATCCATAGGAAATCATGTAACTAAGGACCATAAAATCGGACCTTTAATCAAAGAATAAAATCAGGATTTTATTACATTTGATTTTATTTCTAAAAAGAGCAATCAACAAGTTACAATCCTAGATTTAGATTGTACACTTGAACCAGAAAAACTTATTGATGCATGGTATAGCCATATAATGGTAGCTATGATTATCAATAAAGAAATAATCAGAAGAGAAACTAATTCTTGGAATTATGTCCTCGCAAGTACTAGAGGAAATGCAAGAGCCTTCCTAGAAACCTTTGACTTACCAGTTAAATGTGCTATATGGAAAGACTCAGAATACTCTATACCAAATTTTATAAAAAGAATTGTAGAACAACTCTACAAACAATTTACAGGACAAACTTATGAAGTTTTCAAAAGTGAAAGAACAACAATTGAGATTACAGATGCAATGAATCATTTAGAAAAAATTTCTATTTGTGACATGTGCTATTTTGAAAATTACGCATGTGAATTTTCAAAATATTTCTACATATGTCCATCAGATCAATGGACCAATCTTACTGAAAGATTTATAAGAAAACTTCCTGAACCTTTTAATCATGAGGTAATGGAAATATTTGATAATTCAATCAAACAACGGCAAAGCAAAATTGATCCAAGATTGAATGTTCAGATTGGAGCATCAATTGGACTTGCTATCACACTTATAAGATCACTTATTGCAGACAAATGCAAAGAAAGTATTCTTGTAAGAGATAGTAAACAAGCACTCATAAAAAATCCTAGACTCTGTTGTGAAAAATATATAAACAGAATCTCAGGACAATATGGATGCTTAACAAATAAAAAACAAAGAAATAAAAAATCTTTCAAAAAGAAAAAATACACTCTTAAGAAGTATAAAAAAACTTTATAAACAAAAATATTTTAAGAAAAGAAAATATTTCAGAAAGAACTCTCCAATAAAGAAATTTTCGAAGAAAAAAAGTAAAAGTAAAGACTCTGAGGACAAAAAGAATTACTGTCCTAAAAAGATAAAGAATTGCAGATGTTGGCTCTGTAACGAATCTGGACATTATGCAAATGAATGCCCAGCAAGACTTGGAAATGAAGAGAGGGTAAACCTTCTTAACAAGTTCCAAGACATAGGCTTCTATCTTGTAGAAGACCCCAGTGATACAGAATCCCTGTATTACTTAAAAACAGAAACTGAATCAGACTCTGAATCAGAACTGAATCAGACTCTGAATCAGAAATTGAATCATCAGAAGATGAGTAATAAAAATATTACAAATCCTAATTCTATCTATATCCCTATCAAACCAAGTTTTGAAGGACATAGAAAATACATAATTCATACTTATATAGATACTGGAGCATCGGTATGTATAGCAAGTAAATGGATTATCCCAAAACAATTTTGGGTACTATCTGAAAGAACAATTAATTTAAAGATTGCAGATAAATCTGAAATCAAGACATCCAAAGTAGTAAAAAACTTGGATATTGAAATGAATGGTTACCATAAATCAAAATAGACAACCTTTTACTTCAAAATACCAACAATATACCAATTAGAAACTGGTATAGATTTACTTTTGTCAGTTATATCATCCATTCATAGAAGAAATAGAATCTATAAGTTTTACTCTTAAAGGTAAAAAATTATGGATTCCAAAGAAAAGAAAAGCAGTAACTATGAATATTTTTCAAGAAAAATTCCTAGAAAATATGAAAATAGACGACAAAAAGAAAATCTTTAAAACTTTTCAGGGGGAGAATATTGCAAAAACTCAAAATATTCTTATAACCACTGAAGAAGAAACCAGTTTTAAGATAAATTCTCAAAGAGAAGAAATCCTAAAACTATTAAACAAATGTTGTTCAGAGAACCCATTGGACATCAATAAAAATAAAAGGAAAATAACTGCAACCATTGAGTTACTTGATGAATGCAAAACAAAAATTGTCTGGGCAAAAGCAATGGTTTATAGTCCCAAAGACAGAGAAGAATTTGCAAAACAAATAAAAGAATTACTTGAGTTAAAACTAATTGAACCAAGTAAATCCCAGTTCTCTTCACCAGCCTTTATGGTTAGGAAAGAAGCAGAAATAAGACGTGGAAAAGCTAGAATGGTAGTTGATTATTCATAGCTTAACAAAATCACCAAGGCAGATGGGTACTTAATCCCTAATATGCAAAGCTTTTTACAACTAATCAAAGGAAAAAAGATTTTTTCATCCTTTGATTACAAATCAGGATTTTGGCAAGTAATACTTGACCAAGATGCAAGACACCTTACGGCATTCAGTTGCCCACAAGGACATTATCAATGGAAAGTAATACGCTTCGGGTTAAAGCAAGCCCCAGGTATTTTTCAAAGACATATGGACAATGTTTTTAACAAATATATAACATTCTGTTGTGTATATATTGATGACATTTTAGTTTTCTTAGATTCTGAAGAAGAACATGAGAAACATGTTCTAACTATCTTAAAAGAGATAGAAGAAACAAGAATTGTGCTTTCCAAAAAGAAAGCAGAATTGTTTAAAGAAAAAATTGGGTATCTTGGGTTAGATATAACTTATGGTTATAAACAACTCAAACCTCATATTTTGATACATATTCAAGAATTTCCAAATGAGATGACTGATAAAAAACAGCTAATGAGATTTCTTGGGTGTCTCACATATGCAGAAACTTTTATAAAAGAATTGGCCAAGATGAGAGCACTAATTCAAAAGAAACTAAAGAAAGATACATAATGGAAATGGAATAAAGAAGATAGTCTTTATATCCAAAGAAATAAAATCAAAAATCAAAAATTTACCATCTTTATATCATCCCAAAACAGGTGATAAAATGATTATTGAAATTGACGCCTCTCAAGAATTTTGGGGAGCAATTCTTAAAGCATGTGATTGCTAAGAGCAAGAAGAAAAATTATGTGGATATGCTTCAGACACCTTTCAAGGAGCTGAAAAGAATTACCACATAAATGAAAAAGAAATACTAGCAATGAAAAAGGCTATTACAAAATTTAGACTCTACATAATTTCTGATAAATTTCTTGTCAGAACAGATTCTAGTACTTGTAAATCATTTTTGAAAAATCAGGTACATCCAGACTACAAGCAAGGAAGACTTGTCAGATGGCAAATGTGGTTCAACCACTATGATTTCCAAATCGAAATCATCAAAGGAAAAGACAACTCTCTAGCAGATACGCTAACAAGAGAATTTTCTTTTGAAGGTAAAAATGACAGACCTTGAAGATCAAATTACTGATCTTGAACAACAGATTGAAATGAAGGAGATGGAAATCTCAACCAGACAACAGAAAATACAGGTATTAAAAAAGAAGTTAGCCAGACTTCAAAAATTGTCATCAACTTCTATTTTAAAGGGGGAGAATGAAATCTTAGAAAAATCCCAAATAGAAGGAATTAAAGGTAGCAAGACTACTGGAGAGAAAAAGACATTCCTAAGGAAGACACTCAATGAGCATAGTCAAGCTCAATGTTCGCAAAAACAAACGGACGAAATTCAAAGTCCAAAAAATGAGCCAAAAGCTCAAGGGCCAAAAATCCCAATACATACAGGAGAGCATGTTAAGCCTCAATGTTCTAACGAACAAACGGGTATTCAAAGCCCAAAAGAAAAGCTTGAAACTCAAGAGATTGGGTTCAAAGTCCAAGACATTATTGAAAATCCACCACTTGTGGGTATTAATACATCTCTTGCAGGTACAAAATTCTATGTGATCTTTGATGGTCCATCAAAAGGATTTTATACAAACTGGTCACAAATAGAACCACTTGTGAAAAACAAGCCATACAAACACAAAAGTTTCAAAACTTATACTGAAGCCCAAAAATCCTTTTTTGAGCATTCCGAAACAAAAGGTATAAGTCCAATACCTTATAAACAACTCTTTGACTAAGAAAGTTTGAGACCAAACTATTGCCAAAGTGGAAGGACACGGCCCAGATTGCCAAATACATTTTTTAGACCACTACCCAGTCTAAACAATAAGAAAATAAATCTCATCTCTTATAAAGATGCAGCCCAAACTATTCCAGACCCAAGAACCATTCCAAACAGATTTAAGAATCTTGGAAAAATCCCAAGAGAACCTGAACCTTTAATCTTGAAAGGAATCAGTTTACAAGACTTTCTTCAGTATGAAGAAGAAGCAACAACAGTAGGAGCAACAACATCTGAACAAAACTATTACAGCACAATTGAAAAGAAATACGGACAGTATATCTTTCTTGAAGGAGCTGATCCATTAATGGTCCAAACGACATTTCATTGTGGAATTGTCAAGACAATTATTCCAAGCAGAAGCCTGGAGGAAATCAAATTACTTGATAAGGGTTTATTTAAATCTTTAAAAGATTTTTATAAATACGTTATTAAGGACCAGGAGGTGCATATGATCTTAAAAATCAACAGCACAATTTCTTTCTGGAATGAAGATGGAGATCTTGTAAAAGGATATCATGATGTCCAGATCAAGACAGTCCCAGAATTGGTTCTAGCCAAACCCATTGAAGGACATACAGAATGCGTAAATGAGCTCACCATCCATGAATGGAGAAGCCTTTCTTACCAGAGAATTTTATCTGGATTAAAGACATTCAACAGGAACTCAAAAATCAAAATAAATTACTCTTCAAATTTTATTTTGGTTACAAGCAAGATGAGCTCTCAAATCAGTACGGAGGGAGTGAAAGCTCTTTGCAACTTTGAGAAAAAAATTTATACTCAACCAAATATACCAGCCAGATACAGCGGACAACTGTGCAAAGCACTAAAAGCCAGTCTTGGAAAATATCACGAATGCTAGTGGTGTGAAAAGACTAAAGACAAAGAAATATCGGTGGAAATCCAAAAAATAATAATGGAGGAATCCAGCAATAGTAGCAGTAGTCAGACAAACTAAGACCTACAACAGTTGATAGATTGACAGCCACCTACCGCACTTATGCTTTTGTTAAAAAGTATGATGCTTTTGTCAAAAGGAGGAACATACATTTTGTCCTATCCCTTTATTATTACTTTTCCTTTTGGAAAAGAAAAACTGAGGATGGATAGGTGGATGGGAGAAGATGAAAATGAATCTTTTCACCCCTCTATAAAAGAGGACAGAACTCCAGAAGGAGGGGGGAGGAAAAAAAAAGAGAAAAATTCCAATGTATACAGTTCGAGGCTAAACCCTCAAAAGACAGTGAATCCTTACTAGGATTCATACTTGTACAAAAATAAATTTAAGAGATTTCTCTTAAACCTTCTTATCAATAAAACTTTATGTTTTATCCATCTTCATACATTTCTTGTTAAGATACAATTCCTTGTACGGATCTATCCAGATCTTGGACCAGTGATCAATCGGCAGGAGGCCACAAAGATCAAAAGCTCTAGTAGATCAACATAGTGAGGAAGCAAGGATATCTCAGACAGAAACGTAAGGAGATACAATCTCATACTAGCATACGTGCCCACAAGATCAGTCCTTCCATATCCCCCATATCCCAGCCGGATCCCATGCCCACAAGATCAGTCCATTACTGATCCATTAACTTGATTTTAGGGATATTTATATTCATTGTAAATCATTTCCCTACATACTCATCTCTGTAATCATGTATATATACACACCCTATTGAATATAATGTACACAACAAATATCTTCCAATATTGTCTTCTCTTTTATGGTATCAGAGCCCATTAAACTCCAACGAGCAATTCGATCCTTGTAAGACTAAAAAATATGAGCATATGAATTTCAAGATTGGTCTACTCAAACGAGCCCCCATCTTGTAGGGGCATGTTAAGGGATATAATCCCACATCGATTAAAAATGTAAATATAGGCCAATTTATAAGGCATTGAGTTACTCCTCTTAATAATGTTGACCTTTTAAGATGGAACCCTAAATCTTAACAAAAAGGACTCTAATCGAGTTCACTTTAGTAAAAGTCTCTTGGCTGCTAATCACATTAGTTAGCGTAAATTCTTTTGCCACATACATTGCCTTGTGTCTTTCAGTCATTCCATCAGACTTGTGTTTAATTATAAACACCCATTTACATCCTAACAATTTATTGCCTGAAGGAATATCAAGAAGTTACCATGAACCATTTTTTTGTAACGTCCTCATCTTCTCGTAAATAGTTTATTTCCACCTTGAAACAGTAAGTGTTTATACAGTTCCTAGGATAGAATCAGATAAAGGCAAATTAGTACCAAAGGCTCAATATGAAAATGATAATCTATGGTATGAAACAATTTCAAAGTAGGACGTGAGGTACAAGATTTAACAAATTTCTTAAGAGCAATATGAACATCAAGACTCCCCATTCCCTTAATGAAGGTTCCATCTCCTCTCCTTACAGTCGAGTGGAATCATGGGTTTTCTAGAATAGTTGTACCTAGTTTATATGATTGATCATATTTTGTTGGTTGTGTCTTGTTCCTACTCAAGCAAACATTTAGATACCTTGTGTATTCTCAAGTGGAGTAAGTGGAAGAGAAATCTTAAAAGGAGTTATCGAACTCTCCAGGTTAAAGGGATAATATCAAGGAAAACTACAGGTAAATAAGACTATTACGCGGTAAATTGGTATGTTCATCAAGAAAAAAAGCATCACAACACAAAACATTATAAAAATGAAATGGAGCCCTTATTTATATGGTGGGGTTAGTAGTGAGAGATGATATAAATTGTTCTTGGAAAAGTTTTTTCAAATAATTCATTTATCTTATTAATGAATTGTAAGAAGACAATTCATGATTCATATGCTTAGTAAGAAATAATATTTAAATTGAGTTCATGGATTTACATACTGGGCATGAATGTCATTTTTTTTTAAATAATATGTGGCCCTTATGGCCTTTTCACATCGCTTGGCGAAATCTTATTGGTTCTAATTATTCAAAATTATCTATTTTGTTGTGCACGTAATGGTCGTTTCTATTCATATTGCGCAACTGCTGCACAATGATCATATAGCTAAATTTTACTTTTAGCGCCTTAACATTTTCATGTTAAAAACTAGTAACAAACTCCTAAAACTTATTTTAAACTCCTAAAGTACTTAGGAAATTCCTAAAATTGATCGAAGGTCCAAAATTTTAGAACCGCCTCTCTTAAACAAATTTCATCCTCGAAATGTAAATTTCTAGATGTCCTACCAAGCTTTCATTGTGCACCGTATAAGAAATACACAATTGTTGAAAATTCAAATCGTGATATATGCTGAGAGGTCGTAGAATCATGCTATGATACCACTTAATTTATAATGCCCAAGCTCCCCAAAATAATAATATTGATATATTTGCAAATCAAAATTCCTTTAAACCCCAAACATGGTTCAGTGTATCTACTTAAATCATATACAAATGTAAGATATAATGGTGAACACAATGTTCAATAATCATATATAACCAACACACATGATTATGTATGATATTTGTGACAACTACAGTAATAAAACTCAAACAGGTCTAATATAGATAATGGTTTGTCCAACTAGTCGATCATGTATAACCATCACATATGAACATATATGATGTGTATGAACCACCACAATGATATAACTCATGCAGGTCTCATATCATGTTCGGCCTAACCAGTCATGACTTCAGTACACCATATAGAGTTCCGCAAACCAACATATGGCACGTCATACAATATCATCATGCATATTATGACATATATCAATGATATGCAATATCACGCCCATAGAGGTTACCAAGTGACATGGCATACAAGCTTTGCATAACATATTATTCAGCAACACACGTATATTTAATAATATAACAAATTATCAAATAATCGATGTCAAGTCGTATCAATTGAATCACATAGACATAAAATTAATGTTCTGTACCAAGGTCAAAAGCACCAATATCAACCTTTATTGGACGAGTCAAGATCTTAATTATTCATGAATATATTATCTATTTTAATAAGATATTTTAATGTTACTAGATTATGATTTATTAGCCTCGGGTTAATTTAATCAATGGTCACTGAATTTTGCTTAATTTATGTTACTACTTGCTCATCGATCTTTTAAAAGTTAATCGTTACTCACTGAACTTTGTTATATGTTACTATTTGCTCACCGAAATTTAAAAATTTATTTATTGCTCACCAAAATTTAAAAGGTTACTCATTAAAAATTTAGGTCAATTTGATTAAGTTGTACTTGGGTGAAAATTGGAAATAGAAAAATCATATCTTAGGTTTGGGCTAATTAATTAGCAAATTTATTTTTTAAAAAATTAGGGATATTCGATTTTTTGATTCTTGGTCTATAATTGAGAACTGAACTCGTCGGTTCTCGATTTAGATATATGTTCGAGTATTTAACTTAAGAAAAATCGCTCAATTCAATTCGAGTCGGGTTGGTTCGGTTCAATCTTATTCGGTTAGGGAGTTTTGTCTAGCCCTAAGTAATATATTACTTATAAGATAAGAAAATTACATTATAATTAAAAATTAATTATAAGTTAAAAAAAATACTTTTATGTTAAAAATATTATAAAATAAAAATAATACTAGTAGGACAAAAATTTACTTATAAAATTTAAAAAGTTACTAGTCAGCAAAAATTCACTTAAAATTATTTAAAAGTATAAAGCGGATTTATAATTATAAAATTTACCTATAAATAAAATATAAACGTAAAATAAATATTTAACTTTATTTAATTTTAAAGTTAAATATTAACTTATATATAAAAAAATTTATCTATAAGTAAAATATCACTTAATAACTAAAAAATTTCATGCAAGAAACTATAAATTGAAAAGTTTATTAATGGATATATATGTAATTTTATTCCTTTAAAAAAATTTCAAAATCGGTGAATAATAAACTCTGAAGCATATGTTTGACAGTTTTAAAAATCACTACTAAAATCACTCAAAATCTATCGGCTCATAAACATTCAAAATCGATACTTAAAAAAATGCTCATAATCTGTACATTGAAACTTCCAAGCAGGCTCTAAAGATAGCAAAATGCAAGGAAAATTAAAGATTGAGGTCTTAGCTGCTATTTTCCAAAAGTTAAAAGACGGCATCAGGGGACGAGGAAATAGCTGGTTTTGACTTGATCATATTTCCATAATGGCATTTGACCATTAAAAAAGAAGAAGCTAAAAGCTAAAATGATTAAGCGAAATACCAAAACCCAAAAATACCCTCATCTTCAACCAAGTGTTTGAGTGGAGAGGAAAAATGAAATTTCAAAATAACTCATACAGTCTAACAATCGGGATCCAGTCGAAGACGTTATCCTCACAATCAACCCAATGCTGACCACCACACAATCCGGTCATTATCTTTAACAAGATTAAATTTTTGGGACCATGAAAATGATTTTTCATTTACTATGTTTCAAAAATTTGTGGATTTATGATGTTTATAATATTTGTTCTTCATTATTCAGATAGATTATTGAGTGCAAATGTGATTTAAGTGTTTATTTTGCGTTAAATTAACTTCTTCTCGCTGAAAATGGTGATTTTCGTCGAGAAAGTCAAACTTAATGGGACTAGGCCGACTTTTTTTTCTTTATTTAATTTTTAAATTTAATTTTATTTTTTTGTAATAATTTAAAAAATTCTTTATTTATTTTCTAATTATTATAATTTATATTTTTTCAATTTAAAATGTGATATTATATTCTTGCTTAATTTTTTCTATAATTCTTTTTTTCTCCTTTAATTAATTAAATTTTTTTTATTAGCGTATTAGTAAATGAATAATATTTTTTTCAATTTTAGTTATATAATATTATATTTTATAATTTTTATAATTTCATTTTGTTTATTTTTTTGTTTTATATATTTTAAAATTAGGAAATTTTAAGTATTTTTTTAAATTAAATAAAGAATTGAAAATTATCAAATTAAATATTCTTTTTAACCAAAATACCAAATTCTTTTTTTCCTATTATTTTTTTCAATTTAAAATTCTTTTAAACAAATCTTAAAATTTATCAATTTTAATTAAATAATATTTATATTATTTTTAACCAAATTGCCAAATTCCTTTTTTTCCTTTTATTTTTTTTTCAATTTAAAATTCTTTTTAATTATTTCTTTAAAACAATCTTTAATTTTTTAATTTTAATTAAATAATATTTATATTCTTTATTTGATTTTTTTTTATTTTTTTGTTTTGTCCGTAATTTTTTTTTATATACTTCTCATTTAATTTATTAAATCATTTTTTTTATTAACGTCAATATAAAATGAATCTATTTTTTTGGTATAGTAGGAAAGGACAGAAAGGGTAGCCCCTATGGGAACATGAGAAGTGGATGAGGATGAGAGGATAGAGGGGGTGGCAATTCCTAGGGACGAAGGTGGTGGCCTCGATGACAAAAGATAGAGGAGGATATGCTCGAGACAAAGAGAGTGGCTAATGAGGAGAGGACGTCCGTGCGTGACAAAGGGTAAGAAGCGTACTGTTGATGTGTTGGAGCAGGTAGTCTTTAAGAGGTCAAGATTGTCGTTACAATACGTCGTATCTTCCTTAATGACTGAGGCGAAGAAAAGGACGTTCGTCAATGTGACGTACCCCAATCTCTTTCGGAGGTGGACTATGCCAAGTGAAAAGCGTTCGAAACGAAGTGTAAGAAAATTTTGGCTGGATAAGTATTTATAATTTTAGTAAAGTACTCTATACTAACTCATATATTTTTTTTAACATTTTTTTTGTTTTTGTTTTTTCATAGCTAGCCACACAATAGCTCAAATGAGGATCCCAAACGATTATAAGTGGTTTCATGACATCGCGACTTTGGGTGCTTAGCCCGCCGACGATGTAAGTGAAATAATCATATTATTATTTATTATGTATACATAATTTTTTGTTTATTAAATGAAATAACTCCATTTTTTTATTGGTATTTTTTGACGTAGCACATCGACCTGGCTATGGACTTGTTGTGCGATTAGGTTCAAAGATATCACAAAGTATCATTCATTCCAACTTATGGGTAATAAGTACACGGTGCCCGAATATATGCTCGAGTGGATCAGAGGGATGCGACCGAGTGTCGGGAGAAAGTCATGGGAATGTTGTACGCATATACACATTCCAGTGATTGTCAATCACCATTACTTTACTGTGGAGATCATCTTTTCCAATTCTACTATGAATGTGTACGACTTCGATCATTTTTGTTTAACACAGGGTCAGCTCAAACTTAACCTAGAGCCGGTGGCTGTAATAATTCCTTTCATGGCTAGATGAGCAGGAGTGATTGTGCAGGATAGACTAATCATTGTACGGGACACCACAACGATAAGACAGTCGAAATCGTAAGTATTTATTATTTTTCAAATCGAAAACTTAGTGTCTAACTACATGGAACTGAACTAACACATTTTTTAATTGCATGACGATTGTGACATGTTCACAATAAAGTGTATTGGACTTTTTAGTATAACACATAAGATTGATGAAATCAATCAATTCTGGATACAAAATTGGAGGAATAAGTTAGCGTGCGATTTGTATGAATTCAATTGTGATCCATAAATATTGTATATTTAATTGTGGAATAATTGTAAATATTGTAAATAATTATATATTTAACAATTTATTTAATTGTGAAATAATTTTTAAAAATGTAAATATTGTATATTTAATTGTTCATTTAATTGTGAAATAATTAAATATTGTGAAAAATGTAAATATTGTATATTTAATTGTGAAATAATTATAAATATTGTAAAAAAATGTAAATATTGTTCATTTAACAGCGATATCATTACAGATCCATCTAATTGTCATTCAGTGAAATCTGACTTGTACAAAATTGACGAGTATGTTTTGTTGCTTTGCACCTATTGTGCCTACGTAGTCGAGAAAACTCTTCGATGGATGATATTTTAGATGAGATGTATGTGGACATCTAGGACTACGCGGTTCAACTTCGGATGACAATAAACTATTAAGTAGGAGAATATGGTCTGAAACTTCTCACTCAACTTCATTTGCTAGAGGAAATATGGTCTCAGCATATGTTACTATCTAACAATCAACCGTGTAATAAAAAAAGTATATTGTTCTCGCTGTAAAGTTTTTATACATAGCCACCGCGACTACATACTTACATGGAAAACTCTTCAATTGAAATTAACTACAAGTGAATGTGTTAATAGTCAAGTTCACCATGTATGCCATATTACGTGCATATTTCACGGAGAAGCACAACTCATCCAGTGGTTCCACATTCAACTTCCTCGCAACCTCTACAGTTTTGAAAAGTTTATCATCTTGAGTCCGGGCTAACACGCTCATACAACTCTGTGATTCCACATGTCGATTGTAAAAACCACTGCTTCAACTTATTACGAATATTTTCAATCATTGTGAGGATTGGTAACTCTCAATCCTTCTTGAATAATGTATAGAGAGACTTTGCGTTGTTTGACGTCATCATGCTATATAAACATTTTAAAAAATGTGAGTGCGCCCAATGCTCAATCTCCATTTTTGTTGGATAATTCCATGCCTAGAATGATTTATTTCATATTTCAACCATGAACTCATTATACTATTCAACAATGTAAGTTTCGATCGTTCTACTGATACAAGTCACTCTACTAAATAATGAAACGATACATTTGCTCTAATACCTAGTCTCCAGTCTGCTTTACATATGGTACATGTAATATCTATGATGTATCTTGGAAAAAATTTCAGCGATACCATTTGTTATAGATGGCCCCCGATCACTTACAAAGGTAAGATTCTCGATTTTCACGATTTACTTTCCTCAACTTTGTGAAAAGCCAACGTAACGACAAATCATTCTCTCAATCGACTTTGTCGAATCCAAGAAGGTAAATTGGGATGTTGACATCTTGACATATAGTAATACTCAACTTGCCTTCATATCTAAATTTCAGAGTTGTACCATCAACTAAAATTAAGAGTCTTATCGCATTTCGAAATCCATGAATGCATCGTCCAAGAGTCATGAAGAAAAACTTAAAGTAGTTCTTGCCCTCTCTCTCAATATAAAATACCGAGTCAGGATTAGTTATCAACATGTTATGGTAATATCTGGCCAATTTAGCATAACTCTCCTCAGTCGAACCCATTAAATCTTTCAACGCTAATTCTTTGGCCTTTCCAAATCTTATAGTAGCTCATAACCACTCATTACTCTCGACAGACTTCTTTAATGAAGTTCGAAGGTTTGTAGATCGTTCGTGAGTCCTACTACTTGTGCATTATCTGTCAACCAATAAATAATGCTCATGCTTGCTTGTGATTATTTCAATGAATTTTCATTTTTCAAGTATGCTCATGTATAAACTTGTGAACTACAAAAAACTCAATTGTATCCAATTTCGTCGCTTGTAAACGCCAATGACAACTGTCGTCGACGCAAATGATTGTCAACAATGACTTGTTTTATTTCTTTACTTTGAACTCAAAGTTGTATTTCAATGCAAATTGTGTACAACTTTCTGTAAATTTTTCTTTGTTTCAAACAGTTGTTCGACATACAAATCCTAATCATCGAAAAGCACACACGAAGAATTAGAGAACAACCACTCGATCCAGCCATGACCTCCCATACTGCTTATATCTCTGATGGATAAAGCAATCAATCATCATTTGTAAATTCATTTTCATTCTCGATGTCGTGAACTACCGAGAAATTTCATGCATAACAATGAGATGACGATGATGAACAACAATCTCAGGAATAACCACATCATCTTCACGAGTTATCTTCGACGTATTCCAAAAATCATTGGCATTTTGTTTAATTCAAATAGATAATTCACTTCAGTATCAGAAGCAACCTTTATAGGTAGAATCAGAATAGATAAATGTTTGTTGAATTGAAATCTTAGTTTCATATCGTACTAAGAGAAATCATGGTACATTTTCGCATATGATGTACTCGATGTTATAGAAATTGGAATACCACAACGTATATCCTCGTCCATTTCCATACCATCGCTTTTTTTCATCCAATTCATAATCACCAAAGTAATAAATCGGGATATAACCATATATGCATAACGAAACATAATTTTAATTATAAAAAAGGTTGAAAAATCGACTAAATCACTGGACAACGAAAATTTATATAAAAAAAAAGTTACCACATACGATTTAATAGTTGACTGTTACAACTGGCTATTAACCACCGACTCTTAAATCTGTCCAAAAATGTTAAATATTGCCATAAATCTCGTATGGAATAATATACATACAGATGAATATTTTTCCTTGTTCATGCTTTACAAAATTATAGGTCTATTAAAAAAATTATCTACATGTTAATCTACGTCAAAATAAGATTTATCGATTAAAACGTATACTAATTTAACAAAAACGAAATTAAACATACGTAAATAAACTTACCGATTGGAAGTAGTTGATTTAAAAAAAAAATTTCCTTATTCAGCGTTTAATAAAATTTTGAGATTTTGAGGTTGAAGCAAATGAAAGATGAGAAAGTTTTTATCTATGTTGGAATAAACAGATAATAAAAGTTAGATGATTTTGAAATTTTAAGTGCAAGTGTTTGATTTTCACTTGTTAACTAAAATAGTAGTATTGTCTTTTAAACAAAACAATATTTTGTAACTGTATAACATACTTAACGATATATGTGTTTTTTTAACATTCAAAATGTTATTGTAAAAATATACAATTGTTGAATAGGTAGTTACAAATCGTGATTACAATCATATCTGCATAACGAAACATAATTTTAATTATAAAAAAGGTTGAAAAATCGGCTAAACCACTGAACAACGAAAATTTATTTAAAAAAAAGTCAGTACATACGATTTAATAGTTGACTGTTACAACTGGCTATTAACCACCGAATCTTAAATCTGTCCAAAAATGTTAAATATTGCCATAAATCTCGTATGGAAGAATATACATACAGATGAATTTTTTTCCTTGTTCATGCTTTACAAAATTATAGGTCTATTAAAAAAATTATCTACATGTTAATCTATGTCAAAATAAGATTTATCGATTAAAATGTATACTAATTTGACGAAAACGAAATTAAACATATGTAAATAAACTTACTGATTGGAAGTAGTTGATATAAAAAAAAATTTCCTTATTCAATGTTCAATAAATTTTTGAGATTTTGAGGTTGAAGCAGATGAAAGATGAGAGAGTTTTTATCTATGTTGGAATAAACAGATAATAAAAGTTAGATGATTTTGAAATTTTAAGTGCAAGTGTTTGATTTTCACTTGTTAACTAAAATGGTATTGTCTTTTAAACAAAACAATATTTTGTAACTGTATAACATACTTAACGATATATGTGTTTTTTTAACATTCAAAATGTTATTGTAAAAATATACAATTATTGAATAGGTAGTTACAAATCGTGATTACAATCATATCTGCATAACGAAACATAATTTTAATTATAAAAAAGGTTGAAAAATCGGCTAAACCACTGAACAACGAAAATTTATTAAAAAAAAGTCAGTACATACGATTTAATAGTTGACTGTTACAACTGGCTATTAACCACCGACTCTTAAATCTGTCCAAAAATGTTAAATATTACCATAAATCTCGTATGGAAGAATATACATACAGATGAATTTTTTTCCTTGTTCATGCTTTACAAAATTATAGGTCTATTAAAAAAATTATCTACATGTTAATCTATGTCAAAATAAGATTTATCGATTAAAATGTATACTAATTTAACGAAAACGAAATTAAACATATGTAAATAAACTTACTGATTGGAAGTAGTTGATATAAAAAAAATTTCCTTATTCAATGTTCAATAAATTTTTGAGATTTTGAGGTTGAAGCAGATGAAAGATGAGAGAGTTTTTATCTATGTTGGAATAAACAGATAATACAAGTTAGATGATTTTGAAATTTTAAGTGCAAGTGTTTGATTTTCACTTGTTAACTAAAATGGTATTGTCTTTTAAACAAAACAATATTTTGTAACTGTATAACATACTTAACGATATATGTGTTTTTTTTAACATTCAAAATGTTATTGTAAAAATATACAATTGTTGAATAGGTAGTTACAAATCGTAATTACAATCATATCTGCATAACGAAACATAATTTTAATTATAAAAAAGGTTGAAAAATCGGCTAAACCACTGAACAACGAAAATTTATTAAAAAAAAAGTCAGTACATACGATTTAATAGTTGACTGTTACAACTGGCTATTAACCACCGACTCTTAAATCTGTCCAAAAATGTTAAATATTACCATAAATCTCGTATGGAAGAATATACATACAGATGAATTTTTTTCCTTGTTCATGCTTTACAAAATTATAGGTCTATTAAAAAAATTATCTACATGTTAATCTATGTCAAAATAAGATTTATCGATTAAAATGTATACTAATTTAACGAAAACGAAATTAAACATATGTAAATAAACTTACTGATTGGAAGTAGTTGATATAAAAAAAATTTCCTTATTCAATGTTCAATAAATTTTTGAGATTTTGAGGTTGAAGCAGATGAAAGATGAGAGAGTTTTTATCTATGTTGGAATAAACAGATAATACAAGTTAGATGATTTTGAAATTTTAAGTGCAAGTGTTTGATTTTCACTTGTTAACTAAAATGATATTGTCTTTTAAACAAAACAATATTTTGTAACTGTATAACATACTTAACGATATATGTGTTTTTTTAACATTCAAAATGTTATTGTAAAAATATACAATTGTTGAATAGGTAGTTACAAATCGTAATTACAATCATATCTGCATAACGAAACATAATTTTAATTATAAAAAAGGTTGAAAAATCGGCTAAACCACTGAACAACGAAAATTTATTAAAAAAAAAGTCAGTACATACGATTTAATAGTTGACTGTTACAACTGGCTATTAACCACCGACTCTTAAATCTGTCCAAAAATGTTAAATATTACCATAAATCTCGTATGGAAGAATATACATACAGATGAATTTTTTTCCTTGTTCATGCTTTACAAAATTATAGGTCTATTAAAAAAATTATCTACATGTTAATCTATGTCAAAATAAGATTTATCGATTAAAATGTATACTAATTTAACGAAAACGAAATTAAACATATGTAAATAAACTTACTGATTGGAAGTAGTTGATATTAAAAAAAATTTCCTTATTCAATGTTCAATAAATTTTTGAGATTTTGAGGTTGAAGCAGATGAAAGATGAGAGAGTTTTTATCTATGTTGGAATAAACAGATAATACAAGTTAGATGATTTTGAAATTTTAAGTGCAAGTGTTTGATTTTCACTTGTTAACTAAAATGGTATTGTCTTTTAAACAAAACAATATTTTGTAACTGTATAACATACTTAACGATATATGTGTTTTTTTAACATTCAAAATGTTATTGTAAAAATATACAATTGTTGAATAGTTAGTTACAAATCGTGATTACAATCATATCTGCATAACGAAACATAATTTTAATTATAAAAAAGGTTGAAAAATCGGCTAAACCACTGAACAACGAAAATTTATTAAAAAAAAAGTTAGTACATACGATTTAATAGTTGACTGTTACAACTGGCTATTAACCACCGACTCTTAAATCTGTCCAAAAATGTTAAATATTACCATAAATCTCGTATGGAAGAATATACATACAGATGAATTTTTTTCCTTGTTCATGCTTTACAAAATTATAGGTCTATTAAAAAAATTATCTACATGTTAATCTATGTCAAAATAAGATTTATCGATTAAAACGTATACTAATTTAACAAAAACGAAATTAAACATACGTAAATAAACTTACCGATTGGAAGTAGTTGATTTAAAAAAAAAAAAATTCCTTATTCAGAGTTTAATAAAATTTTGAGATTTTGAGGTTGAAGCAAATGAAAGATGAGAAAGTTTTTATCTATGTTGGAATAAACAGATAATAAAAGTTAGATGATTTTGAAATTTTAAGTGCAAGTGTTTGATTTTCACTTGTTAACTAAAATGGTATTGTCTTTTAAACAAAACAATATTTTGTAACTGTATAACATACTTAACGATATATGTGTTTTTTTAACATTCAAAATGTTATTGTAAAAATATACAATTGTTGAATAGGTAGTTACAAATCGTGATTACAATCATATCTGCATAACGAAACATAATTTTAATTATAAAAAAGGTTGAAAAATCGGCTAAACCACTGAACAACGAAAATTTATTAAAAAAAAAGTCAGTACATACGATTTAATAGTTGACTGTTACAACTGGCTATTAACCACCGACTCTTAAATCTGTCCAAAAATGTTAAATATTACCATAAATCTCGTATGGAAGAATATACATACAGATGAATTTTTTTCCTTGTTCATGCTTTACAAAATTATAGGTCTATTAAAAAAATTATCTACATATTAATCTATGTCAAAATAAGATTTATTGATTAAAATGTATACTAATTTAACGAAAACGAAATTAAACATATGTAAATAAACTTACTGATTGGAAGTAGTTGATATAAAAAAAAATTTCCTTATTCAATGTTCAATAAATTTTTGAGATTTTGAGGTTGAAGCAGATGAAAGATGAGAGAATTTTTATCTATGTTGGAATAAACAGATAATACAAGTTAGATGATTTTGAAATTTTAAGTGCAAGTGTTTGATTTTCACTTGTTAACTAAAATGGTATTGTCTTTTAAACAAAACAATATTTTGTAACTGTATAACATACTTAACGATATCTGTGTTTTTTTAACATTCAAAATGTTATTGTGAAAATATACAATTGTTGAATATGTAGTTATATTGCCTCACAATTTTTGTTTCATAGACCACATTTTAATTACAGTGAAGTTCTTCAATTTTTGCTTATTGTAGCAATATATTTTTTTAACATTTTTAGTCAAATTTTTATCCCCAGCCTTCTATGAATTAATATGTTTCGTCTTTGATGATAATTTATATTAAAATGTTTTATTTTCATACTTCGAGATGAAGAAAAAATAAAAATTTTCACTTTTTATTTATTTATTTTTTAAAAATATGATAAAAAAAATAATTTATTGTACGCTGTTTTCATGGACTTTTGAACCTAAAATAGGTATTACATACAAATTGTATTAATTAGCGGAGAGTTTGGGATACGAATGATACGGAAAATCATTAATGATATAAGTGCTAAGTCTAGATTAATGACCTTAATTGTAATTAAAATATGATTTTATAAATAAAATTGTAGTGTAAATATAATTATTCTCACTGAAAATTCAAAGTGAAATTAGAGGGTCTCATCAAGCCAATTTTAAAATACCTGGGCGACGAGGTAAAAACCATAAAAAATTAGAGCTCCAATCAAACTGACTAATAATCAAAATTCATTTGTAACTCTGCTGCTCTTTCCTCTTTTCATCAACCCCTACCCCAAGTCGGAAGCAACAATTCATTCAGAAATTGAGCGTCGACTTTAATAATCAGTTGTCCATTCAATTTGCAGACATGGCTATGACCATTGAAGGTTCGATTTCTCCGTCTCCCCTTTCCTAGTTCAATTTATATTTATTCATAATGATTCTATCGGAAACAAGCTGGTCAACTTTTGCAGTTAAAGGAAATAAAATTAGTGTATCAGGTCTCTGTTTGTTTAAAGATTAAATTTCCCGGAGAAAAATTAAAAATAAAAAGTGTGCTCAATCATCATTATAATAGTGATCAGTGATTACCAAAATAATATGCAAACCACATGAATTTTGGATATACGCAAGTATTCATCCTAGTTTCTGTTTTGAGTTTTGAATTTGACTTTTTATTGAGTAGTTATCAGGTACTTTTGTTTGTTCCATTTTGTTTTAAATTATCACTACGTTGACTCTGTTGCTGTACTATAGTGTTTTAATTGAATGAATCTCAAAATCAAAGCTTTACAGAGAAGTAAGATTGTAACTCCTATTTCTGCATCGCCTTAATGTATTGTCTTTTAAGTCTTTGCAGGTAGTTTTCTCTGGTTGTGTTTGGCAACTTGTAACGGCCCGGAATTGGTGTTTCCAATTAAGAACTTGAAATAGTGGTCGACAAACTGCAACTCCGAGGCCCGAATTTTATGCTGCCAAACACAACATAGGCTTTTATTGATTTATGATATTTAACTCACCGTTTGGAAAAAAAATTATAAATAGTCAAACTTCAATTTTAACCACACATTTCAGTGGGGCCATAAGTGCTATATTCACTTATTCACCACTCATTTCTATTTATTAATAAATTGAATTATTTATAAATTCTTGCTAAATGGAGGCCCAAGTTTATTGAAAATTTATGTTTTTAATGGTAGGCACTTATGTGAGACATCATAGATGTTATTTTGTATTATGTTCAAAATAAAAGGAAAAAAATGTTTTATTTTGAGTATCTTAAGTATTTAGAAGCTGCAACTATAAACTACATATTTTCTATCCTTCAGAGGGAGATCTTCTCATCATTGTTATACAAGCAAACATGCCATCATCTATTAAGGCATGCTAATTTTCTTTAGCTATGTTCAGTATTTGGGAAGCAGTTGGTCTTACCTAAGAAACATTTGCGACCAGAAAATTTGGAAGAGTATTTGATGGCCAGCTTATATCTTTATGTCTTAGTCCTCTTATAGACTTGCCTTTGCTATGTGCAATTTTGATTTCATGGTTTGATCTCAGCTGCCAAATTTTGCCGTACAGTAAATATTTTTTTGAACAGAGTGCAAGAAATTTTGAATTTAACTCTTTTTTTTTTTTGCTTCCTTTTCCTGTCCATGTTCCATTGATGAATGGTGTTCTGCTCCTCAAATGCAGTGTAAGTAGAAGTATGAACATACGAATTCAATCTTTTGCCGTTGACTGGTAAAATATTCTAACTTAAATTTAACAATCAGTCTTGCAGGACTCGCTTTCATGTTTTCATCAAGCATCCTGCTCCAAATTCTGGTAGGCTTATGCTTGTATACCTTGTTACCATTACTAGCATGAACTCTCACATATTTGTAGTAGATTTTATGAATTTTAAACTGTTCTTGATGCTACTATCTTGAATATTTACTATGGGAGCTTGGCTCAAGCAGCACAATTATTTGTGTTGTCATCATTCAGAACTTCCAATAGAGTTGGGAATATGTTAGCATCTTGCTGCTAGAATACAAATAATCACTTTTGGTTCTAGTTCAGCCTATAAGTTTTGCTGTGTTTTGTTAGGGGAAAAAAAAAAAGGAAGAAGAAATGTATAGAAAAAAACCAATCAAACTGAAAAAAGACGTCAGTCTCTTTATGTATCTTCTCTTGTTCCATGCTATTAGTTTCAAATTTTGGGATCACAATTTGGTGGGATGTGCGTTTGGGTAATTGTTAAGACCTCATCTAAAAAATACAGTTTGTATCTAGAGGGTACTAGATTTAAAAACCGGAGTTAAGTAATGTGCTATTGAGATACAGATGGCTTGTACCTTAGATCGGAAGGAACCAAAGTTCTTATTGTTAATCTGGCTCGAATATTATATTTGATAAGCTTATTTTTAGTTGCTCAATAACATTTTGATCTGTAGTAAATAGGAGCATATGGCTGTTAATGACTTAAAGTCCTTCAATCATCCAAAGATCTAATAAATTTTGGCTCACAACTAATATATTATATACGCATGGTCATTGCTAGGAAAGAAAAGCCTGGATGAAGTTATAGCATTTTATAAAAATTATATCAATCCTTTACATGTCCAAGGGTTTTTACTTTTCGAAGCCTTTCTTTTCTCTTGTTTTTTTGGCACAAATATGTTTGGATTTCTTTTTTTAATGGTTCTATCCTAATTATTGATTGCAGGCTTGTGTCATATACAACAATTGGTGGCCAATGTTATCTGGTTTGTGTGAAAGTTTATGCTTCTGTTTGGGGTCCATTTTACTCCAAAATGCATTTTTCTCTTTCTTCTTTTCAATCACATTCTCCAATAAAAAAATATTACACGTAAACCCAAAAATTTTCCTTATTTTCTAACCACACATTCTCCAAAAAATAATTATTCCAAAATACATTTTCCCCGAAACTACTTTTAATGGAGCCCAAACATGGACTATGTATTCTTAAACTGATGTTGCATTAGAAATGATTATTGAATGTGTGAATGTCTGACCTCACTGATGAAAATGTTGTTCTCACAGCTCTTATGTATGTTCTTGTGCCAATGCCTTGCTTATTCTTTGGCGGTGGGTCAACTCAGTTTCTAGTCAGTCGAGATGGTGGGGGGTGAGTATTCATTCAGGAACTTCCTTTCCTTTTTTGGTATTCAAATACATTGTTCAAGATTTCGTTTTGAAATTTTCCATTAGAATTACGTTCTTGGTATGTTTGACATCATGTTTTTTTCGTCAACCTAATGTTTTGGCACATTATATATAGTTCTGATGACTGGTCTATGTTTTATTTCAAGTCACCGATTGCATGCCTGTGAACTTAGTTGTCAGTAGACAGACATATTGGCTGATTAACAATGTCAATGAAGCTGTAAGTATTATATAGTATCACATGGCTGATATTCTTTAGTTGTATTGATGCAATATTTAGATAAATTTTATAAGATTTTTTTTAAAAAAATAATAATTAGAATATGAGCTTTACAAGCTCCCCAGATATGAATGCAACTCTCTTGAACTTCTCTTTGATTGTAAGGTCATTTCGACAAATGATATTTGTGTTGCTCGTGGGGTTCTCATTGTTATATACGGGTTAATTTTTTATTTTTTTCTCCGAACTAGTCACTGGGGATCCAAAATTTGTCAAATTGAAATTCATCCGTGAGATTGACTTTTCCCATACTTATAATATTGGCTGGAAAAATTGCAAGGTGTTCATTTTAAGAAAGCACAATGAAGCCACATGTTGTCACTGTTATCTCACAATCAATTTCAAATTGATGGTCTAAAAGGCTTAAGAAAGGGAAAACGGAGAAAAACTAGACAAATGAAAAAGGATTAGGTCAATTGGTCAAGACCCCTCTTCCCCATAAGCTCCATTTTCCCCTTCCAGCCATCCTAAAAAAAGTTAATTGAACCATCAGCTCCAATAGTAGAGAATAGTGGGCATTGTAAATGCTGCAGATATTCTGGCTGTTGAAGATTTCATTTCAGATCCAAACATAAATTAAAATGTTGATGAAATTGAGGGTGGTTGTTGTGGTAACTTGACATTGGGAGATGATGAGTCTTAGATGGTGGCTTGGGTTCTGACTGTTGAGGAATGCTTTTGGAAGTGGGTGGCATTGGTGTTGCAAGTAAATGGGTAAAATGAGTTTGACCGCCCAGGCCTTTGGTGGCTCGGTCCTTATTTGCATGAATTTGTTGGCCCCTCTAGAAACCTGGGCAATGCTAGGCTGCTTTTTTTAATTTATTTTTATTTTTAATTTTTGACAAAAAAGAAAGAATTAAAACCAGCAGCAAGGTGTGGCACAGCTGTGCTGATGCCGCCTCTTCAGGTCCCCATTTTACACCTCTAGTTGGACATGGATTGTAGGATTGCAGGCAGTGATAATCACATGGATTTTGGGTGTTGGTGGTGTCTAGTGAATAGTAATGAGTGTGGGTGGATTCAATTCTTTCCTCCCTTTTCTCCATACATATTATGGGTGAGATATCAAGTACACATGGTGTTAGTGATTTGGGCAAAATATTGGTGGCTAGGGCGCTCTCTCTCTCTGTTAGTGGTTTTTTTTCTCACTAGTTAAATTGGCGGATAAAAAAATGGATGGAGGTTGATGGTGGGGGGAGGGGCTGCCAGGTGGAATGGCAGGCTGGCTTAAGAACTTCTTTCCTCATCTGCTAATTCAATTTTTGCCTTTATCACCTTTCTAAATTTTGTTTATGAAGATATTTTGGTAACTTCAGTCTCTATTACGAAGGTTTGATGATCAACCGTTTCTTGGTGTTGTGAAAATGTCATTTAGTGAGTGGCTGGGTGTGAACATGAACATGGAAATAAAAATTGTAACCAAATGTAAATGCGGGCCTAATTTGACAATTTTTGTGACTTCGAGACTAGCTTGTGATTTTTGCTAAATTCAAGGATCAAACAAACTGCATCATGAAAGTTGAGTAGAATTTTTTTTGGTGTTAATCATTAATTATGTGCATGGAATAAGGCTTCGTTTGAGTGCAATTACAATACAGCTTGTAATTAACTTAGACACTCACACAAATTAGAATGTTATTCATAGGCTGAAAATTCTGGTGTGCTTTTCTCTGTTCTTGCAAGTGCTGGAGCTAGAATGGCTCTTTGTGCAATCTATGTATAGTGAAACGACATCAGAACACATGAAAACTAGTATGCGTACTCAGGCCATAAGATCATTTTGACTTGCATGATTTGTACCTTTGTTATGCTATTTGTATTGGGTTATAAGCTTTGAAGCCTTGCCAGGGTGAGTAGGCGTATTATGTTTCAGTTGTGCTGAAGTGACCAGATGACATTTCTAGGTTCATGTTATTATACTTGTTACTAAGATTTTATCCTGTTATGATTGTCCCAATAAATATTTCATGTCCGTCGTTAGCTGCAACAAGACCAAGAAGTTACTAATGTTTCTCGTATTTGTCTCTACCCTCGAAATTCTTTTTACGTTTTGGCAAATTTAACACTTTTGGTGCAATTTTGTTTTGTTGCAGGTGGATCAACGGTGCCAAGTTCTTAACTGGGGCGTCTGCTGTAGGGAGCATAGCCATTCCCATTATCCTGTGGCATGCTGGTTTGATCGGCTCAGGAGCTATGTTCATTGAATTTACATCATTCTTTATATTTGTCTGCACTGTTCTGTGTTTTCACCGTGCTACCCTTGAGGATGAGTGGTGACATTTCTTTCCAGTGCAAGTCGAATGCCCTTCAACCCTTGTGAACGAAAAAGTTAACTTGGAAAATAGACAAGGGGAAAAAAGAACTAAAATTTCCCATCTTGTATAGCTAGAATTGCCTCAGTATAGATTTCGTACTGTCACGAGTGCTATATATAACTCTCTCTCCAAATTGTAGTTGAGGCCTTGTTACATGGGATTTCAAACAATTTATTGCAACTTATCTACGGCTTTGTAGTACTTTTAAAGACTGACCATTAGAGAAGAGGACTGAGGCTATTATCTATTGATTTCATGATATAGTGTGTAGTTAGTGTTGTTTTGTTGGGTTCCCTTCGTACTTAAGTTCTAATGTTGCTCTACAATTTTTATTAACTTTCGTCATTTAATTTTTTTTTTTTTAATCTCCTAGGCATATAGCTGACGAGCAGTGGCGGACCTAGGATTTTAGAACTGGTGGGTCCTAAAATGAAAGATATTGAGATGAAGGAGGGGTGAGCATGGGGGTTGCCCCCGAAAATTTTTTTTTGGAGGCGGGTAGCACAAACATTCATAATGATGTACAATTAAAATGATAGAAGTTTGAAATACATATTATTTTCCATTCTTAAATTGCTGTAAAAATGAAAAAATTATTAACTCGGAAACGCTCATCCGACCAATTACAGCAGTAAGCTGACAAACTGAAATCAGAACTAATTTTTAATTGTGTTAGACTGTTCGAAATCAAATTCAAATATGTAGACAAGAATTTCTATCCAATTTCGAGGTCTCAACCCATGCTACCAAACAGTTTCTTCAACAATTAGACTGATCTACTACAAGAGGTAAAAACACTTCGTTGCTACTGACAATTAACAACCTTAGAAAGAACCAAACATACAACTAAACCAGCAAAACGGACAAAAGAACAACACCTTAATATCAAAATAAATCACAACATTCAACAACTCTCTAAATTCAAATCTTAATTAACTAAAATTCATTTTCAAAGCCAGATTTCTGATTTTTCATCTAAATTTGTATTTATATCTAACATGTTATAATGAAAAATTACAGTATACTTTATAGATGTTATATCCCAAAATCTGTACTTATATCTAACATCTAACATGTTATATCCCAAAATTGTACAGTATTTTAAATAAAAAAAAAATTGAAATTTTTTTTTTTTTTTTTTTTTTTTTTTGGTGGGTCATAGGACCCACTAGGTCCTAGGGTGGGTCCGCCCCTGCTGACGAGCTATGATAGGGTGTAGTTAGTGTTGTTTTGTTGGGGGGTCCTCTCGTACTTAAGTTCTAATATTGCTCTACAACTTTTATTAATTTATCATCATTTATTTATTTATTTAATCTTTTAGGCATATAGCTGACGAGCTATGATATACCCATGTTTCGTTATAGTTGGTCACAAAATTCCAAAGAATTCAAGAAAACGAACAGAAAGGGGAATTTTATATTCCTCCTATTTTACCACTTTGGTCTAAATTTTTGTTGTCTTCTATTTTTTATATTGATCTTCATAATGGGGCTGTTTTACCAAATGGTGAGTTCCTTCAGGGTCTACAACCTTTCATTTATGTCTTTTCAAGACAAATAAAAAAATGCGCTAAATGGCCGCGTGAAAGGCACTGTTTTCTGACCAAAATAGTAAATGTTTTAATAAATATCAACGTTAGATCCTGTTTGATTGGTCACCATTTTCCATGAAAATGGAAAAATATTTTCTATTTTTTCATCTTCTTGTGTGTTTGATGGATAAATTTTTTCATGAAATTCTTTATCCACTTTTGTCTCACACGTGTACCATTTCTTGCTTTTTGATGAATTTAATTTCTCACCATTTTGGTGGTTTTTTATTTTTCAACTTTTTTTTTTTGGGCAATCCAAGTTAATTCTATCGCCAATTATAAAAAAAATCATTCATTTAATTGATATTTTTCATGAAAAACAAAGTCAAACGATCACAAAAATTTTTTCTTTTTTTTTACAATCCAAATAAATTCTATCCCCAATTGTAAGAAATTCTATCTCTTTAATTGATAATTTTCATAAAAATAAAGTCAAACGAACACCATAAGATAGAAAATTTGAACATTTTTCAGGCGTAAAATTATACCAATCAATCACAATTAACTGACAAATTCTAGTAAAATAAGTTTTAGACAATTCAATTTCATGTAATTCGTTTTCTTTCCACCCAAATTTCAAAGGGTGCAATCAGAGTCAAACGGACACTAAATGTGATTCAAAAAATTTCTATCTGATTTTTGGGATAAAGGAAATGCTTTTTTAGCTCTTGTTTGATAATGATTAAAATATAATTTTTTTATCAAAGTCAAAATAAAAAATGAATTTAATAATATATTTTATGAAATTCATAATTTTTCAACAGCACATTTCATTAATTTTTATCAAAATTTACTAAAAACTCATATAGCAAGAAAAAAAGTAAACATTATCAAGATGACCATCTAAATGCAAGAAAAAAAGAAATACTTCAATTGACTACTCGTGTAATTTGTGTCATAATTGATATGTAATTTATTTCTCTCTTACTTTTTTTAAACTATCCATCCATGTGCAGCTGTCTCTCTTACTTTTTTCAAATTATCCATTCATGTGCCAGCACAGGTCGTTGATATATAATTTTATTTGTCTTTCTCTTTTACATTTTTTTAATCAAAATTAACTTTTAATCAATCAATCAACCTCTCTCTCTCTCTCTCTCTCTCTCTCTCTCTCATTCTTTATCCGAAATTATACCAACTCATATGAATTTATACACATCGACTCATTAACTTATACAGTTAAACCAAAATTCAGAAAATTAATTTAAACTTTGTCTAAAATTCAAAATAATTTTTTTTTTTATTTTTGTAAGCATATTTACACTTAATACGAAGTGAATAGAGAAGGGTCAACGAAGTTGTATGAGCTTGTAAATGGACATTTCGTAGTGGATTGATAATCCCCTACATACAGGCAATTTCGCCAGAGCCATTTAAGGCACTGTTTGACACACATTAATTTGGAAAAAAAAATGTATTTTTTTTTTAATTGTGATGGGTGGTGAATATGAGATTGAAAAAGATGAAAAAGTTATTGATGTGATGAAAAATATTATTTTTATTGAAAAATGTGTAATTAAAAATGATAATGAAAAAAAAATGTGTATCAAATAGAGGCTAAATTTGTATTCTCTCCCTTCTATTTAGTTTATTTTTTGGTTACATTACTATTGAGTGGCTGCTATCATCCAACAAATTATTACCAAAAAAAAAAAACACAAATAAATACACATCAATACCTACAAATATTCTCCAAAAACATTCTAATTTCTAAAACTCAAACACGAATTCGATAATACAACAAATATGTGCTAAACCTCCCATCCTGGTTAAAAAGTAAAGATTTTTTTTTTCGATTTACGTGTAATATATTTTATAGGAGAATGTGTGATTGAAAATGAATTTTTGAAACGATGAGATCAAATATAGACTTAGGCCTCGTTTGATATTCATTTTTTCTTCATAAAAATGAAAAATATGATCGTTATCTATCATATTCAATCACCATTTTTAACTTTTCATTTTTTGTGTGAAATTGATAATAATTATATTTTTTAAAAAATGAGAACCAAACGAAATCTTAATATCAGGGACTTACGCAACAATTTGGGTGGATGATTTCAGAAAAAGCAAGACAGAGAAATAGAGTACATATTAATTATTATAGAAATGGCATCATGTCATCAATTGAGCGAAGGACATTACCTACACTATAAACGTGACTGTCCTCTTTTCTTTTAATAAAAGTTGATGCTCTTGTCTAGCCTAGTAATGCGGCAAAAATTTCGGTCCTGTTTGAACTATATTTTAAAAAAAAAAAAAAAAATTTAAACAGTGATTTGATATTATTTTAATCATACTTTATTTAATAAAATAATATTACACGTAAATTCAAAATTTTTCTTCATTTTTAACCACATATTTTCCATCAATTTACTATTTCAAAATTAATTCTTTCAAAATAATGTGGCCCAAACTAACTTCTCTATCTTTCTCTCTTTCATTTTCTTATTTCACTTCCTGATTATTACTTTTTCTCTTCTTATTGAATGTACATTAGCGATTAAAATTTGAAAAGCCATTAAAAATGAAATGTAAAATTAACCATCTATTCATTCGATATCAATGCCACACACACACACACATATATTTACGCAATACTTAAATGACAATCCGTAAAATACATTGAAAAGACTCTTACTAACTCTTTCGTGGCATATGAACTATGTGCATGACATTTTTAATTATTATCAATCTACCACTTAGGGTCTACTTGAGAGTTTCGGGATAGTGATTATGAACATTTTTTAAAGTACCAATTTTGAGTAATTTTAGTATTGATTTCTAAAAAGTCCAACATATGCTCAGAAGTTTATTATTCATCGGTTCTGAAAGTTTTTAAAAAAAATAAAATTACATATATGTCACTTGATGAAATTTTTAGTTTATAGTCTCTTGTATGATTTTTTTTTTTACTCACGAGTAATATTTTACTTATAAGTAATTTTTTTATATACAAGTTAATATTTAACTTAAAAATTTAATTAAAGTTAAATATTTATTTAAAATTTTCAGTTCATATTTTTTCATATAAAAACCTTACAATTATAAGTTAATTTTGTACTTTTAGATAATCTTTAACTGAATTTTTTTAATTATAATTAACTTTTTATATTTTTTACGTAAGAGCGAATTTTTATTTTTATAAATAAGTAATTTTTTTTTTAATTTTAATGTAATTTTTTTTGTTTCTAAATAATTTATGAGTGGCAACAAAATTTGAATGAATTTCCTCATTTGTCTGTTCTAGATTCATTATTTCATTAAATTTTTTTTCATAAAACCATATTTAGTCAAATTAGGCGTAGACTCATTTAGTCGTTGTTTAGTGGAGATTAAAACCATATTTTTAGTAAATTATGATAAAATTTCATGAAATATGTGTTTAAAAAGTTGTGAATTTCATAAAATATGTGGTTAAAATTGATTGTTGATTATGATTAAAATTAAAATTTAGATTAAAATCACTACCAAACAAAATAAAACCACATATTTTATAATGACGAAATTAAATAGTATTACTCAAAAAATTTTATAATGATGAAATTAAACCAGTCTCAGACTCCACAACTTTACACGTGCTATGATTTTGTGTCCCTAACCTTCAAAAGTAAGATTATGGATCTCCAATATATTTACACATGTGAATTTGAATCCCACATTTTTTTTTACGTAAGAGTCAATTTTTATTTTTATAAATAAGTCATTTTTTTTTAAATTTTAATGTAATTTTTTTATTTATAAATAATCTTTTTAGTTAATATATGTTTATTTACAATTTAGGTATGAACAAAATATATTGGTTGTAATTATTTTTATAAAGGATAAAATTAGAAGAGAACATGAGAAACGTTAAAACTTGTTGATTTGGTGGGTTGAGAGAATCTGTCAAAATTACACCATCGATTTTGGATGATTTTTAAATCATACAAAATTGGTGCCCATAAAAGCTAGCATGCACCGATTTTTTAACCCTTCATAAATAGAGTCACCCAAAATTGGTGGGAAAAAAAAAAAAAAAAAAAATTCCAAGAAGGCCCTTAGCCACAATTAACTTGGAAAATTATGCATATATGAGTGGCAACAAAATTTGAATGAATTTCCTCATTTGTCTGTTCTAGATTCATAAAATTCACTTCGCTGAAGCAAATTCAAAAGTTGAGATTGGAAATCAACTCGAATGGACTTGAATATTTGAATGGATCAATTAATTCCGGTGGCTGTATGACTTCTAAATGACATTCATACTGGCCAATAATGATATCCTTTAACTTGTTTTACCCTTCAACACCCTTTCCCATTCTCTCTATCAAACAAATGTATAAAGACCTAATTAAAACGTGTCAATTTTCTCAAAAAACATCTTCGTATTTTAATTGGATCAGTAAAAGGTTTTTTCTTGACAATATTTTTCTTGTTAACATAATTTCATCTTTCATGACTCGAAAACTTCATCGGCATTTGTTACGGTAAAAAAATTGACTTGTTAATTTGTCTTATTTTCTTCTTTGACAATACATACAATAAGGAGTGTATGATATTTCTTCATATCCTCTTCAACGCCTAAATCCGCATATAACAATAGAAAGAGAAAGGAGCGCCGTATATAGTTTAACTCACTGATTTTTAACAGCGTACATTTCTTGCACGCCATAAATAGTCTTTCTTTTACGGTGTGCAATAGATGCACGCCGTAAATGAATGCCGTAAAAAGTTGATTATGTTGTAGTGTTAATTTGCAAGATCATATTTCCTAGTACCAGATAATCACGTAGATGACTTTATTTATAGTTGTCAAGTATTGTGATAGAGTTCTATTCGAATGGGATTGATAAAGGCTTTATGACTTAGTTGGCATAATTTTCATCTTTATGATAAGAAAGTAATACTATTTAATTTATTATTTTATGTCACATACACTAATATTGTTACCTACCATTATTTCACAAAACTCAAATTCTTGTAGCACGACCACCTGCCATATTTTCCAAGAAGAGATAGCTCTTTCTTGTACAATTAAATTGGTTAATGGAAGTGGGAGTAAACATATAGTTTTTGTCCCTTTGGGTATAACGGAAACCTGTGAGAGTAGCTAACCAGATTAAAAATTTAATTGAAACTGAATGTGAGAAAACAGCAAATCCAATTCATGGACGATAATCAATTATTGGCTTCTTTATTAATTAATCTCTAAGCAAGGATACATTAATTTTACTTGAACACTCTCAATTTCTCCATTTTTGGATCTTTTACAACTTTTTAATCATACCAATTGTTTTTCACTTGTTCCCAGTCCCACAAGGGTTCATCGTCAATAGCCATAATGTTATCCCAGTTGTTATTAAAATTAGCAGCACGGTCTTCTGAGGATGAAATGTTACGTGAAAAAATATCTGATACTATCGTCGTTCCCTCGTCATTATGATCATGCTGGTGGTGCATCACGGGCCGACCACCTTCTGCTGCCTGTGATGGCCTCCTGTCAAACGACCTTATGCATTTTGATTGTTTGTAGACTCGGCATAAACTAAATTCTTCCCTAATTATCTGCATGAAATGTCAATTTTGTTAAAAGAGGTAATTCAAATCTTTACATTTCGTATATTTATTTGATGTCAATTTACTCTTGACACCCACGAGAGAAATAGTTGATGGACAAAGAAACTATATCTTATACATGATCTGTATATAGGGAATGAAAGAAAACAAAAAACCTTATACAAATAGGGAGTAATATTACGGTGGGCTAACCCTATTTAGGGAACAATTTAGGATTTAACCCACTCTCCCAATGAAATATGCTACTTGTATATTGGGGGTGACCGCATGTGAGTGTACGAGACCCATGTGAATAAAATAATATTTTCTCGCATGTGAGTATACAGTCATCCCTGCGGTCACCCATGATGTTCATGTAGCATGACTTAGAAAGACAGTTATCAAATACACATTGAACCACAAGTTTAAGCCTCCTTTGGGTAGAATTTATAAACAATTAAATTTATAAAATAAATAGATATGAGTGGTATATAAATAGATATTACTTGTAGATCTATCAAAATATGTAATTGAGAATGAAGTTTAACTATAAATTATAAACCATTAATAAATTAGTCACAGCTTTACTTTCTAGTTTTAGTTTTTAACACACAATTTACACTCATTTTCATAGTTTTGCTAGTAAAAATATCAACTTCAATTAAGATTTCACTTTGAAGCCATGATTCATCCTAAACTTTAGTTTTCAACACACAACTTACACTCATTTTCATAGTTTTGCTAGTAAAAATATCAATTTCAATTAAGATTTTGCTTTGATGCCATGATTCATCCTAAATCTTTTAGTTTTCAACACACAATTTATACTCATTTTCATAGTTTTGTTAGTAAAAATATCAATTTCAATTAAGATTTCGCTTTGAAGCCATGATTCATCCTAAATCTTTAGTTTTCAACACACAATTAATTTACACTCATTTTCATAGTTTTGCTAGTAAAAATATCAATTTCAATTAAGATTTCGCTTTGAAGCCAAGATTCATACTAAATCTTTTAGTTTTCAACACACAATTTACACTCATTTTCATAGTTTTGCTAGTAAAAATATCAGTTTCAATTAAGATTTCGCTTTGACACCATGATTCATCCTAAATCTTTTAGTTTTCAACACACAATTTACACTCATTTTCATATTTTTGCTAGTAAAAATATCAATTTCAATTAATATTTCACTTTGCAGCCATGATTCATCCTAAATCTTTAGTTCTTGTTTGGAATAGCTTAAGAGTTCCTAAAAAATTGAGATCAAAGTCAATAACTAATTTTAACAAAACATTTAATTGGATCCACAATATTTATCAATTTTCAACCATACATAGTTCATGAACTTTTAATAAAATCTGCTAAAAACTTTTATTAAATTTTTTGTCAAACAACCCTAATATATTTCAATGTTTTATTAGAAGCAAGGGTTATATTACATATAAATATTATTTCAATTTTTTTTTAATTAGAAGAAAAGAATATGTATTTTGGAAGTGAAACACACACCTGTGTAGATGATGAAGCTTCACCTAATTCAATGGCTTTATATTCATTCATCTTCCATGGAGTCTTTGTTCCATTAGGAGCTCTTCCTACGTAGAAAACCATTGTTCTCTTCCTACCAATAATGATTCCATTTGATGAGTACACGTCTCCCGGAGAGCCGGTGGCTTTCCAATATCCTTCCGTCGTAAGCCGATTAGGTCTTCCTCCTCGAGTTTCCCTTTCTTGCTTTGGAAAGAAGAAAAACCACTGCTCAGGGTCTCCTCGACAAAGCTCTCCAGCATATTCTATTTATTTTCCAAAACCCAGCCATATTAATTAGAAAAAGGACAAATCAAGCAAAAACAAGAGAGAAAAAGTGAATATGCATTACCTTTGAGATGCCATGGACCGTAATCATAAATGTGAACAACTGGTATAACCTTGTCCAGTTCTTGCCCTTTGCCTTGTATCTTATTAAGCAGATAGAAAGAAATCAGTTCTTCCTCTGTAGGATAGAACCTAAAACCTGGTAGAAGAATATCACTCATATTATTGAAATTTACTACTACTCTCCTTGATCTCTCCCTATATATATAAAATTATAGATCTTTCTTCTTTTTATCTCATTCCATGCTGATTCCAAGTGATAAATGTAGAAACGTAATGCATATTACGCGTTGAGGGTCAGGAAATATATTTAAAGATTGAATCTGTGCAGGGGTTTTGCAATGTGAGGGCAATAAAGGAGGAGACAACCGAGTGAAATGAGAAAGTGAGAGGACAGGATTGGTCTACGTACGTTTTTTGGAAACTGCTACATAAATACCAGGAATTTTGAATGATGCTATGTAGCATCCACAACTAAATTAAAAATAAGTCAAATTAGACGTAGACTCATTTACTCCCTGTTGAGTGGATATTAAAATCATATTTTTAGTAGATTATGATAAAACATCATGAAATATGTGGTTAAAAAGTTGTGGATCCCATAAAATATGTTGTTAAAATTGATTGTTGATTATGATTTAAATTAAAATCACTGCCAAACAAAATTAGGAGCCTGTTTGTTTCAAATTAAAATATAATTTTTATGTAAATCAAAGTCAAACAATCAATATTAACCACATCTTTCTTGGGTTCCACAACTTTTTAACCGCACATTTCAAAAACTTCCATCACAATATACTAAAAATCTGATTTTAATCCTCACCAAACGCCCTCCTAGGTTTAGTATGTCATATAGTAACTAGTGTTAAATAGTCTTACTCAAAAAAAAATTATAATGACGAAATTAAACCTGTCTCAGACTCCACAACTTTACACGTGCTATGATTTTGTGTCCCTAACCTTCAAAAGTAAGATTATGGATCTCCAATATATTTACATGTGTGAATTTGAATCCCACGTTACAAAAGCCTTAACGTGGTCTTTAAAATCGCAAGCTATTTTCAATTGAATCGAAAAGAAATATCAAGTAATTTGATGATCTTATCATCCAATTTTTATGATCTCAACTAAATTGACAATTTCGAATATGTAAGTAGCCACATTTATATATACTGAGAACCTAGTTACTAACTTTTAAAGCATGAAGATCCATATATATCCACACTCATAAAAAGCATGAGAATCCAACCCCAATTTTCTCTTCATCATAATGTGTAATGTCCACCGTTAAATTTGCAAATTAACTAGTAATTAAGCATTCGTCGATATCGACCACGTAACCAATTCTGTGTATAAGTTAGGTGATTAAATTGAAGAAACCAAGAGACCTCAAATTAAATTTTCGCTCTTTAATCGTTCCATTCAAATTACAACCAAATGAATTTGTAGGCTAGAGTTGCAAGTACTTTAGTTTGTTCACTTGGCTTTTCATTAATTTTACCAAGAATTCTCTTCAAAAATATTATGATAAATATAAATGAATTTAGCTTAGTTATATGTCCACTTGGTCAAGGAAAATGATTTGATTCCAAGTTTTTTCTATACAAATTTAAAATAAATAACAAATCTGTTACAGTCAATTAGACTATGGGACTCCGTGTATTTTATCACATACATATGAGAGTCATATTTTTTTATATTAGTCAACTTCTTATATTATGGCATTATAGAAATTTTACTTTTTCAGTTAGTTATAAATATTGAAAAAAATAAAATTATTAACTGTTACAATAGTTAATTTTTTATTAACCTACATTACTTTGTTTAATAGTAAATTGCAATGTATTGTTTCATATAATCTAGGAAAGTATAAAACATAAATACTTTTACAAAAAATACATGTAAATATTAACAATCTTTGGTTAAAATAAACAAACAAAACTATAAATGACAAAATATATAGAAACCTATCAAATTCGTAAAAGAAATTTTAACAGGTCACATAAATTGTGACGTAATCCTCTCTGAAGTTTCTATGTTGTTTCTCATATTTTCTTTTATTTTTCTTTATTTTTTAAACATCGACCAAAAGAATAATAATCATAGTAAAATGATAGAGCAATGCTAATAGTTTTATATCACAAATTTGCTTACCCCTTTCTTCATATATTGTCCACTATACATAGCATAGAATTAATAGTTAGTTTTAGATAATTAGAATGGCAGATCAATGACCAGTGAAATTGTTAGAAAAGCGTTTGGGTGAAAAGGTATCCATTGATGCACCTTTAGTTTATCATACACTTTGTGGTATAGCTGTTCAGCACTAATTTTTTGGGATATGTGCCAATTAATAAATAAATTTTAAACATTTGATGACATTTAATAATATTTGAGAATTTATTTCAATAGTTTTCGCATGCATGATTAGATGTTTTGTAAATATAAAAAATCCATTGATTATTTATATGTGACTTTATGTACATGAGGATAATATTTAAAATGAAATAATTTAAATTTGTCTGTGATTTAAAATTAAAGTAGGGATCCTTAATTATGATCACTAGTGCGATTCATTACATTCTGAATGAAACAATCCTATCCAGATTGTTAATAATGTGATTATTGGAATGAAAGCACGATTAATTATGAATCTCTAGTAAAATTCATTTTCATATAGAGTATTTAATTTTGATCAATGACGGTTATATATGGATTGATCTTAATTATGAGTAATTGACATACTCATATTTAGAATTATGAATTCTAAATTAATTTTCTTGTATTAATTAATTGGATTAATTTTATTTTAAATAATACGATTATTTAAAATAATTTGAAATTATACATTGCGATAATGATCAAATTGCAATTGTTAAGTTTTAAGTCAAGAGTCAAGACAATGAATGTATTTTCAAAGTCTAGCCTACAAGGTCATAAGCCAAATTCATATTGAAATTGTCATTTAGCTAAACCAAACCTAATTTGTTAACTGGTCCATCCTTTGGAGGCCACCAACTATCGTCTCGGCCCTACACGGTCAGGGCAGACCCTTGAAATTTACTACTACTACTCTCACAGATCTCTCCCTATATATATATATAATTATAAACCTTTCAACTTTTTATCTCATTCCACGCTGATTCCCAGTGATAATTGCAGAAACGTGGTGCATTTCACACGTTGAGGGAGAGGGATGGGATTGGTCTACGCAAGTTCTTGGAAACTTCCACATATTCTACGCGGAAATTGAATGATGCTATATGTCTAACATCTACAATTGAATTAAAAATAATTAGTAGAATTACATGTAGACCGATTTGGTTGGTTAGATATAGATTTGTTAATTAGTTAATGTCACATAGCCATTGTTTGATTTAAATAATTAGATTTTTAGTATATTTTGATAAAAAAAAAAATGATGAAATGTATAATTGAAGAGTTGTAGATCTCATGAAATTGGTGGTTAAAATTAACTATTGACTTTGATTTAAATTTTAATCAACGTTTTTTTTAGTTAAATCAAACAAAGACCGCGTGACATTAACCGGTGTTAGGTAGCATTACTTGAGAATTTTACACACGTTATGATTTCAGGTCTCCCATATTCAAAAGTCAATTATTAAACGTGAATTTGGATCCCACGTAAAAAAAAAAATAATAATAATAATAATTCAATGTGACTGTCAAAATTATAAGATATTTTTTTTTTATCAAATCCAAGAGAAATGTTAAGAAATTTAATGATTTTGTCACTGAACATTCAGGATAATAACTTAAATGGTCACTGAATTTTAAAAATCACCTAAGTCATCACTGAACTTTACAAAAAAATTCTATGGGATCATTGAACTTTGCAAAAGATTTTCACGCGATCACTGAACTTTAAAAATCACCTCAATCATAACTAAACTTTGCAAAAAGTGATCCTGTGAAAATCTTTTGTAAAGTTTAGTGATGAATGAGGTGATCATTTTTAAAGTTCAGTGACCTTGTAGAAACCTTTTGTAAAGTTCAGTGATAACTTAGATGATTTTTAAAGTTCAATGACCTCGTGAAAACTTTAGGTAAAGTTCAGTGACATTGGGATAATTAACCCGATTTTGTCATCTAACTTTGATTACCTTGATGTCTAAACGGACAATTTCCATGAAGTGATAAGCCAGATTTATAGATTTACAATAGTTAATTTTTTTTTTTATTAATTTTGTTGACAAGATGATCTATACATTAAAAATTTAACTTCCAAATATGAAATTAAAATAGTTTTAAAATATTAGATTGATGGTTTTCTTTGGATTAATTTGTCATCCACTGTTATTTATCAGTACTGATCACATGACTCTTTATAACTACAATTACCTAAGGGTGCATTTGTTGCACAGTCATATATTGTATTAATAAAAAAATATAGGTTATACTTTGTTTAATTGTAAATTGTAAAGTATTGCTTCACATACTAATTTTGAAAAAAATAATTAGCACAAAATGTTCATACCTTTCAATATTATTGTCAAAACGTCATTACCTTTCATTTTTGACATTTTTATCCTTATTTCCACATTTCATTGCCAAGAACGTCCTTCCATCCACTTTCCATTAATTCAATACAAAAGGTCAATTTTCTTTTCAAACACCAGGGTAAAATAGTTACAGCTCATTTATCCCAATCTTCCCACCTTCAAAATAGTTATTGAACGTCCTTCCATCCACTTTCCATTAATTCAATACAAAAGGTCAATTTTCTTTTCAAACACCAGGGTAAAATAGCTACAGCTCATTTATCCCATTCTTCCCACCTTCAAAATAGTTATTGAACGTCCTTCCATCCACTTTCCATTAATTCAATACAAAAGGTCAATTTTCTTTTCAAACACCAGGGTAAAATAGCTACAGCTCATCCTTCCATCCACTTTCCATTAATTCAATACAAAATGTCAATTTTCTTTTCAAACACTAGGGTAAAATAGTTACAGCTTATTTATCCCATTCTTCCCGCCTTCAAAATAGTTATTGAATTCCTTTATTAGAATGGAAATAGTGCAAGAAGTGATAATGATATTATGAAACTAGAGATGGGTGCCAGAATAAATGTTGAAGCGCCCTTTCTTCAAAGTTGTTAAAAATTAAGCAAATATTATGTACTTGCTATATAAAACAGAATTTTATTATTACCGTTAACAAGATCGAACAAGATATCTACAGGCTTGTCGATGATGAAACTCGAAAACCCTATTGAAGAGAAGTACTCCAAAGGCTATCGTAGTAGGACCATAGTAGATATTTTGGTGAAACCCCTTAATACACCATTTATTCCCTTTTTTGTTGGGATTTTGGTTGTTTACTGTCCGAATTGTAATCTGAGTTATGTGTGAGCTGCTATGATCGAATTTGCATACTCAAGGAGTTTGAGTTGCAATGGATAAACAAGTTGAACACACAAGATAAAATGAACGATTTTCACAAGGAGTTACGAAAGTAGGGACGTTTTGCGCCAAATAGTTTAAAAGGTAAGGATATTTTTTGCAAAAAAATTACTACATAAGGATTATTATTACAAGATTAATTCCACACTAAAAAGAAATGAACATGACTAGTTCATCTTAACCATTGAAATATGATAGGTACAGTATCAAATTTACAATTGTTCTTAGTAATTTACCTCTTAGTTACCCTCTTAATAAGTACAAAATGGGAATGAACATCGTCAATTCACCGACCACCTAATCAATTTATATCTTCGTCTACCATTCTAAATACAGTAGCCATTGTAGTGAAATACAATGTTATTTCCGCCATTTTTTTCTTTATTTAATGTAATAATTTTAAAAATTATTTTCATATTCACGTTACTGTTACTTATGGAATAACTATTTTGAAGGTGGAAGGAAGGGGATAAATGGGCTGACACTATTTTACCCTTGTTGTTTGAAAAGAAAAGTGCCTTTTTTTTTTAATTGAATTAACGGAGCAATTTGCTAATGATATTTTTGGTAATGAAAGGTGAAAATGACAAAAATGAAAGGTAATGACGTTTTACATAATAAATTAAAAGGTAGAAATTTTTTGTACTAATTACTCATTTAGAAAAATATAAAACATTATTACTTTGACCAAAAAGTGCATGCAAATATTAAGAGGGTGTTTGGGAGGGGTTAAAATTAGATTTTTTAGTAGATTGTGACAGAAGTTTTTGAAATGTGTGGTTGAAAAGCTGTAGGACCCATGAAAGATGTGGTTTGATATTGATTATTTGATTTTGATTAAAATCAGATTTTAATTGAAACCAACCAGACTCTAATTGTTAACATAAACAAACGAAACTATAAATGTCAAAATATATTGAAATATATCGATTTTGTAAAGAAATTTCAACAGCTCGCATAACAAATTAAGGGCTTGTTAGATTTTCATTAATTTATTTTATAATTTGCTACATGATCATTTTCAACCAAACATTCACATAATAAAATATTCTACACAATCTCCCAAAACTTTTCTCTATTTTTTAACCACGCATTCTGCTAAATATATTATTCAAAACTCATTTTCTCTCCAATTAAAGGGAATCAAACCGGCACTAAAAGTCTGTCTTAATCCTCATTGAAGTTTCTATGTTATTTCTCATAATTTCTTTTATTTTTCCTCATTTTTTAAACATCAATAATTCAATATACAATCAAGAGTTTTGCTACAAGTACACTTTTTTTTTACTCTAAGTTTGACACACTACTCACAATCAAAGGGTGGAGCCTACAATTTAAAAAATGGTGGACCCCATGCATTGTGAGTACAATATCAAAGAAAGTGTCAAAAAATAGTGTACTCAAATAATAATTCTACAATCAAATAGATGTCAGCGGTCAGCCACATTCTAACAGTACATTATTAGAAAATCCATTAATACTTTAACATATTAATAACAGTACATCATTAGATAATACTTGTAAAATTGAGGTGCGTTACATGGTGTGCCGATGATGTAGAAGAGGAAGAAAGAGAAGTGGTGGGAGATAATAGAAAGAATTTACAGGAAAAAAATATCAATTTATTTCATATCAAAGTGTGTCTTATTAAAAAGTATAAACTGTTAAAATCCGTATTTTTTTTAGTCAAAGTCAAAAATTTACTAGTCAAAGTCAAATCAAATAAGGACTAAAATGAGAAAAATTATTTTGGTGGTGTTTTTTTTATAAATTCGCAATACTTGAGGATTTAATTGGATATATTTTAAGTGGAGAATCTATTTTTTTATTAAGGGAAGTAAAAGGACCAAGGGCTCTATTAATTGATGTTGAGGGACTTACTTTGCAATTGTTGGATAGTGGACCACAATTAAACCCAATTCCATTTCATTTCTCTCAACACACACAGTAGAAGAAGCTGGACCTGGCAGAGAAAGAGAAAAACGCCAGAGAAGAGAAAAAGAAAGGAAAAGAAGAAAGAAGAAAGGGAAAAAGAAGAAAGAAAAAGAGGAGAAGAAAAAAAAATGGTAAGGAAGTAGTCAAGCTTGATTTTGTTCTTCTTTCTCTTTATTTTCTTCAACAAGTAGATTAAATAATATGTTAAATTTCTAGGGTTTTAAGCTTGGTTCGAAATTTTAGGTGGAGAGGAAGGGAATATGATTTCTAGCCAAGATTATTGATTGGTTATTTCCCATTTATATCAAGGTAATGGATACTATTTTTGGGCAAACCCTAGAATTTTTAATTGAGATTTTGAATAAGTATAAATTAGGGAAATGATAGTTGTGATGAAATACTTACTTGATAGAATGATTTTATGGAACTATATGTAAATTCAATTGGTTGAATTATGATTATTAGTTTCACTAGTTTGCAAATGGGGAATTATTTTTATGTTGGGAATTGGAGATTATTTTGATGAATTAGATTTTAGTGAAATAACTAGAAAATGGAATGTGCTCCAAGTGAATAAAGGAAATTTGAGAAAAATTATTCAAGTCTTGAGAAATTAAGTTTCAGTATTCGATTATGAATATTTAGAGCTACTTGGTAGGGTGATTGTTAAATTGGTTATTCATATCGTATTTCAGATGATGACGAGAAAATTGGGAACGTTTATCAGCCAGTCTAGCTTGTAGCTCGTACTGAGTGAAAAAAGCTTATTTTTCAAGAAATTAGTATCTATTCAATTTATATTAGATTTGGATTTGAAAGTTAATTATTTCATACAATTGATTTAGAAAGCATGATTTTCAGAATAAAGTGAATTTTATAATCATTTTTTTTAAAAAGTTAAATTCAATTCAGGTAAATTATTTCATCAGCATGTTATATTCATATTAAATGTTTCATTATATCTATAGTTATTTTAAAAATCACCAGAAAGTACCCAGGTGATTTACCCGTTTTGTACTTGTGTGAATGTGTTTCCACAGTGTATGACCAATTATGGTGATTTTACCCGCTCTGCACTGATGTGAATGTGTTTTCACAGTGTATGACCAGATTATCAGAGGTCATTGGGACCCACTCTTGTACACACATAGACTTTGGACCGTCTACTGGGGTGCTTAGCCTTTGGGGCAGCTCCGCGTACGTATCACCAAATTATCAGTTATCAGATTATCAGACTTGAATGGCTTCGCCTTGTACATCGAGATTATTCTGTACATGAGTAAGGCTATTCATGGGGTACTTATTGGTGTGACTCTTTAGTATATAATATGATGTTTATTCAGCTTATCAGATTTCAGACTTCAAAATTCAGTTTATTTAGTTTGCAGAATAATGATTTTAGTTTATAGTAATGTGAAATCATATTTTCACTTATAGTTACCGAGATCAGATTATTTATATTTAGTTGTTTATTTAGAATAAAGAGCAAGAAATTTTATGATGCGGTCATGCTTAGTTTTAAAAGTATTCCCAGATATAAGAATTTTTCAATGTATTTAACAGAGCAAGACTTTTCAGAAAAGTATACTTATTTTCAATCTATCCCCTCACTGAGTTACAAGCTCATATTTTAAAATCTTTTTCCGAGCAGATAGTAGCAGAGTTGTGCAGACTTGGAGCCTGTCGATTCACGGCGTTGAGACACACATTACATTTAACTGTATGGTATTTTATTAGTTTATTTAGCATATTTCTTTTGGGCATTTTTTATTTTTAAAGTTTGTTAAATATTGATTTGCGAAATATTCTGAAGGACTAGTGTGCCCTATTTTAAATTATATGAGTATGCTTGAGAAAATTGATTTTTATCCAGGTAGTTTTAGTCGATTTTTTAAATGAAATTCTGTCAAAATTCTTTCAAAATATTTCATAGTCAAAGAATGTTCAGTTGCCTTGGTGGTAGGTCCAGTATTTATTTGAATCTACCACCAGCACATGACACATGTCGGATCTATTAGGTTGACTCGGGACGGGTCGTGTCATAAACCCTTTTTGGGGGTTTAAACGAGTCTAATTTAAGTAGAAAACATCTAACAAAATACTATCAATGAAGTTGTTTGAGAAGTGTTTGAGAAGAAACGTATCATCTAGTAGCATACACTTTTGTGTTGTGGCGACTTAGTGCGAAGTTGCCATTTATCCCACCTTCGCCATTTAATGTCGGTCCAGAAAGTGGACTGTCATTTGTGGGAAGTGTAGTTTCTAAAGTATAGACTTTGACATATATTAGTAATTTTGACCCCTCAACAAATTCTAATGGTTAAGCTTTAAGCCAAGACAGACAATGTACTTTCAAAGTCTCGTCTTCAAAGTCATTGAAAATAAAATTTAGCTATACTAAATTAATTTTTTGACTAGTCCATCCGTTGAAGGTCGACTACTTTCGTGTGAGCCAACTCATCTCTACATGGCCTGAGTCAACCTCTTGATCAAGTGGCGAAAGCGCATGACAAATATGAGCAAATGATATATACACCAATTAATAAAACTAAGAAGTACCTAATGGGTACTCTTACGAGACAAAAGTCAATTTTTTTTGACAATTAGTCATTTCGAACAATTGAAATTTTTGATCAAAACAAAATAAAAATACTTGATTGTACGACACTACAATTATTTGGTTGTCAGTCCTCACCATTCAAGAAATCGAGTTTACCCTCATCGTTGATAACAAGGTTCGTGGACCAGAGTTGATCTGAGTTGGAGATCGCCGTGGCTTAATCGAAATTCACATATTTTGTCGCATCTCCAAAAGATGAGTTGCTCCTCACTGCTTCTCTCATGGTTGTCTTATCGTATATTGTCATATCTAGTGGTAGATCCAAGATTTTGAGAAAACATGAGCGATCGTTGACCGTTGATCGTTGGTTACAATAAAATAATAAAAATAAAATATGATAATTATTTTTTCTAAAACTAAACATATATAATTCTATTATATGCATTAATAATATTCACCACATGACATAGTGGCCAAGTTTTGTATAATTCAAAAGAAGAGCACGGGTTCGAATCTATCTAATTGCATTAAACCGCTAAATTTGAACATATATTATTCTATTATATTTAGTGTCAAAATTCAATGAGTGCTATAATGGTCAAACTTTCAATAATCTTAAAGAGAGTTCACAGGTTCAACTCCCTTCCCTATTGCATTAGTTTTGGTAAATTTTGCACAATAAATTATTTTGGAAGAGATTCAATCACAAAACTTCCAATTTGGATGTGGAAGCTCTGACTAACTGAGTTACAAAAGATGTTAGGAAATAAAATGAAATACTAGATATATAATCTAAGAATTTTATCTATTGTCAACAAAAACATTTGTTCGTGACGGGTCCAACATGCATAGTCGTCGGTGCTCGTCGAGTACTTGATCCCCCACTGATCATAACTGATATTTTTTTGAAGGTCAATAATCGAAAAGACTGAAACAATACTTCTAAAAAAACATTTTGTTTCTGATTGATTTAAAAAAAAAAAAAAAAGGGAAAGAGGAGAAATAGGCTAGAATCAGCATGCTTAGGTAGAAATGAAGCTCGGTTTTGACCGAATACAACTTTATTTTATTCTATTGACTAAAACAGTTGTATATTTTACAAGCGGATATATATATTGCAAAGAGTTTTCATAGAAATCTGAATTACCTTAGAGAATTAGAATAAATATTGTTTGAGTCTCTCTCGAATTTATTCAAATTTAAATAAACTATCCTAACTTCTTTACCATTATTACAACAAAACTCATAATTATTACGCGTGATGTACTATGTTAAATTATTGGGCAGGTACAAGAGAATAGTAGAGTGGGAAAAGATAAGCACTTGGTCCTTTTTGTTTTGGGTAGAGAGATTTTGAGAGGATTGGGGAGAGAGAAAATGTAAGTATTTGGACTTTTTTTTTTGGTAAAGAGAATTTGAGGGATTGATTAAGCGCATGTTTAGTTGTGATTTTAATCAGATTTTAATAGTCTAATAGTAAGAAATTATCTCATTCAATTAAAATATTAAGAGTGTGTTTGGTAGAGATTTAAATTAGATTTTAATTGAAAAATTGACCATTAGTGGGTTCCAGCGTGAGATGAAAATCAAGTATAACAACTATATTTTCAATTAAAATTGAATTTTAATCTCTACCAAACAAGCCATAAGACATGTAGATCCATCACGTATTGAAATGTCCAATTTCACACAACAGTAAATTTTACTTTCCACTTTTACTGAGTAGACTTCCGAAATGATCATTTTGCCCCTCTTGCATTTCTCCAAACCCTACCTAATTATTTCCTCGTGTGATCATAATGAAGGGACATATCGATCACTGCAACAACAATTCATTACTGGGATGATAAGGTAGAAGTCAACATTTTCATCATTGACTTGCGACACGATGCAAATTATTTCTTAATTGTCCACACCTTGACACCTAAGAAGCTTAAAATCTGTACAAGATAGGCGCTACAGATTTGATTCCCGTCCTCTCCTGCACATCAAGAAGTTTGTCAAATCATGTAAATTCGTGTTTTCTCTCTTTTATTTTTCTAAAAGAAGGATACATAAGAACCAATATCGATCAACTCAATTCTTTAAGTTTGGCTAAAAATCACATTTTCAACTGTTGACCTTATTTTTTGTAGGGGTGAAGTGGCTAATAGATGTCAGATTCTCTCGCGTCCGTATAAGTCTTTAGTTTTGCAAACTTGGACAAACCATAAGTCACACTTGACCTTATTCGAAGTGGGGAAGGCGGTCACATATACTTGGACGATAATCAATTATTGGCTTCTTTATTTATTAATCTCTAAGCAAGGATACATTAATTTTACTTGAACACTCTCAATTTCTCCATTTTTGGATCTTTTACAACTTCTTAATCAAACCAATTGTTGTTCACTTGTTCCCAGTCCCACAAGGGTTCATCGTCAATAGCCGCAATATTATTCCAGTTGTTATAACGATTAGCAGCACGGTCTTCTAAGGATGAAATGTTACACGAAAAAAATATCTGATACTGTCGTTCCCTCATCATTATGATCATGCGGGTGGTGCATCACGGGATGACCACCTTCTACCGCCTGTCAAACGACATTATGCATTTTGATTGTTTGTAGACTCGGCATAAACTGAATTCTTCTCTTATCTGCATGAAACGACCTTACAAAATGCAATGAATTTTCGTAATCTCTTTGCTGAAAGTGTCATGATAATGAGTTTCTTATAATGTGTTTGAAAAGTAAATGTGGATCGAAAATGGTATGGAATAGACTTATCAAATGATTCTGCAATTTTATGATGTGTAGTTGTGGAGAGGATCTTTGTATTTGTAGAATAGATACACATCCCCGGGTTCTGAATTTATTTCAGGCCTCAGGTTAGTTAGTCTATTATTCGGAAGGTTTCCGAATTTATTGTTGTATAAAAAAAAAAAAGAAGGTTATGGGCTATATACAGATTAGTTCACTTCCAGTCCATGGCATAAAGTTTAAGTATTATGAGAAATCAGAGGATTGGGTGTGGGATATGAGACTGTCTCAGGAAACAATAGAAATGAAGGTTTACTCTCATTTTTTTGCAATACGTCTCCACATGACAATTATCATATAGATAATTTGTTGATGTTATGGATATTATTTGTTTCAGTAACCCTTGATAGGACCTTACTTAAAAGAGGCTATGGGCTATTTTTGAGGACAAATATTTGTGTATTAGCAGGCTTTATCCATTCATTGTGCTTCTGGGCTCTAATCTGCTGAATAATTATATAGGTTGTATATTATGCTGATACCACATTGTCTTGCAGATAAGCAAGGCACTAGCAGGAGCAGATAGAAAAGATTTGATGAGAAAGCTCCCAAAATTTATATATGATGAAGAGAAAGCTTTGGAGGTGAGAACTTGTTCTAGAAATGTCTCTACTTGATCGTGTGATTTATTTTTAATGTTTCACTAGGGACAAACTTTGCGTCCCAATATTCACTCTGCTTAAGGCATGTAGATTTCAAAATAGTGGATTTGCATTTGTTGGCTTATGTATATTGGCCATTTGTAACCCATTCATCTCTTGTTTTGGTCACTTCATTACTCTACAGCCCGCCCTTATGCATTTCATATTCATTACACCTAAATAAATCTAAATTACTAACTCGTATAAGCTTGCCCACTTAGTAGCATATATTGAAGCATGTATAATCTTGGTCATCTGGCTTCTGCCTGCCAACCTCTCTCCTCATCTCTCTAACTTGTGTTTTGAATCCATAGTCCTTTAGCCGGAGCTTCCCATTATTTCGGTCGGGAAAATGAGCCCTGTGCGCTGGAAAAATTACTCCTCTCATGAAGAAAAGAAGAAAGAAGCAAAGGAACTTCCAAATAGAAGTTAAAGAAGAGGGAAAACCAATTAAGGGAAACAAAACAAAGATGGCACAAAGAAATGGCAAAACCACTTGTCTTTAGCTCTAATAATCCTGGTATGAATGTTTAGCTTTAAACTGTCCTGGTTTTCTAAGTTTTGTTAGCTCTCGGACAATGTTGATTGGAAAAAAGTGAAAGCTTGGAAATAGGAATTCTTCCACCGTGTCATTCCTGAAAGTATCAACCCCATTATTTTATCTTTGGGCGTTGGATGGTTCGTGCTTTTAGATGGCTGTGATTTATCCTCCTGAGCATGTGAATATTATCTCTTCATGCTTGTACTTCTCAAGATTTTTGTTCAAGCATTGTGGAAGTATTCAGTAGGTTGATTTTTACTGCCACTTGAAAATATCTAAATTTGCTTTTGTGACACCCCTCTCTTTAATAAATCCTTTTTTCTGCGTTGTAGTGGATTATTCTAGTACCATAGAAAATAAGGTCCTCTGCATGATATATCCTGTCGACATTGTATTGGTATTGATGAAATACACTTCATCCTGCTAATCAGTTGTAAAGTTATGTGTGCCACCCACTGTATGGTCCACGAGTTCTTAATGTTAGTCCTCATGCAAAATGTTGTTTGGCAAGTTGTTGACTTGGAAAACATGTGAGATGAAAATAATAACAAAATATAATTCCCTAAATGGCCCATTAGATTGGGGACAAACTTTAAGGATACAAATTAATACCCTCAAACAAGGAACCTTACTGTTATTCCATTAGAGTCAAATAAAGCCTTCTCCGTGATACTTGAATCCATTAATACTTTTGAAGGTGATTTTAGTGTGATGATGGTGGCTTTGGACGTTTCTTGATTGAGTGAAATGGTTATTTGACTAGTATATTAATCGTTTAACCTGGGGTATTTTTAAAAATGGGAACGAGTGGTTATCTTTCCTGAGACATCCGAAAACAAAAATAATCAATTTGATATGCAAGGAACTGCCGAAAAACTAAAAAAGAAAAGAATTATGGGAGCTTAGATTCTATGTGCTATTACATCCTTAAGGGCTGTTGTCTTGTTCAGTCTTAGTTCCGAATTTATTGTTGTATAATAAATAAAAAAAGAGGCTATGGGCTATACAGATTAGTTCACTAATCTGAATTTATTGCGAGTCAATTTACATAATTTAAATATATTGCTGTATAAATTAAAAAATATATATAGGATGGGTGCGGCAATGTTTTATAAACGTTGTCAAAAGAGGGACTTTTTGCAACATTTTAAAAGCGTTGTCAAAAGTGAGATTTTTGGCAACCGATGTTTTATAAACGTTGCAAAAAGTCTTCCATTCTACGGCAACACTGAGATTTGCAACATATGGAAAAATGTTGCAAAAGCGTTTCAGCAACTTTTTTTGAACGTTGCAAAATGCCTTTTTTCTTGTAGTGACGGTCTTCTGAGGATGAAATGTTACACGAAAAAATATCTGATACTGTCGTCGTTCCCTCGTCATTATGATCATGCTGGTGGTGCATCAAGGGCCGACCACCTTCTGCCGCCTGTGATGGCCGCCTATCAAACTACCTTATGCATTTTGATTGTTTGTAGACTCGGCATAAACTGAATTCTTCCCTAATTATCTGCATTAAATGTCAATTTTGTTAAAAGAAGAAATTCAAATCTTTACATTTCGTATATTTATTTGATGTCAATTTACTCTTGACACCCATGAGAGAAATAGTTGATGGACAAAGAAACCATATCTTATACATGATCTGTATATAGGGAATGAAAGAAAACAAAAAACCCTATACAAATAGGGAGTAATATTACGGTGGGCTAACCCTATGTAGGGGGCTAACCCTATATAGGGAACAATTTAGGGTTTAGCCCACTCTTCCAATCCCCTAATTTTCAACATTAATTTTAGAATAAAGGGTTTTTGTCCCTCACAATAATACAGAATTCTTGAGATTTCTTAATTTAATGTATATGGAGATAAAATGGATTCTTTCCTCTTCCCATTCTGATTCTCTTCTGCACTTAGTTCATCGAACATGCATGGTTGTCTCCCAGAAAGGCAGTTATCAAATACACATTGAACCACAAGTTTAAGCCTCCTTTGGGTAGAATTTATAAGCAATTAATTTTATAAAATAAATAGATATGAGAGGTATATAAATAGATATTACTTATAGATCTATCAAAATATGTAATTGAGAATGAAGTTTAACTATAAATTATAAACCATTACTAAATTAGTCACAGCTTTACTTTCTAGTTTTAGTTTTCAACACACAATTTACACTCATTTTCATAGTTTTGCTAGTAAAAATATCAATTTGAATTAAGATTTCACTTTGAAGCCATGATTCATCCTAAATCTTTAGTTTTCAACACAAAACTTACACTCATTTTCATAGTTTTGCGAGTAAAAATATCAATTTCAATTAAGATTTCGCTTTGAAGCCATGATTCATCCTAAATCTTTTAGTTATCAACACACAATTTACACTCATTTTCATATTTTTGCTAGTAAAAATATCAGTTTCAATTAATATTTCACTTTGCAGCCACGATTCATCCTTAATCTTTAGTGCTTGTTTGGAATAGCTTAAGAGTTCCTAAAAATTGATATCAAAGTCAATAACTAATTTTAACAAAACATTTAACTGGATCCACAATATTTATCAATTTGTCAACCATACATAGTTCATGAACTTTTAATAAAATCTGCTAAAAACTTTTATTAAAAATTTTGTCAAACAACCCCTAATATATTTCAATGTTTTATTAGAAGCAATGGTTATATTACATATAAATATTATTTCAAATTTTTTTTTTTTTAATTAGAAGAAAAGAATATGTATTTTGGAGGTGAAACACACACCTGTGTAGATGATGAAGCTTCACCTAATTCAATGGCTTTATACTCATTCATCTTCCATGGAGTCTTTGTTCCATTAGGAGCTCTTCCTACGTAGAAAACCATTGTTCTCTTCCTACCAATAATGATTCCATTTGATGAGTACACGTCTCCCGGAGAGCCGGTGGCTTTCCAATATCCTTCCGTCGTAAGCCGATTAGGTCTTCCTCCTCGAGTTTCCCTTTCTTGCTTTGGAAAGAAGAAAAACCACTGCTCAGGGTCTCCTCGACAAAGCTCTCCAGCAAATTCTATGTATTTTCCAAAACCCAGCAATATTAATTAGAAAGAAGACAAATCAAGCAAAAGCAAGAGAGAAAAAGTGAATATGCATTACCTTTGAGATCCCATGGACCGTAATCATAAATGTGAACAACTGGTATAACCTTGTCCAGTTCTTGCCCTTTGCCTTGTATCTTATTAAGCAGATAGAAAGAAATCAGTTCTTCCTCTGTAGGATAGAACCTAAAACCTGGTAGAAGAATATCACTCATATTGTTGAAATTTACTACTACTACTACTCTCCTTGATCTCTCCCTATATATATATAATTATATATCTTTCTTCTTTTTATCTCATTCCATCATTCCATGCTGTTTACTAGTGATAAATGTAGAAACGTAGTGCATATTACGCGTTGAGGGTCAGGAAATATATTTAAAGATAGATTCTGTGCAGGGGTTTTGCAATGAGAGGGCAATAAAGGAGGAGACAACCGAGTGAAATGAGAAAGTGAAGAGGACATGATTGGTCTACGTACGTTTTTTGGAAACTACTACATAAATACCAGGAATTTAGAGGGCAATAAAGGAGGAAACAACCGAGTGAAATGAGAAAAAGTGAGAGGACAGGATTGGTCTACGTACGTTTTTTGGAAACTATTAGGGCCTGTTTGATAGGCCTAAGTTTTCTGTGGAAGGTGGAAAACGTTTTCCTACTTTTTACTATTCACCTGTTTGATTGCACTAATTTTCCAGGGAAAACGTTTTCCAACGTTTTCCAAGGTACAAGCGGTTGATGCACAAAAGCTAGAAAACGTTTTTTCACCATAGTGGTGGGAAAACGTTTTCCAACTTTTTAACAATTTTTTTTTTTTTTTTTTTTTTGTTAAAGCAATTGGAACACATTCCAAAGTCAATGGTAAAAAAATTTATCCATTTAATTGACAATTTGAGTAAAAAACAAAGTCAAACAAAAAATTTGCCAGGTAAAAAATTATACCAATCAAACACCATTAATTACAATTTCCTGTAAAACGTTTTCTAGGCAATTCAATTCCCTGCCATTCATTTTTTTTCCACCCGTTTTCCACCCTTGCAATCAAACAGACCCTTACATAAATACCAGGAATTTTGAATGATGCTATGTAGCATCCACAACTGAATTAAAACTAAGTCAAATTAGACGTAGACTTATTTAGTCCCTGTTTAGTGGAAATTAAAATAATATTTTTAGTAGATTATGATAAAATTTCATGAAATATGTGGTTAAAAAATTGTGGATCCCATAAAATATGTGGTTAAAATTGATTGTTGATTATGATTTAAATTAAAATCACTATCAAACAAAATTAGGGGTCTGTTTGTTTCAGATTAAAATACGATTTTAATCTAAGTCAAAGTCAAACAATCAATATTAACCACATCTTTCTTAGATCCCACAACTTTTTAACCACACATTTCGAAAACTTCCATCACAATCTACTAAAAATCTGATTTTAATTTTCACCAAACATCCTCCTAGATTTAGTATGTCATATAGTAATTAGTGTTAAATAGTATTACTCAAAAAAATTTATAATGACAAAATTAAACCAGTCTCAGACTCCGCAACTTTACACGTGCTATGATTTTGTGTCCCTAACCTTCAAAAGTAAGATTATGGATCTCCAATATATTTACATGTGTGAATTTGAATCCCACGTTACAAAAGCCTTAACGTGATCTTTAAAATCGCAAGCTATTTTCAATTGAATCGAAAAGAAATATCAAGTAATTTGATGATATTGTCATCCAATTTTTATGATCTCAACTAAATTGATGATTTAGAATATGTAAGTAGCCACATTTCTATATATTGAGAACCTAGTTACTAACTTTTAAAGCATGAAGATCCATATATATCCATACTCATATAAAAAGCATGAGAATCCAACCCCAATTTTCTCTTCATCATAATGTGTAATGTCCACCGTCAAATTTGCAAACTAGTAATTAAGCATTCGTCGATATCGACCACGTAACCAATTCTGTGTATAAGTTAGGTGATTAAATTGAAGAAACCAAGAGACCTCAAATAAAATTTTCACTCTTTTTAATCGTTCCATTCAAATTACAACCAAATGAATTTGTAGGCTAGAGTTGCAAGTACTTTAGTTTGTTCACGTAGCTTTTCATCAATTGTACCAAGAATTCTCTTCAAAACTATTATGATAAATATAAATGAATTTAGCTTAGTTATAAGTCCACTTGGTCAAGGAAAATGATTTGATTTCAAGTTTTTTCTATACAAATTTACAAAAAATAACAAATCTGTTATAGTCAATTAAACTATGGGACTCCGTGTATTTTAACACATACATATGAGAGTCATATTTATTTATATTAGTCAACTTCTTATATTATGGCATTACAGAAATTTTACTTTTTCAGTTAGCTATAAATATTGAAAAAAAAAAAAAATTTATTAACTGTTACAATAGTTAATTTTTTATTAATCTACATTACTTTGTTTAATTGTAAATTGCAATGTATTGTTTCATATAATCTAGGAAAGTATAAAACATAAATACTTTTACAAAAAATATAAACAAACAAAACTATAAATGACAAAATATATAGAAACCTATCAAATTCGTAAAAGAAATTTTAAGAGGTCACATGACAATTTAAATTATGACGTGATCCTCTTCGAAGTTTCTATGTTGTTTCTCATATTTTCTTTTATTTTTCCTTATTTTTTAAACATCAATACATACAATCTAATACCATATGCATGTAAACTGCATTCTAACTGTACATTATGATCCACTAATACTTTAACATAATAATAATTGTGTAAGGATTACGTACTTCAACAATTCTAGCTCCTTTGTTCCTTTGATCCTACTTGTAATAAAATGGATGTGCAATACAGGGTGTGACAGATTATCACATTTTTGGCTCTCTAAGGATCAAGTCAAGGACCAAAAGAATAATAATCATAGTAAAATGATAGAGCAATGATAATAGTTTTATATCACAAATTTGCTTACCCCTTTCTTCATATATTGTCCACTATACATAGCATAGAATTAATAGTTAGATTTAGATAATTAGAATGGCAGATCAATGACCAGTGAAATTGTTAGAAAAGCGTTCGGGTGAAAAGGTATCCATTGATGCACCTTTAGTTTATCATACACTTTGTGGTATAGCTATTCAGCACGAAATTGTTGGGATATGTGCCAATTAATAAATGAGTGTTAAACATTTGATGATATTTAATAATATTTGAGAATTTATTTCAATAGTTTTCGCATGCATGATTAGATGTTTTGTAAATATCAAAAATCCATTGATTATTTATATGTGACTTTATGTACATAAGGATAATAATTAAAATGAAATAATCTAAATTTGTCTGTGATTTAAAATTGTAGGGATCCTTAATTATGATCACTAGCGCGATTCATTATATTCTGAATGAAACAATCTTATCCAGATTGTTAATAATGTGATTATTGGAGTGAAATCACTTTATATATAATTTGACTATATAGAATAGGAACACGATTAATTATGAATCTCTAGTAAGATTCATTTTCATAGAGTATTTAATTTTGATCAATGATGGTCATCTATGGATTTATGTTAATTATGAGTAATTGATGGACTCATATTTAGAATTATGAATTTTAAATTAATTTTTTTATGTATTAATTAATTGGAATAATTTTATGTTAAATAATACGATTATTTAAAATAATTTGAAATTATACATTGTGATGATGATCATAATATTATCTCTAAACATGGAGCATCCATGTGGTATTTAAATTCAATCACATGTGGATAAGGATAAATAATTAAAAGTTAATTATTTTAAATCAATTTTGAAATTTTCAAAATTTAGCTATTTGATAAGAGGATATGGAAGAGAGAAATATTCTCTTCCAATAAAGTTGCACCACCTCCTCCTAATATTGGGGTGGTTTTAGTTAAAGTGTTAATTAAAGAATTAAAATAAAGCTACATTTATCATCTATGAATAGAACTCATCAAATGCTCAAAAGGAGATAAAAACTTACGTGAATTGGAGTTCTTTTTCTTCTCACTTTGTTTCATGTGTTGAGAACACAAAGTGAGTGTGTGAATCAAACCCTTATCTAAAACACCTACTCATTTGTTTCTTATAAACAGAAATACGTCGAGAAGGAATTGTGGAGGTTTTGAGAGTTAAATGATTATAAATGAGGAGTTTAAGATTTACATTCTGGACAGTTGTTGAGTATAATTCTCATGTCTTCCTTAATGACATGTTGATTAAGTGAATATATGTATTGTATGATTAAAAAGGAAAAAAAATAAAATTACAATGTGATTATTCTTGCTTCGACTTATTTTTCTTAAAAATGATTTCCAAAACCAACAATTGGTATTTGAGACATTTCTTCATCATATTAATAAATAAGTGATAATCATTGTATCTTGTAGGCACAATAGCATATATTTGTCTATTTTTTTTTTTTTTTTTTTTTTTTTTTTTTTTTTTTTTTTCATTTGATGAATTGTTTGGTTAATGGATTGATCATTATTTATATGATTTCATGGATTAGATTGTATTTTTAAAGAGAAATGCCTTGCGTGTAGGGCATTTCTTACAAGGACTTTACAGGCCTCCTCACTGTAGAGAAAAATGCCCCCCACTAGTGAGGGGGCCTCTAAAGCCCCTGTGAGAAACGCCTTGGATCTTGGTTGGTCTTGCTCTAGCTGGAACTGGTAGGATTGGGACCGTTATCACTTTTATCCTCGCTGACGAAACCTCACAATCATAAATGAAAGCTTAGGAGCTTGAACTTGGGGATGAACCAAAGCTTTAGTAGGCGACACCCTTGCTGATGCCTTTTCAAAATTCTGTTTGGTTGATGCTACAGGTTTCTTCCTTTTTTTGTGTTTATTATCAACTTTTCGGAAAGTTGCTGCCAGGTTTCTTGTCTTTAGAAGAGGATTCTTCTGCACCTCTCTCCCTTGCTTTAGTCACTTTTGCTGAAACATTGGAAGAAAAATTTTCTTTTGACTTTTGAGAGGTAGCAAGAACCTCCTTCTTGTTGGTTGTGGCCTTTGCAGCGTCTTTTTCGCCTATCTCCAATTTTTGAGAAGAAGAAGCGCGCCCATGTTCTTTGGATTTCACTGCTGAAATTTTTTAAGCATCTTTCTCTATTGTCTTGGATATTTTGGGAGTCGCTGCCAGCTCGTCACGCCTTGTGTTCTTTTTATAATAGTAACCTTGGTGCTCTTGCTCGAAAAGTTCCTGAATCTTCTTGACCACCAGTCGTTGTACTCTTTTGTAACTAGGGGGCTTTCTTTGAACAAGCGGGCTGGTATCACTACTTTAGAACCAGTGCCTAAGCGAGTATAAGAAAACCATAGCTAGATAACTTCCTTCAAGGTGCCAGTGTGAAACTCTTTCTTTAGATTACCAGGAATATCTTTACTGAAACCAAATTGTCTGTTGAACCTCTAGGGACTATAAGTTTCAATGACATGCTCGTTGTCACACCGGAAGATCAAGAAGCTTGAACGAAGGTTGATAAAGTAATCACTCCAATAAATGGACAGATTTCCATCATCAACTACAATCAATTGTTTATCTTTGGACATGCAAGAATTCGACAAATCTGATTGGTTGACGTCTTGAAAAATGTTGTGGGCCTTTAAAGCATTAAAATACTTGGCCATTCTCTCACCAACAAGTTTGATCATTTGGGCACCAGAACGAAATGGCTGTGGTGGTGGTGAGTCTCAAAGTACTGCCCGAGCCAAACATAAACATAATGAATTGGAAAGACAGCTTTGCGCTCCTTTAGGTTTGAAGAGGAAACAAGTTGTCTCAAACCATTATAGATGCTGGCAAGGACCGACCTGCTAATTTGAAGACAAAACGGCTGGATGCGATTGGCTTCTTTATGTGGCAGAACTAATTTGCAAAGCCAGCAAGACAAAAGTGCTGCTAAAACCTTCATTCCATCCAGCCTACTCCTTCCATCATTTAATTATTTTTTTTCAGATACTTTTTTAATATATTTCCTACCTTTTACCTTGAAAACTTCACTTCCGGGTTATATAATTTCATTCTTTAAGAATTACAGGGAAGCATCAACAGCCTTTGAAGATCAAAATCACCACTAGTACTGGCATTGTACTCAAAGCAAATTTTTTTTCTTCTTTTAGAACTTGATTGCCAACAACTTGCTTCATTGACTCTTGCAACTTAAGAAGCATGATCCAAATCACGTGTATGTGTGACAAAACAAGACTATGAATGCCCTTATATCCACGAAGCATAAGAATTTGGATTCTTATCAAGGCAATCAAGTCAAATATAGTTTAGGGCATTTCTCATTTTTTAATTCCTATATCAATTGTAATTTAGGTCTTTTGTTGTAATTTTTTTTAATGAATTTAAGTAATTATGGAAAAGTTTAGTTAACAAAATGGTTGGTTGCTGGCGTCCATACTGTCACCAAAGACGACTGGTTGGCTGTTCTGCGGCAGCAGTCGATGGTGGGTGGAGCAGAGGAAGAATTTAAAAATAAAAATGAAAAGATGAATTGCATCAAGTATGTTTTGAACCCATGACCCCAAAGGTTTGTGCTCTACCACTGAGCCAAGCAATGGTTATAGTTTTGATTTGAGAAATCATATAATTGTTTATATCAAATAAATGAGGCCCCTTTAATTCTTTTGTAATTTATTTTATGTGTTGTAATTTTTAGGTCCATGGAACCCGTCCCAGTTTTTTTCTATTTCACTCACATTTAATATGTCTTTATTATATTGATAATCTTTACATGCATATAACATGCCATATAGATTAGTATTGTGCTACACATTTAACGTGTCACATGCATGTTATTCATTTTCTAAAAATATTTTAGTTATTTCATTCATGCACATAAGATTGAGTTTAATGGGATTAAATTTGTTAAATGGATCTAACTTAAAATATTCGGCATCATAAAATTAAGAGTTAATTATGTCAAAACCTAATATTTCCAAATTAAATTTAAAAGTTGTAGAACTTTAAATAATTAAGAATAAATTCTTAGTTATTCATAATTTAGAAGGATCAATCAACCAAACTAGACTTGATATGGAGAAGTCCTGTCTAGAAAAATTGGATTTTAAGCAGGACCGTTGTGATCCCTCAATTTATCGGGGAACTGAATATTCTAACTACAAGGCTTATTTGATGAGTCTTTCTTGAATTTATCCATTGAATGTCGAAATGGTGAAATTGATTCTTAGATTATATAAACATGGGATGTTTTAAAATACACCTTTTTTTTTTTTTTTTTTTTTTTTTTTTTTTTAATGAGTGAAAAATGGTAATACGACAATATAGGCCCTAGGTCTCCACTTTTAGAACAACGCCGTGAGTTTTTGGTAGTGCCTCGAGACGCTTTGATTTCGTCCTCCCTACGGAGGATGTTTGTCAATTGCATTACCAAGTTTATCTTACTTGAGATAGGATTAATAAGATGTATTTTAGGATTGACCTATCCTACGATGACAGTTTCTAAGTGAAGTCTGAAAATTTAAAACGGAGGATTGTACTCATACCATTTATCCCACCATTGCCATATATATTGTTTAATGGATTGACGATGGTTGATCCAGAAAGTGGACTGTTTTACGTGGGTAGTATAGTAATTTTGATCCCTCAACAAATTGCAATTGTTAAGTCAAGACAATGAATGAATTTTCAAAGTCTAGCCTACAATGTCATAAGCCAAAGTCATATTGAAATTATCACTTAGCTAAACTATGTCCATCCTTTGGAGGCCACTAACTGTCGTCTCGGCCCTACACGGCCAGGGTCAGACCCTTGAAATTTACTACTACTGCTCTCACAGATCTCTCCCTATATATATAATTATAAACATTTCTTCTTTTTGTCTCATTCCATGCTGATTCCCAGTGATAATTGAGAAACGTGGTGCATTTTACACGTTGAGGGTCGGCAAATGAGAGGGCCACTGGAGGAGGAGACAACCGAGTGAAATGACAAAAAGTGAGAGGGATGGGATTGGTTTACGCAAGTTCTTGGAAACTTCCACATATTCTACGCGGAAATTGAATGATGCTATATGTCTAACATCTACAATCGAATTAAAAATAATTAGTAGAATTACATGTAGACCGATTTGGTTGGTTAGGTATAGATTTGTTAATTAGTTAATGTCACATAGCCATTGTTTGATTTAAATAATTAGAATTTTAGTATATTTTGATTAAAAAAAATGATAAAATGTATAATTGAAAAGTTGTAGATCTCGTGAAATTGGTGGTTAAAAATAATTATTGACTTTGATTTAAATTTTAATCAACTTTTTTTAGTTAAATCAAACAAAGAGCATGTGACATTAACCGGTGTTAGTAGCATTATTTGAGAATTTTACACACGTTATGGTTTCAGGTCTCCCATATTCAAAAGTCAATTATTACGAACGTAAATTTGGATCACACGTAACAAATATTTCAATGTGACCGTCAAAATCATAAGATATTTTTTATCAAATCCAAGAGAAATGTTAAGAAATTTAATGATTTTGTCATCTTTGATTACCTTGATGTCCAAATAGACAATTTCCATGAAGTGATAAGCCAGATTTATAGATTTACAATAGCTAATTTTTATTTTTATTATTAATTTAGTTGACAAGATGATCTATACATTAAAAATTAAACTTCTAAATATGAAATTAAAATAGTTTTTAAATATTAGATTGATGGTTTTCTTGGATTAATTTGCCATAAATAACACTGATCACGTGACTCTTTATGACTATAATTACCTAAGGGTGCATTTGTTGCACAGTCATATATTGTATTAAAAAAAAAAAAAAAAAGTTATACTTTGTTTAATTGTACATTGTAAATTGTAATGTATTGTTTCACATAATAATTTAGAAAAATGGTAATTAGCAGAAAATGTTCATACCTTTCAATATTATTGTCAAAACGTCATTACCTTTCATTTTTGACATTTTCACCCTTATTTTCACATTTCATTGTCAAGAACGTCCTTCCATCCACTTTCCATTAGTTGCTCCATTAATTCAATACAAAAGGTCAATTTTCTTTTCAAACACCAGGGTAAAATAGTTTCAGCCCATTTATCCCGTTCTTCCCACCTTCAAAATAGTTATTGAATTCCTTTATTAGAATGGAAATAGTGCAAGAAGTGATCATGATATTATGAAACTGGAGATGGGACAATCTTAGGGTGGGAACTCATTTTGCTAGCTGAATTCCATTAATGGGTGCAATCAGAGCCACAAACATCGGAAGGATGCCAGAATAAATGTTGAACCGCCCTTTCTTCAAAGTTGTTAAAAATTAAGCAAATATTGTGTACTTGCTATATAAAACAGAATATTATTATTACCGTTAACAAGATCGAACAAGATATCTACAGGCTTGTCGATGATGAAAGTTGAAAACCCTATTGAAGAGAAGTACTCCAAAGGCTATCGTACTAGGGCCATAGTGGATATTTTGGTGAAACCCCTTATACACCATTTATTCCCTTTTTTGTTGGGATTTTGGTTAATCACTGTCCGAATTGTAATCTGAATTATGTCCGAGCTGCTGTGATCGAATTTGTATACTTAAGGAGTTTGAGTTGCTATGTATAAACAAGTTGAACACACAAGATAAAATGGACGGTTTTCACAATGAGTTACGAAAGTAGGGACATTTTGCGCCAAGTAGTTTAAAAGGTAAGGATATTTTTGGCAAAAAATATTACTACATAGGGATTATTATTACGAGATTAATTCCATGCTAAAAAGAAATGAACATGACTAGTTCATCTTCAACATTGAGCCAAATGTGTCATTCACCATTGAAATCTGATAGGTACTTTACAGTATCAAATTTACAATTGTTCTTATCAATTTACCTCTTAGTTACCCTCTTAATAAGCACAAAATGGGAATGAACATCGCCAATTGACCGACCAAATCAATTTATATCTTCATCTACCATTCTAAATTTTATTAGTAATCCATCATTACAGCAACCATTGTAGTGAAATACACTGTTCTTTCCGCCATTTTTTTTTTCCTTTATTTAATGTAATAATTTTATAAATTATTTTCATATTCACGTTATTGTTACTTATGGAATAGCTATTCTGAAGGTGGAAGGAAGGGGATAAATGGGCTAACACTATTGTACCCTTGTTGTTTGAAAAGAAAAGTGCCTTTTTTTTATTTATTGAATTAACGGAGCAATTGGCAGTAAGTGGATGAAATGACATTTTTGGTAATGAAAGGTGAAAATGACAAAAATAAAAAGTAAGGACGTTTTGCATAATAATATTAAAATGTATGAATGTTTTGTACTAATTACTCATTTAGAAAAATATAAAACATTATTACTTTGACCAAAAAGTACATGCAAATATTAATTGTTAATATAAACAAACAAAACTATAAACGTCAAAATATATTGAAATCTAACGATTTTGTAAAGAAATTTCAACTGCTTGCATAAGAAATTAAGGACATGTTTGATTTTCATTAATTTATTTTATAGTTTGCTATATGATCATTTTCAACCATACATTTATACAATAAAATATTCTACACATTCTTCCAAAACTTTTTCCCACTTTTTAACCACACATTCTGCTAAATATACTATTCAAAACTCATTTTCTCTCCAATTAAAGGGAATGAAACAGGCACTAAAACTCTTACGTAATCCTCATTGAAGTTTCTATGTTATGTCTCATATTTTCTTTTATTTTTTTCTCACTTTTTAAACATCAATATACAATCAAATAGATGTCAACGGTCAACCGCATTCTAACAGTACATTATTAGAAAATACATTACTACTTTAACATATTAATAACATTACATCATTAGATAATACTTGTAAAATTGAGGTCTGTTACATGGTGTGCCGATGATGTAGAAGAGGAAGAAAGAGAAGAGGAGGGAGATAATAGAAAGAATTTACAGGAAAAAATATCAATTTATTTCATATCAAAGTGTGTCTTATTAAAAAGTATAAACCCTTTTATATAGGGTTTAAACAAGTCTAATTTAATTAGAAAACATCTAACAAAATACTATCAATGAAGTTGTTTGAGAAGTGTTTAGCATACACTTTTGTGTTGTGGCGGCTTAGTGAGAAGTTGCCATTTATCCTACCTTCGCCATTTAATGTCGGTCCGGAAAGTGGACTGTCATTTGTGGGAAGTGTAGTTTCTAAAGTATAGACTTTGACATATATTAGTAATTTTGACCCCTCAACAAATTGTAATGGTTAAGCTTTAAGCCAGGACAGACAATGTACTTTTCAAAGATCCGGCAGGTACAAGAGAATAGTAGAGTGGGAAAAGATAAGCACTTGGTCCTTTTTGTTTTGGGTAGAGAGATTTTGAGAGGTTTGGGGAGAGAGAAAATGTAAGTATTTGGGCCTTTTTTTTTTTTTTTTTTTTGTAGAGAGAATTTGAGAGATTGATTAAGCGCATGTTTAGTTGTGATTTTAATAGTCTAACAGTAAGAAATTGTCTCATTCAATTAAAATATTAAGACATGTAGATCCATCACGTATTGAAATGTCCAATTTCACACATCAGTAAATTTGTCTTTCCACTTTTACTGAGTAGACTTCCGAAATGATCATTCTGCCCCTCTTGCATTTCTCCAAACCCTACCTAATTATTTCCTGTGATGGCCGCCTGTCAAACGACCTTATGCATTTTGATTGTTTGTAGACTCGGCATAAACTGAATTCTTCTCTTATCTGCATGAAATGTTAATTTTGTTAAAAGAAGTAATTCAAATCTTTACATTTCGTATATTTATTTGATGTCAATTTACTCTTCGACACCCACGAGAGAAATAGTTGATGTACAAAGAAACCATATCTTATACATGATCAGTATATAGGGAATGAAAGAAAACAAAAAAAAAACCCTATACAAATAGAGAGTAATATTACGGTGGGCTAATCCCATTTAGGGTACAATTTAGGGTTTAGCCCACTCTTCCAATCCCCTAATTTTTGACATTAATTTTAGTATCAAGGGTTTTTGTCCCTAACATGCATACATGAATTCTTGAGATTTGCTGATTTTTAATGTATATGGAGATAAAAATGGATTCTTTCCTCTTCCTCTTCCCATTCTGATTCTCTTCTGCACTTAGGTCATTGAACATGCTTACATGCATGGTTGTCTCTCAGAAAGGCAATTATCAAATACACATTGAACCATAAGTTTAAGCCTCTTTTGGGTAGAATTTATAAACAATTAAATTTATAAAATAAAATAGATATGAGAGGTATATAAATAGATAGTACTTGTAGATCTATCAAAATATGTAATTGAAAGATGAAGTTAAACTATAAATTATAAACCATTAATAAATTAGTCACAGCTTTACTTTCTAGTTTTAGTTTTCAAATCAATTTACACTCATTTTCATAGTTTTGCTAGCAAAAATATCAATTTCAATTAAGATTTCACTTTGAAGCCATGATTCATCCTAAATCTTTAGTGCTTGTTTGGAATAGCTTAAGAGTTCCTAAAAATTGATATCAAAGTCAATAACTAATTTTAACAAAACATTTAACGGGATCCACAATTTTTATCAATTTATATACATATTTCATGAACTTTTAATAAAATCTGCTAAAAACTTTTATTAAATTTTTTGTCAGACAACCCCTAATATATTTCAACGTTTTATTAGAATCAAGGGTTATATTACATATAAATATTATTATTATTATTATTATTTTTAATTAAAAGAAAGGAATATGTATTTTGGAAGTGAAACACACACCTGTATAGACGATGAAGCTTCACCTAATTCAATGGCTTTATACTCATTCATCTTCCATGGAGTCTTTGTTCCATTAGGAGCTCTTCCTACGTAGAAAACCATTGTTCTCTTCCTACCAATAATGATTCCATTTGACGAGTACACGTCTCCCGGAGAGCCGGTGGCTTTCCAATAGCCTTCCATCGTAAGCCGATTAGGTCTTCCTCCTCGAATTTCCCTTTCTTGCTTTGGAAAGAAGAAAAATCACTACTCAGGGTCTCCTCGACAAAGCTCTCCAGCATATTCTATGTATTTTCCAAAACCCAGCAATATTAATTAGAAAGAAGACAAATCAAGCAAAAACAAGAGAGAAAAAGTGAATATGCATTACGTGGGAGATCCCATGTACCGTAATCATAAATGTGAACAACTGGTATAACCTTGTCCAGTTCTTGCCCTTTGCCTTGTATCTTATTAAGCAGATAGAAAGAAATCAGTTCTTCCTCTGTAGGATAGAACCTAAAACCTGGTAGAAGAATATCACTCATATTATTGAAATTTACTACTACTCTCCTTGATCTCTCCCTATATATATAAAATTATAGATCTTTCTTCTTTTTATCTCATTCCATGCTGATTCCTAGTGATGAATGTAGAAACGTGGTGCATATTACGTGGTGCATATATTTAAAGATAGATTTTTTGCAGGGGTTTTGCAACGAGAGGGCAATAAAGGAGGAGACAACCGAGTGAAATGAGAAAAAGTGGGGCGGGAGGGGGGGGGGGGGGACGGGATTGGTCTACTTACGTTCTTTGGAAATTTCCACATAAATACCAGGAAATTTGAAGGATGCTATGTAGCATCCACAACTGAATTAAAAATAAGTCAAATTAGACGTAGACTCATTTAGCCCCTATTTAGTTGAAATTAAAATCAGATTTTTAGTAGATTTTGATAAAATTTAACTAAATATGAGGTTAAGAAGTTGTGAATCCCATAAAATACGTGGTTAAAATTATTTGTTGATTATGACTTAAATTTAGATCAAAATCACTACCGAACAAAATTATAGTAACTAGTGTTAAATAGTATTACTCGAAAAAATTTATAATGACGAAAACTAGTCTCAGACTCCACAACCTTACACGTGCTATGATTTCTTGTATCTAACCTTCAAAAGTAAGATTATGGATCTCCAATATATTTACATATGTGAATTTGAATCCCACGTTATAAAAGCTTCAACGTGGTCTTTAAAATCTCAAGCTATTTTCAATTGAATCGAAAAGAAATGTCAAGTGATTTGATGATTTTGTCATCCAATTTTTATGATCTTAACTAAGTTGACGATTTCAATTATGTGAGTAGCCACATTTATATATATTGAGAACCTAGTTACTAACTTCTAAAGCACGAAGATCCATAACCATGCTCATATAAAAAGCATGAGAGTCCAACTCTTTCTCTTCATCATAATGTGTTATGTCCACTATTTTGTTCATGATTCCACCGTTAAATTTGCATACTAGAGTTGCAAGTAATTAAGCATTCATCGATATCGACCACGTAACGAATTCTGTATATAAGTTAGGTGATTAAATTGAAGAAACCAAGAGACCTCAAATTACAATCAAATGAAATTTTCGCTCTCTTTAATGATTCCATTCAAATTACAACCAAATGAATTTGTAGGCTAGAGTTGCAAGTACTTTAGTTTGTTCAGGTAGCTTTTCATCAATTTTACCAAGAATTCTCTTCAAAACTATTATGATAAATGTAAATGAATTTAGGTTAGTTATTATTGAAGATAAGACAGAGACTTGGAAATGGAAAGATATTATTCAAATGCTAAAAGTTCTGTACATTCACGTTAAATAGAAAGGAGAAAAGGCGGGAAAATTAGTTACAAATGACAGCTATACAAAACTTTGATATCTAGTATAGACAAATATTCAGTATGCTTCCATATCTGGTATGCTCTGTATCCGGTATGCTTCATATTAAGTACGCTCCATCTTCGGTATCCCATATCCGGTATGCTCCATATTCGGTATCAATATGACACATATATTCGGTATGCTATAATACTCCCCTCAAGATGGAATATGCAAATTGATGACAGCCATCTTGGACAGCAAATGGAACAATGAAGCTGCTGGTAATGGTTTTGTGAAAATGTCAGCAAGCTGATGGTTAGTTCGAACTGGTAGCAACTTAATGAAACCATCAGTTATCTTATCCTTTACAAAGTGACAATCTATTTCTATATACTTGGTTCTTTTGTGGAAAATGGGATTGGTGGCAATATGAATTGCGACTTGGTTGTTACAGAAGATTAAAGCTGGACCTTTAGGTGTTATGTGGAAGTCAAGTAGCAGCTGATGTATCCATACGAGTTCACTGGCAGCAGAAGCCAATGCTCGATATTCAACCTTAGCAAAGGATCTCGAAATTGTGCTTTGCTTTTTGGTGTTTCAAGACACCATAGAATCCCCAAGAAACACACAGAATCCGTTGACTGATTTTCTAGAGTCAAGGCATGAACCCCAATCCGCATCTGCAAAAGCACGCAACTGTAAAGATGACTCAGCAGAAAATAAAAGTCCCTGACTTGGAGTTGCTTTGATGTATTGAAGTAGATGATGTACAGATGTTAAATGAGGCTTCCGTAGCTGAGATACAAATTGACTGAGTTTATGGACAACAAATGTAATATCTGGTCTCAAAATTGTGATATAGAGTAGACGCCCAATCAATCTTCTATATATAGAGTTGTCCTCTAGTAGCTCCCCCTCAAATGAGCTTAAACGAACTTTGGGATCCATAGGTAAGGCACTAGGCTTACAGGCAAGGAAACCAGTGTCTTCAAGCAATTGAAGGGCATAGTGTCTTTATGATAAAACAATACCTTGATGTGACCTGGCAATTTCCAAACCAAGGAAATATTTAAGCTTACCAAGATCCTCAAGCTTAAATTAACTGTGAATAAATGATTTCAAAGAATCAATGACTTGGAGATTGGAACCGGTGATGACTATGTCATCAACATACACAAGCAATGCAACAAAATCATCTCCAGAACCTTTAGTGAATAGGGAATAATCAAATTTGGACTGGTGGAAGCCATGTAATAGTAGAGCATGAGAGAATTTTGAAAATCATTGGCATGAAGCCTGTTTCAAGCCATAAATGGATTTAAGCAGCTTGCAAACTAACTCTCCCTGTCTGCCAGAAGTGAAAGAAGTCGCATAGCCCAATGGTAAGTCCATATATATTTCCTCAAAGAGCTCTCCATGCAGAAAAGCGTTGTTGACGTCTAACTGAATAATGTGCCATTTGTTGATAGCAGCTATGGCCAAAAGAAGTTTCATAGTTACTAGTTTGGCTACTGGAGAAAATGTTTATATGAAGTCTATGCCTTCCTGTTGAGTATACCCTTTAGTCACTAAGCGGACCTTATATCTATCCACACTCCCATCAGATTTATACTTAATTTTGTATACCCACTTACACCCTATAGCATGCTTTCCTTTAGGCAAAGTGGTAATAGACCATGTCTTATTTAACTCCATCGCAGCTAGTTCAGTAGCCATAGCCTCCTTACAGTGAACATGCTTCACAGCATGGTGATAAAATTGGGGTTCAAAGTTTGAAGATAAGTTGAAGAGAAAAGTATTATGAGGTTGAGAGAATTTTGTGTAAGCAAGATAATCACCGAGAGGATAATGAGAAGAAGACTGAGGAGTAGGAGAGTGAGATAAGATGTTGCACTGGAATTCTTGTAAATATGAAGGGGGTTTGCTAGTTCTAACAGACCTCCTAAGCGGTTGATCAGTAGGGATGGGAGATTGGACCATAGAGGGTGATGAAATTGAAGGGCAATCTGGAATAGGATCATTGACTAGACCATGACTATGTTCAACAGAGGCAACTTTAGGCAAAACAAGACTGGGAAAATTATCAATAATGTCATGAGAGGTTGTGATAGAGTGAAAGGAGAAATTGTGCTCATGGAAAACCACATCCCTGGAGATAAATATTGTTTTCGAAACAATGTCATATAATTTGTATCCTTTGATACCAGGGTGGTAACCAATGAATACACAGGCCCTTGCTCTAGGATGAAACTTCTGGTGATGAGATGTAAGAGTTGAAGCAAAGCATAGACTCCCAAACACTCTAAGAAAGTTGTAGTCTATGGAAGTTTTATAAAGTAAGGCATATGGTGTTTGATTTCGTATAGTTGGTGATGGAGTTTGATTGACAAGGTAAGTTGCTGTGAGAACACAATCTCCCCAGAATTGAATAGGGATTTGTGACTGGAAGAATAAGGCTCTAGCTACATTAAGTAGATGTTGATGCTTTCTCTTAACTACAGAATTTTGTTCAGGCCGTTCTATGCATGAAAACTGATGGAGTACACCTTTTGAGCTAAAAAACTCTTTGAAATGCAACTCAGGAGCATTATCAGACCTGGAAATTTTGATGACTTCGTGAAATTGGGTTTCAATCATGCTGAAAAACTTGGGAATCATAGTAAGAACATCTGACTTCTGTTTTATGAGATATACCCAAATGAACCTTTTGCTATCATCAACCAATGGAAGAAAATATCTATGCTCATCACGTGTTGAGGAACTGTAAGGCCCCCAAATGTCACAATGAATGAGATCAAAAGCATTGGGAGATAAATGATTATGGGAGGTAAAAGACAACCTTCGTTGTTTAGCAAGTGGACATATAGAACATGGCACATTATCAGTATGCTTATCACTCTTAATATGCAATTGATCCTTCAAGAGTTCTAACCATTTAAAAGATAAATGCCCCAGTTTACTATGCCAAACATGAGACTCACATTATTCAGTACAATGTAAGCAGAATTACACAGACTTGGGAAAATTACATTCAATTTTCGAAGCATTAAAAGCTATATTAATGATTGCATCAATGATGTAAAGTCCATCAACTCTTCTACCCCTGTCAATCATCTTCGAGCTGTGTGGGTCCTGCATATCACAATAATCTGTGAGAAACCTAATGCTTACAACAGAATTTTTAGTCAAAGCACTGATCGATAACATATTAAACTTGAACTCTGGCACAAAAAGCACATCCTCAAGTACTAAACCAGGAGTAAGTTTCACACTTCCAGCAAAGTGTACATGTATTCTAGTATGATTGGGGAGAGTGATATAAACATTATGCACTGCCTGTAAGGTCTAGAAACATGCATGTCTGAAGCAAACATGACTAGTTGCACCTGAATTCAATACCCAATATTTAGGGAAATTGAATATTGGATTAACATAAATGGATAGACATGTACCTGACACATGTCCTGAGTTAATTCCTTCATCTTCCACTTTGGCAGCTGTAAGATGTGTACTCAGCATACTCATTAGATGTTGGTATTGGTCAGGATTCAGTGTTTACACAAAGTTTCCAACACCTCTATAAGTTTGATTTGGAACAGAAGAACCAGAAATCTGATTAGCAACAACATTGGTTAAGTGAGGATTATAACCTGTTCAATTGCTTGAAGTGGATCCAACCTGATTTCTTGAGCGATATTTCTGTTTGCCTTATATCCTGGTGGATATCCATGTAGTTTATAGCATTTTTCAGCCGTATGTCCTCCATACCCACAGTATGTGCACATTGGTCTATCCTCTTGATTCCTATTATTTGATCTCCCCATAGTTGACCTTTTTACATCATTTCCGGCATAGAATGCCAATGAATTAGTGACTCCGTTTGACATATGAACAGATCTTTGATGTTCCTTCTGGGATCTTTGCTGTCAATCCAGTATACCTTGAAATAACGAAGCACATTGAGATAGATTGTCATATTGACTGTGAACGAATTGTTAAGGGAGAGATCAATACTACCTATGTTCCAAGCAATAATCTGATTGTAGACGTATTTACCAAGGTACTAGGCAAGGAGGCGTTCCACAATTTCACCCGCAAGTTGGGCACTTTTGACATGTATGCTCCAACTTGAGGGAGAGTATTAACATATATTTAGTTACCTTGTTTATAGGGTTATGTTTGTAGTAGAATTCTATCTTAGGCAGGTTTCCTTTGCTTGGCATTACAGTCAGACGCAGCCTAGGTTTAGCATATATATACTTTGTAATCTTCCTGTACATCATTAACCTAATTATTTCATATACACAATATTATTCTCTACACTTATTTTCTTCCACAAATTTCATAGTAAGTTCCTTCAGGGTCTCAAACCTTTCATTTATGTTATACATGTCCCTCTTTTCAAGACTAAACTATGCTCGTGTCATGGTATGAAAAATAAAAAAATACGCTAAATGGCCACGTGAAAGGCACTATTTTCTGACAAAAAGAGTAAATGTTTTAATAAATATCAACGTTAAGGCTCTGTTTGATTGTTTGATTGGTCACCATTTTCATGGAAAATGGAAAATACCTTTGTGTGTTTGATAGTTAAAATTTTTCATGAAATTCTTTTTCCACTTTTGGATCACATGTGCACCATTTTTTGCTTTTTGATGAATTTAAATTTTTCATCTTTTTGGTGATTTTTTGTTTTCCAACTTTTGTTGAGTAATCCAAGCAAATTCTATCACCACTTGTAAAAAAATCATCACTTTAATTGATAATTTTCATAAAAAAACAAAGCAAAATAAACACACAAAAAATTTTCATTTTTTTTTTTGCAATTCAAACAAATTATATTCCAATTATAAGAAATTCTATCAATTTAATTGACAATTTTAATGAAAAATAAAGCCAAACAAACACCTAAGATAAAAAAATTCAACATTTTCTAGTAAAAAATTATACCAATCAAACACAATTAATAGACAATTCCTACTAAAACAGGTTTTAGGCAATTCAATTCCCTACAATTTGTTTTTTTCACCCAAATTTCATTTTGCAATTAAACGGACCATATGATTTTTGGGATATAGGAAATGTTTTTTTTAGCTCTTGTTTGGTAAGGATTAAAATATAAATTTTTATCAAAGTCAAAATAAAAAATAAATTTAATTAAATATTTTATGAGATTTATAACTTTTTAACTGTACATTTCATTAACTTTTATCAAAATTTACTAAAAAAGTCATAAAAAAAAAGTAAAAATTGTCAAGATGACCATCTAAATGTAAGGAAAAAAAAACTTCAATTGACTACTCGTGTCATTTGTGTCATAACTGATATGTAATTTATTTTTCTCTCTTACTTTTTTCAAGTTATCCATTCATGTGCCTCGCAGGTCGTTGATAATTTTATTTGTATTTCGTCTCTCTTTTACATTATTTTTTTTTAATCAAAATTAACTTTTAATCAATCTCTCTCTCTTATTCTTTATCCGAAATTATACCAACTCATATGAACTTATACACATCGACTCATTAACTTATACAGTTAAACCAAAATTCAGAAAATTAATTTAAACTTTGTCTAAAATTCAAAATAAACATGTTTTTTTTTTCTAAGAATATTAACACTTAATACGAAGTGAATAGAGAAGGGTCAACGAAGTTGTATGAGCTTGTAAATGGACACTTCGAAGTGGATTGATAATCTAGGCAATTTTGCCAGAACCATTTAAGGCCATGTTTGACACACATTAATTTAGAAAAAAAATGAATTTTTTTTTTTTTTTATTGTGATGGATGGTGAATATGTGATTCGAAAAGATGAAAAAGTTATTGATGTGGCGAAAAATATTATTTTTATTGAAAAATGTGTGGTTGAAAATAAGTAGAAGAATGAGAATGAAAAAAATGTGTATCAAATAGGGGCTAAATTTGTATTTTCTCCCTTCTAATTAGTTTCTTTTTTGGTTACATTACTATTGAGTGGCTGCTATCATCCAACAAATTATTACCCAAAAAAAAAAAAACCAAATAAATACAAATACACATCAATACCTACAAATATTCTCCAAAAACATTCTAATTTCTAAAACTCAAACACGAATTCGATAATACAACAAATATGTGCTAAACCTCCCATCCTGCACTCATAATTAATTTAAATTGATAAGTTCATTTATATATTTAATAAAATTAATTTTCAGAAGTTCAATTAGTTCTACTTTTAAGTTCCCGAGTCACTATAATTTCTGAAAATAAAATAAGGGAGAAAAAGATTAAAATTAAGTTTGGTAAAAAAGTAAGAGAGAAATAAATTAAAAATAACTCTTTGACATTAAAACAAAAGTCTTTTTTTCCCCTCAAACTTATTTTCAACTACACATTTTTACAGTAAAATATTTTACACATAAATCCAAATATATTAATTATTATAGAAATGATATCATGTCATCAATTGAGTGAAGGGCGTGGGGCGCCGGGTGTCCATTATGGACACCCTTATGTGCCCCTTTGTGTACCTATAACATTTTTCTAAAAGTAGATGCTCTAGCCTAGTAATGCGACAAAAATTTAACTTCTCTTTCTCTGTTCATTTTCTTATTTCACCCCTTGATTATTATTTTTTCTATTCTTATTGAATGTACATTAGCGATTAAAATTTTAAAAGCCATTAAAAATGAAATGTAAAATTAACCATCTATTCATTCGATATCAAAGTCAAATAGATAAAAAAAAAATTAAATATATTTACGCGATACTTAAATGACAATCCATAAAATACATTTAAAAGACTCTAAGTAACTCTCTCGTGGCATATGAACTATGTGCATGCCATTTTTAATTATCATCAATATACCACTTAGAGTCTACTTGGGAGTTTCGGGATAGTGATTATGAACATTTTTTAAAGTGCCGATTTTGAGTAATTTTAGTAGCGATCTTTAAAAAGTCCAACATATGCTTAGAAGTTTATTATTCATCGGTTCTGAAAGTTTTTTTAAAAAAAATAAAATTACATATGTCCCTTGATGAAATTTTTAGTTTATAGTTTCTTGTATGATTTTTTTACTCATGACTGATATTTTACTTATAAGTAATTTTTTTTTACATATAAGTTAATATTTAACTTAAATTTTTTAATTAAAGTTAAATATATATTTAAAATTTTCAGTACATATTTTTACTTATAAGTAAACCTTACAATTATAAGTTAATTTTGTACTTTTAAATAATCTTTAACTGAATTTTTAATTATAATTAACTTTATATATTTTATAAACATTTTTTTTACGTAAGAGTCAATATTTATTTTTATAAATAAGACATTTTTTTTTTATTTTAATGTAATTTTTTTAGTTAATATATGTTTATTTACAATTTAGGTATGAACAAAATATATTGGTTGTAATTATTTTATAAATGGTAAAATTAGAAGAGAACATAAGAAACGTTAAAACTTTTCGATTTGGTGGGTTGAGAATGAGTCAAAATTACACCATCGATTTTGAATGATTTTTAAATCAGCCCAAATTGATGCCTATAAAAGATAGCAGGCATCGATTTTTCAACCCTTCATAAATAGTGTCACCCAAAATTGGTGAAAAAAAAACTTCCAAGAAGGCCCTTAGCCACAATTAACTTGGAAAATTATGATAAGAACATCGTCCAATTAAGTGCACAGACTTGATATATGAGTGGCAACAAAATTTGAATGAATTCCCTCATTTGTCTGTTCTAGATTCATTATTTCATTAAAAAAAAATATTAAATAGTCATTGTTATGAGTATTATATTAAATCAAAATTTCATAAAATTCACTTCGCTGAAGCAAATTCAAAAGTTGAGATTGGAAATCAACTCGAATGGACTTGAATATTTGACTAGATCAATTAATTCCGGTGGCTGTATGACTTCTAAATGACATTCATACTGGCCAATAATGATATCCTTTAACTTGTTTTACCCTTCAACACCCTTTCCCATTCTCTCTATCAAACAAATGTATAAAGACCTAATTAAAACGTGTCAATTTTCTCAAAAAAATCTTCGTATTTTAATTGGATCAGTAAAAGGTTTTTTCTTGACAATATTTTTCTTGTTAACATAATTTCATCTTTCATGACTCGAAAACTTCATCGGTATTTGTTACAGTAAAAAATTGACTTGTTAATTTGTCTTATTTTCTTCTTTGACAATACATACAATAAGGAGTGTATGATATTTCTTCATATCCTCTTCAACGCCTAAATCCGCATATAACAATAGAAAGAGAAAGGAGCGCCGTATATAGTTTAACTCACTGATTTTTAACAGCGTAATTTCTTGCACGCCGTAAATAGTCTTTCTTTTACTGTGTGCACCAGATGCACGCCGTAAATGAATGCCGTAAAAAGCTGATTTTGTTGTAGTGTTAATTTGCAAGATCATATTTCCTAGCTAGTACCAGATAATCACGTAGATGACTTTATTTATAGTTGTCAAGTATTGTGATAGAGTTCTATTCGAATGGGATTGATAAAGGCTTTATGACTTTGTTGGCATAATTTTCATCTTTATAATAAGAAAGTAATGCTATTTAATTTATTGTTTTATGTCACATACACTAATATTGTTACCTACCATTATTTCACAAAACTCAAATTCTTGTAGCACGACCACCTGCCATATTTTCCAAGAAGAGAGAGCTCTTTCTTGTACAATTAAATTGGTTAATGGAAGTGGGAGTAAACATATAGTTTTTGTCCCTTTGGGTATAACGGAAACCTGTGAGAGTAGCTAACCAGATTAAAAATTTAATTGAAACTGAATGTGAGAAAACAGCAAATCCAATTCATGGACGATAATCAATTATTGGCTTCTTTATTAATTAATCTCTAAGCAAGGATACATTAATTTTACTTGAACACTCTCAATTTCTCCATTTTTGAATCTTTTACAACTTTTTAATCATACCAATTGTTTTTCACTTGTTCCCAATCCCACAAGGGTTCATCGTCAATAGCCATAATGTTATCCCAGTTGTTATTAGAATTAGCAGCACGGTCTTCTGAGGATGAAATGTTACGTGAAAAAATATCTGATACTATCGTCGTTCCCTCGTCATTATGATCATGCTGGTGGTGCATCACGGGCCGACCACCTTCTGCTGCCTGTGATGGCCGCCTGTCAAACGACCTTATGCATTTTGATTGTTTGTAGACTCGGCATAAACTAAATTCTTCCCTAATTATCTGCATGAAATGGCAATTTTGTTAAAGGAAGTAATTCAAATCTTTACATTTCGTATATTTATTTGATGTCAATATACTCTTGACACCCACGAGAGAAATAGTTGATGGACAAAGAAACTATATCTTATACATGATCTGTATATAGGGAATGAAAGAAAACAAAAAACCTTATACAAATAGGGAGTAATATTACAGTGGGCTAACCCTATTTAGGGAACAATTTAGGGTTTAACCCACTCTCCCAATGAAAAATACTACTTGTACATTGGGGGTGACCGCATGTGAGTGTACGAGACCCATGTGAATAAAATAATATTTCCTCGCATGTGAGTGTACGATCATCTCTGCTGTCACCCATGATATTCATGTAGCATGACTTAGAAAGGCAGTTATCAAATACACATTGAACCACAAGTTTAAGCCTCCTTTGGGTAGAATTTATAAACAATTAAATTTATAAAATAAATAGATATGAGTGGTATATAAATAGATATTACTTGTAGATCTATCAAAATATGTAATTGAGAATGAAGTTTAACTATAAATTATAAACCATTAATAAATTAGTCACAGCTTTATTTTCTAGTTTTAGTTTTCAACACACAATTTACACTCATTTTCATAGTTTTGCTAGTAAAAATATCAACTTCAATTAAGATTTCACTTTGAAGCCATGATTCATCCTAAACTTTAGTTTTCAACACACAACTTACACTCATTTTCATAGTTTTGCTAGTAAAAATATCAATTTCAATTAAGATTTTGCTTTGACGCTATGATTCATCCTAAATCTTTTAGTTTTCAACACACAATTTACACTCATTTTCATAGTTTTGTTAGTAAAAATATCAATTTCAATTAAGATTTCGCTTTGAAGCCAAGATTCATACTAAATCTTTTAGTTTTCCACACACAATTTACACTCATTTTCATAGTTTTGCTAGTCAAAATATCAATTTCAATTAAGATTTCACTTTGACACCATGATTCATCCTAAATCTTTTAGTATTCAACACACAATTTACACTCATTTTCATATTTTTGCTAGTAAAAATATCAATTTCAATTAATATTTCACTTTGCAGCCATGATTCATCCTAAATCTTTAGTTCTTGTTTGGAATAGCTTAAGAGTTCCTAAAAAATTGAGATCAAAGTCAATAACTAATTTTAACAAAACATTTAATTGGATCCACAATATTTATCAATTTTCAACCATACATAGCTCATGAACTTTTAATAAAATCTGCTAAAAACTTTTATTAAAATTTTTGTCAAACAACCCCTAATATATTTCAATGTTTTATTAGAAGCAAGGGTTATATTACATATAAATATTATTTCAATTTTTTTTTTTTTAATTAGAAGAAAAGAATATGTATTTTGGAAGTGAAACACACACCTGTATAGATGATGAAGCTTCACCTAATTCAATGGCTTTATATTCATTCATCTTCCATGAAGTCTTTGTTCCATTAGGAGCTCTTTCTACGTAGAAAACCATTGTTCTCTTCCTACCAATAATGATTCAATTTGACGAGTACACGTCTCCCGGAGAGCCGGTGGCTTTCCAATATCCTTCCGTTGTAAGCCGATTAGGTCTTCCTCCTCGAGTTTCCCTTTCTTGCTTTGGAAAGAAGAAAAACCACTGCTCAGGGTCTCCTCGACAAAGCTCTCCAGCATATTCTATTTATTTTCCAAAACCCAGCCATATTAATTAGAAAAAGGACAAATCAAGCAAAAACAAGAGAGAAAAAGTGAATATGCATTACCTTTGAGATCCCATGGACCGTAATCATAAATGTGAACAACTGGTATAACCTTGTCCAGTTCTTGCCCTTTGCCTTGTATCTTATTAAGCAGATAGAAAGAAATCAGTTCTTCCTCTGTAGGATAGAACCTAAAACCTGGTAGAAGAATATCACTCATATTATTGAAATTTACTACTACTCTCCTTGATCTCTCCCTATATATATAAAATTATAGATCTTTCTTCTTTTTATCTCATTCCATGCTGATTCCAAGTGATAAATGTAGAAACGTAATGCATATTACGCGTTGAGGGTCAGGAAATATATTTAAAGATAGATTCTGTGCAGGGGTTTTGCAATGAGAGGGCAATAAAGGAGGAGACAACCGAGTGAAATGAGAAAGATAGATTGGTCTACGTACGTTTTTTGGAAACTGCCACATAAATACCAGGAATCCACAACTAAATTAAAAATAAGTCAAATTAGACGCAGACTCATTTACTCCCTGTTAGGGGATATTGAAATCATATTTTTAGTAGATTATGATAAAATATCATGAAATATGTGGTTAAAAAGTTGTGGATCCCATAAAATATGTTGTTAAAATTGATTGTTGATTATGATTTAAATTAAAATCACTACCAAACAAAATTAGGGGCCTGTTTGTTTCAAATTAAAATATGATTTTTATATAAATCAAAGTCAAACAATCAATATTAACCACATCTTTCTTGGGTCCCACAACTTTTTAACCGCACATTTCAAAAACTTCCATCACAATATACTAAAAATCTGATTTTAATCCTCACCAAACACCCTCTTAGATTTAGTATGTCATATAGTAACTAGTGCTAAATAGTCTTACTCAAAAAAAATTATAATGACGAAATTAAACCCGTCTCAGACTCCACAACTTTACACGTGCTATGATTTTGTGTCCCTAACCTTCAAAAGTAAGATTATGGATCTCCAATATATTTATATATGTGAATTTGAATCCCACGTTACAAAAGCCTTAACGTGGTCTTTAAAATCGCAAGTTATTTTCAATTGAATCGAAAAGAAATATCAAGTAATTTGATGATCTTGTCATCCAATTTTTATGATCTCAACTAAATTGACAATTTCGAATATGTAAGTAGCCACATTTATATATACTGAGAACCTAGTTACTAACTTTTAAATCATGAAGATCCATATATATCCACACTCATAAAAAGCATGAGAATCCAACCCCAATTTTCTCTTCATCATAATGTGTAATGTCCACCGTTAAATTTGCAAATTAACTAGTAATTAAGCATTCATCGATATCGACCACGTAACCAATTATGTGTATAAGTTAGGTGATTAAATTGAAGAAACCAAGAGACCTCAAATTAAATTTTCGCTCTCTTTAATCATTCCATTCAAATTACAACCAAATGAATTTGTAGGCTAGCTAGATTTGCAAGTACTTTAGTTTGTTCACTTAGCTTTTCATTAATTTTACCAAGAATTCTCTTCAAAACTATTATGATAAATATAAATGAATTTAGCTTAGTTATATGTCCACTTGGTCAAGGAAAATGATTTGATTCCAAGTTTTTTTCTATACAAATTTACAATAAATAACAAATCTGTTACAGTCAATTAGACTATGGGACTCCGTGTATTTTAACACATACATATGAGAGTCATATTTATTTATATTAGTCAACTTCTTATATTATGGCATTATAGAAATTTTACTTTTTCAGTTAGTTATAAATATTGAAAAAAAAATTATTAACTGTTACAATAGTTAATTTTTTTATTAATCTACATTACTTTGTTTAATAGTAAATTGCAATGTATTGTTTCATATAATCTAGGAAAGTATAAAACATAAATTCTTTTACAAAAAATACATGTAAATATTAACAATCTTTGGTTAAAATGAACAAACAAAACTATAAATGACAAAATATATAGAAACCTATCAAATTCGTAAAAGAAATTTTAACAGGTCACATAAATTGTGACGTAATCCTCTCTGAAGTTTCTATGTTGTTTCTCATATTTTCTTTTATTTTTCCTTATTTTTTAAACATCGACCAAAAGAATAATAATCATAGTAAAATGATAGAGCAATGATAATAGTTTTATATCACAAATTTGCTTACCCCTTTCTTCATATATTGTCCACTATACATATCATAGAATTAATAGTTAGTTTTAGATAATTAAAATGAAATAATTTAAATTTGTCTGTGATTTAAAATTAAAGTAGGAATCCTTAATTATGATCATTAGTGCGATTCATTACATTCTGAATGAAACAATCCTATCCAGATTGTTAATAATGTGATTATTGGAATGAAAGCACGATTAATTATGAATCTCTAGTAAAATTCATTTTCATATAGAGTATTTAATTTTGATCAATGACGATTATATATGGATTGATCTTAATTATGAGTAATTGATAGACTCATATTTAGAATTATGAATTCTAAATTAATTTTCATGTATTAATTAATTGGATTAATTTTATTTTAAATAATACGATTATTTAAAATAATTTGAAATTATACATTGGGATAATGATCAAATTGCAATTGTTAAGTTTTAAGTCAAGACAATGAATGTATTTTCAAAGTCCAGCCTACAATGTCATAAGCCAAAGTCATATTGAAATTATCATTTAGCTAAACCAAACCTAATTTGTTAACTGGTCCATCCTTTGGAGGCCACCGACTGTCGTCTCGGCCCTACACGGCCAGGGTCAGACCCTTGAAATTTACTACTACTACTCCCACAGATCTCTCTCTCTCTCTCTCTCTCTCTCTCTCTCTCTCTCTCTCTATATATATATATATATATATATATATATATAAAATTATAAACCTTTCTTCTTTTTGTCTCATTCCACGCTGATTCCCAGTGATAATTGCAGAAACGTGGTGCATTTCACACGTTGAGGGAGATGGATGGGATTGGTCTACGCAAGTTCTTGGAAACTTCCACATATTCTACGCGGAAATTGAATGATGCTATATGTCTAACATGTAGATCTATTTGGTTGGTTAGATATAGATTTGTTAATTAGTTAATGTCACATAGCCATTGTTTGATTTAAATAATTAGATTTTTAGTATATTTTGATAAAAAAAAAAATGATGAAATGAATAATTGAAGAGTTGTAGATCTCATGAAATTGGTGGTTAAAATTAACTATTGACTTTGATTTAAATTTTAATCAACTTTTTTTTAGTTAAATCAAACAAAGACCGTGTGACATTAATCGGTGTTAGGTAGCATTACTTGAGAATTTTACACACGTTATGGTTTCAGGTCTCCCATATTCAAAAGTCAATTATTACGAACGTGAATTTGGATCACACGTAACAAATATTTCAATGTGACCGTCAAAATCATAAGATATTTTTTATCAAATCCAAGAGAAATGTTAAGAAATTTAATGATTTTGACATCTTTGATTACCTTGATGTCTAAATAGACAATTTCCATGAAGTGATAAGCCAGATTCATAGATTTACAATAGTTAATTATTATTATTATTATTATTAATTTAGTTAACAAGATATACATTAAAAATTTAACTTCTAAATATGAAATTAAAATAGTTTTTAAATATTAGATTGATGGTTTTCTTGGATTAATTTACCATAAATAACACTGATCACGTGACTCTTTATAACTATAATTACCTAAGGGTGCATTTGTTGCATAGTCATATATTGTATTAAAAAAAATATAGGTTATACTTTGTTTAATTGTAAATTGTAATGTATTGTTTCACATAATAATTTAGAAAATGGTAATTAACACAAAATGTTCATACCTTTCAATATTGTGTACTTGCTATATAAAACAAATCTTATTATTACCGTTAACAAGATCGAACAAGATATCTACAGGCTTGTCGATGATGAAACTCGAAAATCCTATTGAAGAGAAGTACTCCAAAGGCTATCGTAGTAGGACCATAGTAGATATTTTGGTGAAACCCCTTAATACACCATTTATTCCCTTTTTGTTGGGATTTTGGTTGATTACTGTCCGAATTGTAATCTGAATTACGTGTGAGCTGCTATGATCGAATTTGTATACTCAAGGAGTTTGAGTTTCTATGGATAAACAAGTTGAACACACAAGATAAAATGAACGATTTTCACAATGAGTTACGAAAGTAGGGACGTTTTGCGCCAAGTAGTTTAAAAGGTAAGAACATTTTTTGCAAAAAAAATTACTACATAAGGATTATTATTATTACAAGATTAATTCCATACTAAAAAGAAATGAACATGACTAGTTCATCTTCACCATTGAGCCAAATGTGTTATTCACCATTGAAATATGATAGGTACAATATCAAATTTACAATTGTTCTTAGTAATTTACCTCTTAGTTACCCTCTTAATAAGTACAAAATGAGAATGAACATCATCAATTCACCGACCACCTAATCAATTTATATCTTCATCTACCATTCTAAATACAGCAGCCATTGTAGTGAAATACAATGTTATTTCCGCCATTTTTTTCCTTTATTTAATGTAATAATTTTAAAAATTATTTTCATATTTACGTTACTGTTACTTATGGAATAGCTATTTTGAAGGTGGGAGGAAGGGGATAAATGGGCTGACAATATTTTACCCTTGTTGTTTGAAAAGAAAAGTGCTTTTTATTTTTTATTGAATTAACGAAGCAATTTGCGGTAAGTAGATGTAATGATATTTTTGGTAATGAAAGGTGAAAATGACAAAAATGAAAGGTAATGATGTTTTGCATAATAATATTAAAAGGTAGGAATATTTTGTACTAATTACTCATTTAGAAAAATATAAAACATTATTACTTTGACCAAAAAGTACATGCAAATATTAAGAGGGTGTTTGGGAAGGGTTAAAATTAGATTTTTTTAGTAGATTGTGATAGAAGTTTTTGAAATGTGTGGTTGAAAAGTTGTATGTCCCATGAAAGATGTGGTTGATATTGATTTAGATTAAAATCAGATTTTAATTGTAACCAAACAGACTCTAATTGTTAATATAAACAAACAAAACTGTAAATGTCAAAATATATTGAAATATATCGATTTTGTAAAGAAATTTCAACAGCTCGCATAACAAATTAAGGGCTTGTTTGATTTTCATTAATTTATTTTATAGTTTGCTACATGATCATTTTCAACCACGCATTCACACAATAAAATATTATACACAATCTCCCAAAACTTTTCTCCACTTTTTATCCACGCATTCCACTAAATATACTATTCAAAACTCATTTTCTCTCCAATTAAAGGGAATCAAACAGGCACTAAAAGTCTTATTTAATCCTCATTGAAGTTTCTATGTTATTTCTCATAATTTCTTTTATTTTTCCTCATTAATTTTTAAACATCAATATACAATCAAGAGTTTTGCTACAAGTACACTTTTTTTTACACTAAATTTGACATACTACGCATTCACACAATAAAATATTATACACAATCTCCCAAAACTTTTCTCCACTTTTTATCCACGCATTCCACTAAATATACTATTCAAAACTCATTTTCTCTCCAATTAAAGGGAATCAAACAGGCACTAAAAGTCTTATTTAATCCTCATTGAAGTTTCTATGTTATTTCTCATAATTTCTTTTATTTTTCCTCATTAATTTTTAAACATCAATATACAATCAATAGTTTTGCTACAAGTACACTTTTTTTTACACTAAATTTGACACACTACTCATAATCAAAGGGTGGAACCTACAATTAAAATAATGGTGGACCCCATGCATTGTGAGTACAATATCAAATAAAGTGTCAAAAAATAGTGTACTGAAATAATAATTCTACAATCAAATAGATGTCAGCAGTCAGACGCATTCTAACATTACATTATTAGAAAATCCATTACTACTTTAACATATTAATAACAGTACATCATTAGATAACACTTGTAAAATTGAGGTGCGTTGCATGGTGTGCCGATGATGTAGAAGAGGAAGAAAGAGAAGAGGAGGGAGATAATAGAAAGAATTTACAGGAAAAAAATATCAATTTATTTCATATCAAAGTGTGTCTTATTAAAAAGTATAAACCCTTTTATATAGGGTTTAAACAAGTCTAATTTAATTAGAAAACATCTAACAAAATACTATCAATGAAGTTGTTTGAGAAGTGTTTGAGAAGAAACGTATCATCTAGTAGCATACACTTTTGTGTTGTGGCGACTTAGTGCGAAGTTGCCATTTATCCTACCTTCGCCATTTAATGTCGGTCCAGAAAGTGGACTGTCATTTGTGGGAAGTGTAGTTTCTAAAGTATAGACTTTGACATATATTAGTAATTTTGACCCCTCAACAAATTCTAATGGTTAAGCTTTAAGCCAAGACAGACAATGCACTTTCAAAGTCTCGTCTTCAAAGTCATTGAAAATAATATTTAGCTATACTAAATTAATTTTTTGACTAGTCCATCCGTTGAAGGTCAACTACTTTCGTGTGAGCCAACTCATCTCTACATGGCTTGAGTCAACCTCTTGATCAAGTGGCGAAAGCGCATGACAAATATGAGCAAATGATATATACACCCATTAATAAAACTAAGAAATACCTAATGGGTACTCTTAGGAGACAAAAGTCTCAATTTTTTTGACAATTAGTCATTTCTAACAATTGAAATTTTTGAGAAAGCATGAGCGATCGTTGACCGTTGATCGTTGATTACAATAAAATAATAAAAATTAAATATGACAATTATTTTTTCTAAAACTAAACATATATAATTCTCTTATATACATTAATAATATTCACCAGATGACATAGTGGCCAAGTTTTGTATAATTCAAAAGAAGAGCACGGGTTCGAATCTATCTAATTGCATTAAACTGCTAAATTTGAACATATATTATTCTGTTATATTTAGTGTCAAAATTCAATGAGTGTTATAATGGTCAAACTTTCAATAATCTTAAAGAGAGTTCACATGTTCAAATCCCTTCCCTATTGCATTAGTTTTGGTAAATTTTGCACAATAAATTGTTTTGGAAGAGATTCAATCCCAAAACTTCCAATTTGGATGTGGAATTTCTGACCAACTGGGTTACAAAAAATGTTCGAAAATAAAATAAATTATCAGATATAAAATCTAAGAATTTTATCTATTATCAAAAAAAACATTTGTTCCCGATAGGTCCAACACGCATAGTCGTCGGTGCTCGTCGAGTACTTGATCTACTACTGATCATATCTGATATTTTTTTGAAGGTCAATAATCGAAAAGACTGAAACAATACTTCTAAAAAAAACACTTCGTTTTTGATTGATTTTAAAAAAAAAAAAAAAAAAAAAAAAAAAAAAGGAAAGAGGAGAAATAGGCCAGAATCAGCATGCTTAGGTAGAAATGAAGCTCTATTTTGACCGAATACAACTTTATTTTATTCTATTGACTAAAACAGTTGTATATAATACAAGCGGATATATAGAGCAAAGAGTTTTCATAGAAATCTGAATTACCTTAAAGAATTGGAATAAATATTGTTTGAGTATCTCTCGAATTTATTCAAATTTAAATAAAATATCCTAACTTCTTTACGATTATTACAACAAAACTCATAATTATTGCGTGTGATGTATTATTCCAAATTATTCGGCAGGTACAAGAGAATGGTAGAGTGGGAAAAGATAAGCACTTGGTCCTTTTTGTTTTGGGTAGAGAGATTTTGAGAGGTTTGAGGAGAGAGAAAATGTAAGTATTTGGACTTTTTAGTTTTTTTTTTCTTTTTGTAGAGAGAATTTGAGAGATTGATTAAGCGCATGTTTAGTTGTGATTTTAATCAGATTTTAATAGTCTAATAGTAAGAAATTGTCTCATTCAAATAAAATATTAAGACATGTAGATCCATCACGTATTGAAATGTCCAATTTCACACATCAGTAAATTTGACTTTCCACTTTTACTGAGTAGACTTCCGAAATGATCATTCTACCCTTCTTGCATTTCTCCAAACCCTACGTAATTATTTCCTGGTGTGATCATAATGAAGGGACATATTGATCACTGCAACAACAATTCATTGCTGGGTTGATAAGGTAGAAGTCAACCTTTCATCATTGACTTGCGACACGATCAATACAAATTATTTCTTAATTGTCCACACCTTGACACCTAAGAAGCTTAAAATCTGTACAAGATAGCCGCTAAAGATTTGATTCACATCCTCTCCTGCACATCAACAAGTTTGTCAAATCATGTAAATTTTTGTTTTCTCTCTTTTATTTTTCTAAAAGAAGGACACATAAGAACCAATATCGATCAACTCAATTCTTTAAGTTTGGCTAAAAATCACATTTTCAATTGTTGACCTCATTTTTTGTAGGGGTGAAGTGGCTAATAGATGTCAGATTCTCTCGCATCCGTATAAGTCTTTAGTTCTGTAAACTTTGACAACCCATAAGTCACACTTGACCTTATTCGAAGTGGGGAAGGCGGTCACATACACTTCGACGATGATCAATTATTGGCTTCTTTATTTATTAATCTCTAAGCAAGGATACATTAATTTTACTTGAACACTCTCAATTTCTCCATTTTTGGATCTTTTACAACTTTTTAATCATACCAATTGTTGTTCACTTGTTCCCAGTCCCACAATGGTTCATCGTCAATAGCTATAATATTATTCCAGTTGTTATCACAATTAGCAGCATGGTCTTCTGAGAATGAAATGTTACACAAAAAAATATCTGATACTGTCGTTCCCTTGTTATTATGATCATGCTGGTGGTGCATCACGGGACGATCACCTTCTGCCGCCTGTGATGGCCGTCTGTCAAATGATCTTATGGATTTGGATTGTTTGTAGACTCGGCATAAACTGAATTCTTCCCTTATCTGCATGAAATGTCAATTTTGTTAAAAGAAGTAATTCAAATCTTTACATTTCGTATATTTATTTGATGTCAATTTACTCTTGACACCCACAAGAGAAATAGTTGATGTACAAAGAATCCAAATCTTATACATGATCTGTATATAGGGAATGAAAGAAAACAAAAAACCCTATACAAATAGGGAGTAATATTACGGTGGGCTAACCATATATAGGGAACAATTTAGGGTTTAGCCTAGTGGTGACAATCGAGCCGAGTAGCTCGTGTGCTCGACTCATAAAAAAGAGTCCAAGCCACGAGCCGATCATAGAAAATTTCAAACAAGTCGAGTCGAGCTCGACTCAGCTCGGCTCGTCATGTGGACGACGAGCAGCTCGTGGCTCGTCAAATTTAAAAGAAAAAAAATTTCAAATTTCAGTGACCGTTCTGGTCACTTTTGACGGAACGGTCACTGAAATTTTTCAGTGACTATTTTGGTCTTTTTTTCTTTCAAATTTCATTTCTTCCTATAAATATCCATCAATTACAACATTTTTTTCACCAAACTTACTATCAATCTCTTATTCTCTACTATACTCTCTATAAATCAATTATTATCAATATTATTCATTCATTCTCATTTCTATACTCTCCTACATTTTATTTTTAAAATATTGAATTATAATCTTGATTTTACAAGATATTTTCTACACTACTACAAAATTTTCATTCACTTCTCAATTCTACTTCACTTCTTCTTCTTCTTTAACATTCAATTTCAATTATTCACAAATGGATCCACACTCATTTATTGAAAACTTGTTCGATGTCGGAGTCGGGAATGAAGCACATGTGCCCCATAATCAATTTGGGAATGAGTTCACCTGTCTAAATGAAGTACCCATTCCAGAAAATATTGAAAATTACGATATTCATGAAAGTAGTCATCCAATTGATTTGGATGACGTTGATGTTGATGCTAGTCATCCAATTGATTTGGAACAGGATGATGGAACCTGTGTTAGAAATTTTCGATGCAAGAGGGAAGAGAAAGGTAAAAAAGCAGGCAAAATGTTAGGACCATTTTAAATTGGTTCAAACTGGTCGTGTGATCGATGGAATTCTAGAAACCAAAGAAATATGTAAATACTGTCAACAACGATTGACCCATCAAAAAGGCATTGGAACCACCCACCTCAACTGTCACTACAAAACATGTGCGGCCAAACATGGTCTTCTTCCTACTGGTCCAATGCAACTACAATTTGGTAGTCCAGGCAGCGGTACTACTATTACGCCACTTAATAAGTGGATGTAGTCGGAGGAAATAACTCGAACAGGAATGGTGAAACACATTGCCGGATTTGAGTTGCCACTAGCACAAACGGACAACCAACATTTCGTTACCTTTGTGAAAGAATATTTTCAACCGAGGTACGTTGGGGTAAGTCGAAATACTCTTCGTTCTGATACAATAGAATATTTTGAAAATGCAAAGAAAACATTGATTGCCGATTTAGAAAAATATGGGGTGTAATATCTTTAACTTCGAATTTATGGGAATGGATTAATAAAAGATGTTATATGGCTGCAACTGCACACTATATAGACCCACTTTGGATCATGCATAAAAAAATAATTGATTTTAAAATTATTGAATACCCGCACAATGCTACCAATATATTTAGTGTTATTATGAACATTATTAGAGAATATAAATGAGATAGTAAAATTCACTCTTTTACGTTCGACAACGCTAATATAAATAAGTCTGTTATCGAGAAATTGCAAAGAGTATTTCAACCCGAATTCGGTGATTATTTATTTCATATTCGATGTGTATGCCATATTTTAAATTTAATAATACAAGACGGTTTAAAATATTTTAAGGATGAAATTCAACGAATTAGGAATGCACTAATTTATATCACTATTTCACCTAGTATAAAACAAGTATTTGAGGATTTTTGTATCGAAAACGGAGTGTCGCATTAAAAAACCTTTATTAGTGACGTAGCGCATAGACGGAACTCCACATATTTATTATTAAAATCATATGAAGGTTTCGAATATTTAATTATTGAATTTTATAACAGTAGGAATATTAGAGACGACAACGATAATATTTTGAATGAGTCCGATTGGGCTTTAGTTATTGAAATTAAAGTTTTTTTGAAAAGTTTTTATGATGCTACAAATATTTTGTCTGGTGTTTATTATCCTACTAGTTGTATGGTCGTTCAACGTTTTTATCTAGTTGCTAGGACTTTTGATAGATTTAAAGATGACCCTGATTTTAGTTCAGTCATAATTGCCATGGAATTAAAGTTTAAAAAATATTGAGAAGACTTGCCCATGTTATTTCCGTTAGCATGCGTCATGGACCCCCCAATATAATTTATTGGGTACTAAATTTATAATTGACTGAATGTCAAAATCTTTAACTTTTAACGTATATATTGGCTATAGAAATTTAGAAGCAACTTTATCTGAAATGTATGTAATATATGCTTCACGAATGGGTACACATGTTACTCATGTACCCTTCGACTCTACAAGTACTGCTCCCACTAATTTAGGAGATGACGACGCTGAAATTTTAAATTTTTTTGAAGGCATGAACTCATATAGATATGGTCAAACTGGATATGCATGTGGTTCTTCTAGTAGTAGTAGTTTAACTTCCACTGCATGTACTCAAACATAGAGTAATAGTCCAAATACGTTGCCTGCTGAATTACTTGATTAATAATTGACCTAGTAACAATGCACTAAGGAAAAATTCAGAAGAAGCTTCTGGCGAAAGTATAAACGCCGATTGCCAATAGTTTCTGCAATGGTAAAAGATCTACTAACACCTTCGGTTAGCACTGTTCAGAATATGCTTTTATGCAGGGTCTAGGGTTCTCTTTGAGGTTAGGAGTCGACTAAAAGAAGATATTTTGGAAGCATTAATGTGCGTAAATGACTGACAAGAAGCTCATTTTCGACTGGAAGATAAATATGCCGAAATTGCATATAATCAAGTAAGTAATATTTAGTTTAACCACATTCATGACGAATTTTTATTTTCATACCTTTATAATTTTTTTAAAAAAATTATATACGTAACAAGTTGTTCGTGTACAATTTTTAACTCCGCCTCGATCCCAAGCCCGGTAAAGGAGGAGGGTTTATTTTTTTTATTATTTTTATTATTTTAAAAAGGAAAAATATTTTGAAAAATCATTTGACAATTCTTTTTTTTTTTTAATTTTATCATTTATAAAATAATTATTTTCAATCAACATGTTTTCTTCAAAAGAAACTTGAAAATGAAAATATATATTAACTAAAAATTATTTATAAGTAAAAAAATTAAATTATAATTACAAAAAACTTATAAGTATTATTTATAAGATAAAATCATAAAAAAATACATTATAATTAAAATTACTTATAAATTATAACTTATAAGTTATAAGTAAAAAATACTTTATCTAAAAAAATTGTTTACAAAATAAAAATATTTATAAAATAAAAATTTACCGAAAATGTATTTTTTAAAAAATATTTAGAAAGAAAACGTGTATATAAAAAAAACAAAACAAAAAAAAAAATGAGCTCACGAGCCACGAGCTCATGGGCCGAGCCGAACTCACTTTTTTAAACGAGTTGAGCCCGACTCGGCTCGTTGGACAAACGAGCCAAAGCACGAGTCGAGCTCGTAGAGGGCTCGATTCAGCTCGACCCATTGCCGCCACTAGTTTAGCCTACTCTTCCAATCCCCAAATTTTCGACATTAATTTTAGAATCAAGGGTTTTTGTCCCTAACATGTATACATGAATTCTTGAGATTTGCTGATTTTAATGTATATGGAGATAAAAATGGATTCTTTCCTCTTCCCATTCAGATTGGCTTCTGCACTTAGCTCATTGAACATGCGTGGTTGTCTCCCAAAAGGCAGTTATCAAATACTCATTGAACCATAAGTTTAAGCCTCTTTTGGGTAGAATTTATAAACAATTAAATTTATAAAATAAAATAGATATTACTTGTAGATCTATCAAAATATGTAATTGAAAAAAGAAGTTTAACTACAAATCATTAATCATTAATAAATCAGTCACAGCATTGCTTGCTAGTTTTAGTTTTCAACACACAATTTACACCCATTTTCATAGTTTTGCTAGTAAAAATATCAATTTCAATTAAGATTTCACTTTGAAGCCGTGATTCATCCTAAATCTTTAGTGCTTGTTTGGAATAGCTTAAGAGTTCCTAAAAATTGAGATCAAAGTCAATAACTAATTTTAACAAAACATTTAACGGGATCCACAATTTTTATCAACCACACATATTTCATGAACTTTTAATAAAATCTGCTAAAAACTTTTATTAAAAATTTTGTCAAACAACCCCTAATATATTTCAATGTTTTATTAGAAGCAAGGGTTATATTACATATAAATATTATTTCTTTTTTTTTTAATAGAAGAAAGGAATATGTATTTTGGAAGTGAAACACACACCTGTGTAGATGATGAAGCTTCACCTAATTCAATGGCTTTATACTCATTCATCTTCCATAGAGTCTTTGTTCCATCAGGAGCTCTACCTACGTAGAAAACCATTGTTCTCTTCCTACCAATAATGATTCCATGTGACGAGTACACGTCTCCCGGAGAGCCGGTGGCTTTCCAATATCCCTCCGTCGTAAGCCGATTAGGTCTTCCTCCTCGAGTTTCCCTTTCTTGCTTTGGAAAGAAGAAAAACCACTGCTCAGGGTCCCCTCGACAAAGCTCTCCAGCATATTCTATGTATTTTCCAAAACCCAGCAATATTAATTAAAAAGGAGACAAATCAAGATAAAACAAGAGAGAAAAAGTGAATATGCATTACGTGGGAGATCCGATGGACCGTAATCATAAATGTGAACAACTGCTATAACTTTGTCCAGTTCTTCCCCTTTGCCTTGTATCTTATTAAGCAGATAGAAAGAAATCAGTTCTTCCTCTGTAGGATAGAACCTAAAACCTGGTAGAAGAATATCACTCATATTATTGAAATTTATTACTACTCTCCTTGATCTCTCCCTATATATATAAAATTATAGATCTTTCTTCTTTTTATCTCATTCAATGTTGATTCCTAGTGATAAATGTAGAAACGTGGTGCATATTACGCGTTGAGGGTCAGGAAATATATTTAAAGATAGATTTTGTGCAGGGGTTTTGCAATGAGAGGGCAATAAAGGAGGAGACAACCAAGTGAAATGAGAAAAAGTGAGAGGGACAGGATTGGTCTACTTACGTTCTTTGGAAATTTCCACATAAATACCAGGAATTTTGAAGGATGCTATGTAGCATCCACAACTGAATTAAAAATAAGTCAAATTAGACGTTGTGAGAATTAAATGGTTCTCTTAACCTAACATTATTGTGAGTCATTGATCAAGATGGATGGTTGAGATCATTTGATAGATATTTGGCTAGTTTGTTGGAGAAGCTTTCAACCCCACTCATTTCGAATATTTAACCTGCCATCCCTCTTCATTCACGTGGGCAAGTGGTAAGGCAAAAAGATTGACCCATACCTTCCTTTGAAACTCTCTTTCTTCTCCTCTCTTTCTCTCTCTCATTTTCTACCTTGTTCAAGAGTGTAGTGGTGAGCTTGGGGTGAGTTTTGGTTGTAGAATACCTTGGTATCTTAGGCATGAAATAAGGCTAAGTGGAGGTGGTGATTCAAGAGAGTTTAGGGTCGATTTTGGAGGGTTCTTTGCCGGTTCTTTTAGTTATCTCTTGGAAGGTGATTTGCATTGCGTGGAAGCTGTTCCTGAGCCTACAAATCAACCATAAACAAAGGGAAGAATCTCCAGATTTTCGATTTTTATGTTCTACATTTTATGCATTAGAATGTTATTGGAAATGATGTATTTGGTAGATTAAACATCTATAATCCTAACAAACTGGTATCATAGCAAGGTTGGGGTGTTTTTGAGGCCAAAAATTGACCAGAAAACCAGAAAAAGATCGACCTGAAAACCAGCTAAAAACGGAGGGTGAAGCTGTCCAGTTTTTCACATTTTTTCCCTGACCTTCAAATGCATTTTTCGGCCAAACGACAAACCTGGTGAAAAATCTGAGACCACCAACATGCTTTGCAGACTGAGGAGATTCAGGTGGACTGGCACGTCTGGCCGGCGACGGCGCGTGAAAAATGTGGTAGTGCATGGAGTATTTTTCGGCGAAGGTCCCTTCAGGCAGAATCCTTATTTTGATGTCCTGAACAAATTGATATGTTTAGTTTTGTGTTTTAGGTTATACAGAAAAAGTTGGATGGTTTTGCCCCTGACTTAACGTCTTCGGTGGTTCGGTTGCGAAATTTGGTAGTATATTTACTGTTTTTTCAACAGTAGTTTGGTAAGATTATTCCAAACTCTCCGTTAGGTTCGGTTTGGTATTTTTACCGGTTTATGCATGATTGCTTGGTTGCTTATTTGTGAATTTCGTTGATTAAATTCTTGTAATTAATTCGTGACCTGAAAGTATATTTAATTGCATTATACTTGTGTTTCATCGTTGTACTTTATTTTTGGATATTTGTTTTAACTCTGCATTCATATTTTATTTGATCATCTGAAAAAGATTTTTTCAAAACCTTTTCTGTTATGTCCACGAGTACAGGCCATTCTTTTACAGAATCTGTAATGGGTTCGAGGGTCAAATTATCGCAATTCGATGGAAAGGGGGATTACTCGATTTGAAAACAGAAAATGAGGGTCATTTTGGTCTAACGGAGATTTGCTAAAGCTCTCAATGATCCTGCTACATTTTCTGTTGAGTTAAAAACTAAACCACATGAAATTGAAGACATGAATGAAATTGCTTACAATTCTATAATTTTGCATTTATCTGATAACATTGTTAGACAAGTTGATAATGCCAAAACTGCTAGAACTTTGTGGACTGAGCTAGATGCCTTGTTCTTGACTAAAATTTTACCTAACAAGATATATCTGTTGGAAAAGCTGTTTAGTTTTAAAATGGATCCCGAAAAAGATGTCGAGGAAAATTTAAGTGACTTTAGCATAATTGTTAAAAGTCTGGCTCATAATGATAAAAAATTTGCCAATGAGAATTTAGGTATCATATTGCTAAACTCTTTACCCGAATCTTACAGAGAAATGAAAAATGTCATAAGATATGGTAGGGACACTCTCACTCAAGTTATTGTCACAGATGCTTTAAAATTAAGAGAACTTAAATTAAAAAGAGACAATAGAACTCATTCTCGAGAAGAAAGCTTATTTATTAGGGGAAGATCTGAAAAGAAAGAATATAACTTCCATAACACGAAGGGAAGAGGGAAATTCAAAATGAGATCAAAATCAAAAGATAAAAGCGGTAAGAAATATTATCACTGTGAAAAATTAGGACATTTCAAGAAAGACTGCTTTGAATGGAAAAGAAAACAAAGAAACCCGAACAATACTGATCAAGATAATGCTGTCATTGTTTCTGAATTCGATAGTTTGCATGTCCTTAATGTGTCTGAGGAAGAATTTGACAAAAATTGGATCCTAGACACAGGGTGCACTTTTCATATGTGCTCTGAGAGGTCTTGGTTCTATAACTATAAAGAGACTGAACTTAGGAAGGTCTACATGGAAGACAATAATTCTCAAAATATGGTTGGAGTTGGTGACATAGCCATCAGGATGTACGATGGGGCCGTCACACAGCTCAGAAATGTTAGATATGTTCCTAATTTAAAGAGGAACCTATTTCCTTAGGTTCTCTTGAAAATGAGGGATATACCTTCAAATCTGGTAACAAAATTTTGAAAATTATGAGGGGTTCTCTCATAGTTATGAAAGGACCTAAAATGAATGAGTTTTACTATCTGGAGGGTAGAACTAAAATACCACTTGATTCTAGCATTTTTACTGTGAGTAAAGACAAAACTAAAATTTGGTATAAAAGAATGGGTCATATTGGGTTCAAAGGACTAAAATCTTTAAGTAATCAGAAATTACTTGGAAATGATGATATTGAATCTATGGATTTCTGTGAAACATGTGTTTTGGGTAAGTCCCATAAGGTAAGTTTTGAAGCTAGCTATCATAGGACCAGCAGATCATTGGACTATGTACATGCTGATCTATGGGATCCAGAGAAGTACTCCACATTTGGTGGAAGCAAGTACTTCTTGTCTTTAGTGGATGATTATTCAAGAAATGTTTGGATTTACCCTTTGAAGGCTAAGTTGGAAACCTTTAAAAAATTCAGAATTTGGTTGAAGTCTGTTGAGAATAAGTTAGATAAAAAACTTAAAACTTTGAGAACTGATAATGGGCTTGAATTCTGCAATTTTGAATTTGACAACTTCTGTAAACAGAAAGGAATAACAAAACATAGAACTGTTAAATACACACCTGAACAGAATGGGGTCGCTGAGAGAATGAACAAGACCATAATGAACAAAGTTAGGTGTATGTTGATTAGCTCGGGCCTTACGAAATGCTTTTGGGCTGAAGCTGCAAGTACTGCAGCTTACTTGATTAATAGGTCTCCGTCTAGTAGTATAGGGTTTAAGGCCCCACAGGAGTTGTGGACGGGAGAGCCTCCAAATCTGGAACATTTGAGGGTGTTTGGATGTGCTGCATTTGCACACCAATCTGAAGGAAAACTTGAGTTGAGGGCGATCAAATGTGTGATGTTAGGGTGTATCCCAAGGGTGTGAAGGGCTATAGGTTGTGGGTTTTAGGGGTTCAAGGCATTAAGATTATTAACAGCAGGAATGTAGTCTTTAATGAATCTGAAATGTCATGTCTGAAACAGAAAACTGATGAAACTAACAAATCTGAAATTGAAAAGAGTATTCAGACTGAGGTGAAGCTGACTAAGCTTGATTCACCTACACCTGGGAATGAAGTAAATAACCCTATACATCAAGAACCTGAAAATGAAAATTAAACTGAACTTGAACCTGAAGGGGTGACTGAACTTCAAGAAAATATTGAACCAGTTGAAGTTGAACATTTTAATGATCAGCCACCTAATCAAGATTATCAGCTTACTAGGGATAGGGGGAGGAGGCAGATCAGGCCAAATCCTATATATGAATCCCTAAACATGACTGATTTTGCTTTAGTTTCAGATGAAGCCCTTGAACAGATAGAACCTGATAGTTTTGAAGAAGCTGTGAATAGAAAATGTTCTGAAAATTGGCTAAAAGCTATGTAGGAAGAGATGAGATCTTTGATGGAGAATAAAACTTGGAAGTTGGTTAATAGACCTAAGGATCATAAGATAGTTCAATGTAAATGGATTTACAAATTGAAAGAAGGAAATAATCCTAGTGATCCTCCTAGGTATAAGGTCAGACTAGTGGCGAAGGGGTTTACTCAAAAAGAGGGGGTTGATTACAATGAGATATTCTCTCCTGTGATAAAGTACAAAATAATTAGATTGATTCTTGCATTGGTTGCTCATTTCAACTGGGAACTGGAACAACTAGATGTCAAGACTGTCTTCCTACATGGGGAATTGGAAGAGGATATTACATGAGTCAGCCTCAAGGTTTTGAGGTGGAGGGTAAAATAAACTGTGTGTGCAAATTAGAAAGATCTCTGTATGGGCTTAAACAAAGCCCTAGACAGTGGTACATAAGGTTTGATACCTATGTACTGAAGATAGGTTTTAAAAGGAGTGAATATGATGCATGTCTGTACTATAATGATAGTAAGGAGGGCTGTGAGGTCTACTAGTTGCTGTATGTAGATGACATGCTTCTAGCAAGTTCAAGTAAGACTGAAATCACTAAGATGAATAACCTTTTTAAAATCAGAATTCGATATAAAAGATTTTGGGAGTGTTAAGAAGATTTTGGGAATGGTTATAAAGAGAGATATGGCTGAAAATAGACTAGTCATTTTCCAAGAAGCCTATCTGAACAAAGTCATAACTAAATTTGGTATGAATGGATCAAATCTGTGAATGTTTCATTAGCAGCTCAAATGAATCTTTTTAGTACACAGTCTCCTAAAACTGAGGAGGAATTTAGAGGAATGAGGAACATACCCTACTCTAATGCTATAGGTTCCGTTATGTTCTCTATGATAACAACCAGACTTGACTTAGCCTATGCTATAAGTTTTTTGAGCAGATTTATGTCCAACCCCGGAATGTCCCATTGGGCAGGTTTGAAATGGTTGTTAAGGTACATTGTTGGTACATTAAATCTGGATCTTGTGTATGAAAAAAGATCTGAAAAACTTACTCTAAAGGGGTATGTAGATGCTGATTTTGTTGGTGACAAGGATAACAGAAAGTCTATCACAGCTTACTTTTTTACACTTGGTGACAATTGTATAACATGGAAATCACAGTTGCAGCCTTTAGTTATATTGTCTAGTATTGAAGCAGAGTATGTTGTCATAACCGAGGCGGTTAAGGAATGTATTTGGTTAAAATGAATCTTAAAAGAATTGAACTTCATGCATGATACACCTATTATGTTTACTGATAGTTAAAGTACTTTATTCTTTGTAAAAATCTTGTTTATCATGAAAGATCAAAACATATTGAGGTGAAGTATCATTTTATTCGTGAGAAACTGTCTCAAAATGTAGTTAAACTTGTTAAGATTCATACTGACAGGAATCCCTCTGATGTGGGAACTAAAATTCTACATGCAGGTAAATTTAAATTATGCTTATTTTTGTTACATATTGATACGGGTTAATTTTTCTTGCAGGTAGTGGGCGATGATGATGAACAGTTCTTCCATGTGCAAATTCGCAATCAAGAGAGTGTTATGAGAACTAAGGTGAAGAATGTGAGAATTAAATAGTTTTCTTAACCTAAGATTATTGTGAGCCATTGATCAAGATGGATGGTTGTGATCATTTGATAGATATTTGGCTAGCTTGTTGGAGAAGCTTTCAACCCTACTCATTTTGAATATTTAACCTACCATCTCTTTTCATTCATGTGTGCAAGTGGTAAGGCAAAAAGAAAGACCCATACCTTCCTTTGAAACTCTCTTTCTCTCTCTCTCATTTTCTACCTTGTTCAAGAGTGTAGTGGTGAGCTTGATGTGAGTTTTGGTTGTAGAATACTTTGGTATCTTAGGCATGAAATAGGGTTAAGTGGAGGTGGTGATTCAAGAGAGTTTAGGGTCGATTTTGAAGGGTTCTTTGCCGATTTTTCTAGCTATCTCTTGGAAGGTGATTTGCATTGCGTGGAAGTTGTTTCTGAGCCTACAAATCAACCATAAACAAAGGGAAGAAGCTCCAGATTTTCGATTTTTATGTTCTACATTTTATGCATTAGAATGTTATTGGAAATGAAGTATTTGATAGATTAAACATCTATAATCCTAACAGACGTAGACTCATTTAGCCCCTGTTTAGTGGAGATTAAAATCAGATTTTTAGTAGATTTTGATAAAAAAAAAATTAACGAAATATGAGGTTAAATTGTTGTGGAACCCATAAAATATGTGGTTAAAATTGATTATTGATTATGACTTAAATTAAAATTTAGATTAAAATCACTACCAAACAAAATTATAGTAACTAGTGTTAAATAGTATTACTCGAAAAAATTTATAATGACGAAAACTAGTCGCAGACTCCACAACCTTACACGTGCTATAATTTCGTGTCTCTAACCTTCAAAAGTAAGATTATGGATCTCCAATATATTGACATATGGTGAATTTGAATCCCACGTTATAAAAGCTTCAACGTGGTCTTTAAAATCGCAAGCTATTTTCAATTGAATCAAAAAGAAATGTCAAGTAATTTGATGATTTTGTCATCCAATTTTTATGATCTCAACTAAATTGACGATTTCAATTATGTGAGTAGCCACATTTATATATATTGAGAACCTAGTTACTAACTTTTAAAGCACGAAGATCCATAACCATACTCATATAAAAAGCATGAGAGTCCAACCCTAATTTTCTCTTCATCATAATGTGTTATGTCCACTATTTTGTTCATGATTCCACCGTTAAATTTGCAGACCAGAGTTGCAAGTAATTAAGCATTTGTCGATATCGACCACGTAACCAATTATGTGTATAAGTTAGGTGATTAAATTGAAGAAACCAAGAGACCTCAAATAAATTTTTCGCTCCCTTTAATCATTCCATTCAAATTACAACCAAATGAATTTGTAGGCTAGAGTTGCAAGTACTTTAGTTTGTTCACGTAGCTTTTCATCAATTTTACCAAGAATTCTCTTCAAAACTATTATGATAAATATAAATGAATTTAGGTTTGTTATAAGTCCACTTGGTCAAGGAAAATGATTTGATTCCAAGTTTTTCTTTACAAATTTACAATAAATAACCAATCTGTCACAGTCAATTAGACTATGGGACTCCGTGTATTTTGACATATACATATGAGAGAGTCATATTTATTTATATTAGTCAACTTCTTATTTTATGGCATTATAGAAATTTTACTTTTTCAGTTAGTTATAAACATTGAAAAATAAATTAATTATTAACTGTTACAATAGTTAATTTTTTATTAATCTACATTACTTTGTTTAATAGTAAATTGCAATGTATTGTTTCATATAATCTAGGAAAGTATAAAACATAAATACTTTTACAAAAAATACATGTAAATATTAACAATCTTTGGTTAAAATAAACAAACAAAACTATAAATGACAAAATATATAGAAACCTATCAAATTCGTAAAAGAAATTTTAACAGGTCACATGACAATTTAAATTATGACATGATCCTTTTTGAAGTTTCTATGTTGTTTCTCATATTTTCTTTTATTTTTCCTTATTTTTTAAACATCAATACATACAATCTAATACCATATGCATGTAAACCGCATTCTAACAGTACGTTATGATCCACTACTACTTTAACATAATAATAATTGTGTAAGGATTGCGTACTTCAACAATTCTAGCTCCTTTGTTCCTTTGATCATACTTGTAATAAAATGGATGTGCAATACAGGGTGTGATGGATTGTCACATCCTCAGCTCTCTAACGATCAAGTCAAGGACCAAAAGAATAATAATCATAGTAAAATGATATCGCAATGATAATAGTTTTACAAAAAAAAAAACCCACCCGATAGCCCCCCTCCAATAGAGGGGCGCCACTTGTCCCCCCTATTTTTACCCTGTTTTTGACCCTGTGCCAATAGCAGGGTTCATAGTTTAATATTATAAATTTGCTTACCCCTTTCTTCATATATTGTCCACTATACATAGCAAAGATCAATAGTTAGTTTTGGATAATTAGAATGGCATATCAATGACCAGTGAAGTTGTTAGAAAAACGTTCGAGTAAAAATGCACCGTTAGTTTATCATACAGTGTTATAGCTACTCAGCACGAAATTGTTGGAATATGTGCCAATTAATAAATGATTTTTAAACATTTGATGATATTTAATAATATTTGAGAATTTATTTCAATAATTTTTGCATGCATGATTAGATGCTTTATAAACATTTGATGATATTTAATAATATTTGAGAATTTATTTCAATAATTTTTGCATGCATGATTAGATGCTTTATAAATCCCTCGATTATTTATATGTGACTTTATGTACATAAGGATAATATTTAAAGTGAAATAATCTAAATTTTTACGTGATTTAAAATTAAAGTGGGGATCCTTAATTATGATCACTAGTGTGATTCATTATATTCTGATTGAAACAGTCTTATCTGGATTCTTAAAAATGTAATCTATTGGAGTGAAAGCACTTCAAATAAAATTTGATTATATAGATTATGAACACAATTACTTATGAATTCTAGTAAAATTCATTTTCATATAGAGTATTTAATTTTGATCGATGATGGTCATATATGGATCGATCTTAATTTGAGTAATTGAGAGACTCATATTTATTAAGTTGTGTTTTTTGATGTGTCGGGTAATGACAAGAATCAATAGTGCCAAATTATTGGTACGTTGAAAATACAATGAGATAAATAGTCATAAATATTAACATACAATAAGAAATCCATTCATTTGTAGAAAACTAGATAAACGATTCCCTTAAATGTTGATTTGAGACTTGAATAATAAGAACACTCAATATTATGATTAGATCATAAAGTATATTAATCTTTAGAGGATCAATGGGACCTATGGCAAAAATATAATCAAAGAGGTTTTTGGATAAATACTTAACTTTAATTATGAACTGTTTATGGAGGATTTATCTATATGAAATAACTATATCAGTGGACAGTTCAAATCTATTGAATATAATTTGTTTTATAATTTTAAGAGTGAAATTTCAAATTATAGTGGAATAATTTGAATTAATAATTTTGATGTGTTAATTAAAGTGTTAATTACTATTATTATTATTGGAGCTTAAAATTATAATATATATAGTTCCTCTCGTCAACTCCGTTAAAATTACATGAACATTATTTTATTTGGGTTAGAGTAATTAAATTAGAATCATGAATTCTAAATTAATTTTCACATATTAATTAATTGGATTAATTTTAGTTTAATATGATTATTTTAAATAATTTGAAATTATACATTGTGATAATGATCATAATATTATCTGTAAACATGGAGCATCCATGCGGTACTTAAATTCAATCACACGTGGATAAGGATAAATAATTAAAAGTTAATTATTTTAAATCAATTTTGAATTGTCCAAAATTTAGCTATTTGATAAGAGGATATGGAAGAGGAGAGAGTTCTCTTCCAATAAAGTGGCACCACCTTCTCCTAATATTGGGGTGGTTTTAGTTAAATTGTTAATTAAAGAATTAAAATAAAGTTATATTTATCAGTTATAAATAGAACTCATCAGATGCTCAAAAGAAGATAGAGATTTACGTGAAATACATTCTCAAAGTTCTTCTCTTTCTTCTCACTTTGTTTCATGTGTTGAGAACACAAAGTGAACCATAAAGTCAGAGTGTGAGTCAAACCCAAATGTGAAATGCCTACTCATTCGTTTCTTATAATCGAAAATACGTCTAGAAAGAATTGTAGAGCTTTTGAGAGTTAAATGATTATATAAAAGAGGAATTCAAGATTTACATCCTGGACAGTCGTCGAATATAATTCTCATATCTTCCTTAATGACATGTTGAGTAAGCGAATATGTGTATAAAATGGTGGACATGATTTCATTTGATTCTGGTTCCAAGAGAACTTAAGCGAACCATAAACCAATGATTTTTTTTATAATAGAACCACATGATTGTTTTTAAGATATGAAATCGAACCAAACTGATCCATTCGGTTCTGGTTTGGTTTGGTTCTAATTCTATTACTTAAATTTTCAAACTTACGTCATATTTATAAGTTAGTAATATATACTTAAATAAAAAATATAAACATTAAATATTTAGCCAGTTCAAATTATCAGTCATCAAGATTTTTCAAAAGTTTAAATTAACAAACAAAATATAAATGAATGCTTCTTTGCCAAAAGTTAATAATATCAAGTTTCATCTTCATCTTCCGTCCAATCAATTCCTTTAAATTAAGCCATCAAAACCTACATGAGAAAAATGATATATGAAATTAAAATATACAATTAAAACTTGAAACTAATAGATAGGGATGGTGATAAAATGATCAAGCCAAGAAACTTAAACCTTACCATCGAGACAACCATTAACCGTTTAATACTACATTGTTTCTACTGTAACTTTAAGGAACTCTATAAACATAATTCAAAGACACATTTAAAACAAACAAAACTAAATTAAAATCGGTTACAATTAATAAGATGCTACATGAAAATATTTTATAAAATTTTTATTACTAGACTTGATTTCTTCATAGAACTCCGTCTCCTCAATGCAAATTTTGTCTTGAGTTACTCTCAAAAGTCTAGATTCTTCTTGTAACCAATTTTTGGTACAAGTTAAAGCCTCAACTGTTGTAGGAGTTAAAGAACTCCTAAAACAATCAAGAATGTGCCATCCAGTACTAAATGCCGACTCAGAAACAATTGTAGTTACAGGAATGGCAAGCACATCTCTTGCAATATTTAACAAAATTTTAAATCTTGGAGTATTTATTTTTCACCAATTCAAAATATTTGCAAGAGCTGCATCTTCATTTGGTTCCATCAAATATCTTTGAATCTCATCTTTTCCAAACAAACTCCCTTTGCTAGTTTTTAATTTCTTGTACCCGAAATCAAAATGAACAAAGTCATTCCAATCATCATGAGAACCATCCAACAAAGTGACTCCATCATTAGTATCCCCACTACCACTACCTCCATCAATATTGCTTTTCCATCCCTTGTACTGATTATATAAAGCATACAATAACTTATCAACTTCATTTTTTGTTGCTTCAACCATGCCAAAGTCATACATAATACCAATACAATGTACAACAAACTCCAATTTATATCTTGAATCAAGCACAACTGCTATAATCAAAATCTTGTTCATTTTATCAACATTTCTCCAATACTTGTCAAACTTACCATTCATGCTGCTCTCCATATTACTCAGCACAACATCTTGTTTGTCACTCATTCTTTTCAAAATCTGCTCAATTTTACAAACTTCATTGAAGTAAATATTGGAGGTAACATTCAATGAAGCACTAAATTTCAAAGTAACTTCATAAAATGTTCTTAAAAATTTAACAAATTTTCTAGCTATATCCCAATTATAAGTTGTTGGCAACCCTTTTCTTTCTTTTCCACCTTCACGCTCATCAAAATATTTGTAATAAAGTCCGTCATCTTCCTCCATTCTGTCAAATGCTTTCCCAAATTTCAATGCACTATCTAACAATCAGAATGTTGAATTCCATCGAGTAGGTACATCCAAAACAAGAAGTTGTTTGCATTCTATCTTCTCCCTCTCAATACAACATTTAAATTTCATCAGTCGAGAAGGTGATGATCGAAAATACTTAATCGCATTGTGAATGCTTGCTATTGATGCATTGAAATCTTTTAACCCCTCATTAACAATTAAATTGACTATGAGTGCAGAACAATGAACGTGCAAATTAGAACCACCTAAAATCATACCACCAGGTTTCCAATTAATCAATTTATTTGTCAAATCTATTATACTGTCAAATTCAGACCGATATGAAACAAATTCAAACTGATCCATTAATATATTTTTGTTTATTAGAAGAGAAGAATGTCTAGTAAATTACATAAAGAAAATGCATAAAGGTACTAATCCGAATGGTTTGAAGGGGGGACGGTATACTGGTGATTACGGAGTCGAAGCTTCGGTCGGAGAAGCTGTTTCGTTTGAGACTTTGAGGGATCTGCACAGAGCAACGTTTTCCGTTTGGGACTCTTGACTTGAGGGTTTGAATTGAAAATAATACTCTTAATGGGCTCATTTGGCTGTACAAAAATAATGGCTATTGGATTGGCTTCAATTAATGCAAAATTAGATTCATATATAAATAAAATTATAAATTAAGTTTGGATCTTATTTTGGTTCTCGATTCTAGAACTAGAACCAAACCAGAACCAGAATTAGAATCAGAACCAAATGGCTCTCGGTACGAAGAACCAAAATCATTCATTTTTTTAGTAGAATCGAACCAAACCGCTCAGTTCTAGTTTGGTTTGGTTTGGACATTTTGTCCACCCCAGTGTGTATTGTTTGATTAAGAAGAAAAAAAAATTACAATGTGATTGTTCTTGCTTCTACTTATTTTTCTTAAAAATGATTTCCAAAACCAACAATTGGTGTTAGAGACAATTCAACATCATATTAATTTAGGGAAATGTTATATGTACACAACCCCTTACATAATGTCCTACACCCCCCTCACATGGAGAGGGGCCCACACATAATAAAATATTTGTGGGCCCCCCTCCATGTGAGGGGAGTGTAGAGCATTATGTAGGGTATTGTGTGTACATGTAGCATAGTCCATTAATTTATATGTGATAATCATTGTATGGTGTAGGCACAATAGCATATATTTGTCTATTTGTTTTCGTTTGATGAATTGTTTGGCTAATGGATTGATCATTATTTATATAGTTCAATGGATTAGATTGTATTTTATAATTGCTAGATCAATTGTAATTTGGATTTTTTTATGTAATTTTCGTTTTTTATTTTAATGAATTTAAGTAATTCTAGAAAAGTTCAGTTAAAAATGGTTGGTAGCTAGTATTCATACTGTCACCGAAGAAACTGGTCGACTGTTCTGCGGCAACAGAGCAACTGATGGTGGGTGGAGCGGAGGCAGAATTTAAAAAAAATAAATAAATAAATAAAAAAAATGCTCCAAGTAGATTTTGAAATGACCCCAGGGTTGAAAAGGATTGTGCTCTACAAGGGGCCCAAAAAAAAATTATTTTTTTATTTTATTTATTTTTATTTTTTTTGTAAAACCCACCATAGAAATCAAATCTACAGTACGCAGCAAAAGGAAGAAATCTCTAGACTCATTCACACTCTATCTTCAAAGCAAAAGCCACAAAATTTCAGCTTATTTTTGTAGCTTCTTCTCTGTCACCGTCGGTAGTCGACATCAGATACAGACACCTAAGGTCACAATTGCCTTTTTTTAGGATTTATTTTCTCTCATTTTTTATCGCAAGGTCAATATTGCTTTACTATATCTAGTATTCAAGAATCAGGATTTAAGATTTCTCTGTAATAATTGATCTTGTCAATAGAGTTTTACGATTTCGCAAAGGGATATTGTAGCCGTAGGAATGAATATGTGGATAGAGCAAAAAATAAGCTATCAAGGAATTAATTTTTTTGTGCTATGAAATCTTGCTTGACATCGTAATTTGGTATAAGTTGTTGCATGCAATCAATATTGTGAGTAAATTTTTTTAAACCGAAAATATCGATATTGATGAAGCTATCAAGCTTTTACAATCACTTATTTTGTTTCTCAAAGATTATAGAGAATATGGGTTTGCTAGTACTATGAATGAAGTTAAACAAATGATAAGTGAAAAAAAAAAATGCTTGCTTGCTTCGATTTAAGGGCCCAAATTCTGAAGTTCGTCTCAGGTCTCGCGAAACACGGGTCCGGCCCTGTGCTCTACAACTGAGCCAAGCAATGGTCATAGTTTTGATTTGAGAAATCAGATAATTGTTTATATCAAGATGCAAATTAAATGAAGCCCCTTTAATTCTTTTGTAATTTATTTTCTGTGTTGTAATTTTTAGGACCATGGAACCCGACCAAGTTTTTTTTCTATTTCGCTCACATTTAATATATGTCTTTATTATATTGATAATATTTACATGCATATAACATGCCATATAGATTAGTATTGTGCCTACACATTTAACGTGTCACTTGCATGTTATTTATTTTCTAAAAATATTTTAGTTATTTCATTCATGCACATAAGATTGAGTTTAATGGGATTAAATTTGTTAAATGCATCTAAGCTAAAATATTGGGCATCATAAAATTAAGAGTTAATTTTATCAAAACCTAATATTTCCATATTAGATTTAAAAGTTGTAGAACTTTAAATAATTAAGAATAAATTCTTAGTTATTCATAATTTGGAAGGATCAATCAACCAAACTAGACTCGATATGGAGAAGTCCTGTCTAGAAAAATTGGGTTTTAAGCGGGACCGTTGTGATCCCTCAATTTATCGAGGAACTGAATATTTTAACTACGAGGCTTATTTTACGAGTCTTCTTGAAATTTATACATTGAATGTCGAAATGGTGAAATTGATTCTACACAATTTAGATTATATAAATATGAGATGTTTTAAAAGACACCTTTTTTTTAATGAGTGAAAAAGGGTAATATGACTATAGCCCTAGGTCTCCACTTTTAGAACAACGTCGTGAGTTTTTTGTAGTGCCTCGAGACGCTTTGATTTCGCCCTCCCTATAGAGGGTGTCTGTCAACTGCAATACCAAGTTTATCTGACTTGAGATTGGATTAGTAAAATGTATTTTAGGATTGACCTATCCTAAGGCGACAATTTTTTAAGTAAAGTCTGAAATTTTAAAATGGAGGGTTGTACTCATAAAGTTTTGCAAACAGAAGTAACCATTATCCCACCATTGCCATATATATTGTTTAATGGATTGACGATTGTTCCAGAAAGTGGACTGTTTTGTTGTGGGAAGTGAAGTAATTTAAGTCAAGACAATGAATGTGTTTTCAAAGTCTAGCCTACAATGTCATAAGCCAAAGTCATATTGAAAATATCATTCAGCTAAACCAAACCTAGTTTGTTTACTGGTCCATCCATTGGAGGCCAGCAACTGTCGTCTCGGCCCTACACAGCCAGGGTCAGACCCTTGAAATTTACTACTACTACTCTCACAGATCTCTACCTATATATATATATATATATATATATATATATAATTATAAACCTTTCTTCTTTTTGTCTCATTCCAGAAACGCGGTGCATTCTACACGTTAAGGGTCGGTAAATGTATTTAAAGATTCTGTGCAACGAATTTGCAATGAGAGGGCCACTGAAGGAGGAGACAACCGAGTGAAATGACAAAAAGTGAGACGGACGGGATTGGTCTATGTAAGTTCTTGGAAACTTCCACATATTCTACGCGGAAATTGAATGATGCTATCTAGCATCTACAATTGAATTAAAAATAATTAGTAGAGTTACATGTAGACCCATTTGCTTAGTTAGATTTAGATTTGTTAATTAGTTAATGTCACACAGCCATTGTTTGATTTAAATAATTAGATTTTTAGTATATTTTGATAAAAATTGATGAAATGTATAATTAAAAAGTTGTGAATTTCATGAAATTGGTGGTGAAAATTAATTAACTATTGACTTTGACTTAAATTTTAATCAACTTTTTTTAATTAAATCAAACAAAGACCGTATGATATTAACCGGTGTTAGATAGCATTACTTGATAATTTTACACGCATTATGGTTTCAGGTCTCCCATATTCAAAAGTGAATTATTATGAACATGAATTTGGATCCCACATAACAAAAACTTCAATGTTACCGTCAAAATCGAAAGATATTTTTTTTATCAAATCCAAGAGAAATGTCAAGAAATTTAATGATTTTGTCATCTAACTTTGATTATCTTCATGTCTAAATAGACAATTTCCATGATGTGAAACACACTCTAATAATTATCAGTAATCCACCATTACAGCAACCATTGTAGTGAAATGCAATGTTCTTAATTTACGCCATTTTTTCTTTATTTAATGTAATAATTTTATAAATTATTTTCACATTCACGTTACTGTTACTGTTACTTATGGAATAGCTATTTTGAAGGTGGAAAGAAGGGGATAAATGCACTAAAACTATTTTACCCTTGTTTGAAAAGAGAAGTGCTTTTTTTTTTTTTTTATTAGAGGTGCTAGATGTACAGAAAAAAATCTACAGACGTCTTACAGACATCTCACAATGGATGGGATCGGTATTTTTTGGCCATTTTTTTATTACATGGGATCTCGCATGGGGCCAATCCCATGTGAGTGATCTGTACAGGATCTGATTCTACAGATCCTGTACACCCATCATTTTTCTTTTTTTTTATTGAATTAGCGAAGCAATTGGTTGTAAGTGGATGCAATGAAATTTTTGGTAATGAAAGGTGAAAATGTCAAAAATGAAAGGTAAGAACGTTTTGTATAATAACATTAAAATGTAAAAATTAATGTTTTGTACTAATTACTCATTTAGAAAAATATAAAACATTATTACTTTGACCAAAACGTACATGCAAATATTAATTGTTAATATAAACAAACAAAAAAATAAATGTAGAAATATATTGAAATCTATCAATTTCGTAAAGAAATTTCAACAGCTCGCATAAAAAATTAAGGGCCTGTTTGATTTTCATTAATTTACTTTATAATTTGCTACAAAATCATTTTCAATCACATATATACACAATAAAATACTCTACACATTTTTCCAAAAAATTTCCCCACTATTTAACCATGCATTCTGCTAAAAATACTATTCAAAAATCATTTTCTCTCCAATTAAAGGGAATCAAACAGGCACTAAAACTCTTATGTAATCCTCATTGAAGTTTCTATGTTATTTCTCATATTTTCTTTTATTTTTCCTCATTTTTTAAACATCAATATACAATCAAATAAATGGCAACGGTCAATCGCATTCTAACAGTACAGTATTAGAATATCCATTACTACTTTAACATAATAACAGTACATCATTAGATAATACTTGTGAAATTGATGTGTGTTACATGGTGTGCCGATGACGTAGAAGAGGAAGAAAGAGAAGAGGGGGGAGATAATAGAAAGAATTTACAGGAAAAAAAATCAATTTATTTCGTATCAAAGTGTGTCTTATTAAAAAGTATAAACCCTTTTATATAGGGTTTAAACAAGTCTAATTTAAGTGGATAACATCAAACAAAATACTATCAATGAAGTTGTTTGAGAAGTGTAAGAAACGTATCTAGTAATGCACCATAGTTTAGCATACACTTTTTTGACAATTGGTCATTTCAAACAATTGAAATTTTTTATCAAAACAAAATAAAAATACTTGATTGTACAACACTAAAATTATTTGGTTGTCAGCCCTCACCATTCAAGAAATCGAGTTTACCCTCATTGTGGGTAACAAGCTTCGTGGAGTGGAGTTGATCTGAGATGGAAATCATCGTGGCATAATCGAAATCCACATATTTTGTCGCATCTCCAAAAGACGAGTTGCTCCTCACAGCTTCTCTCGTGGTTGTCTTATCATATATTATCATATCTAGTGGTAGATCCAAGATTTTGAGAAAGCATGAGCGATCGTTGACCGTTGATCGTCGATTACAATAAAATACTAAAAATTAAATATGACAATTATTTTGCTAAAACTGAACATATATAATTCTATTATATGCATTAATAATATTCACCAGATGACATAGTGGCTAAGTTTTGTATAATTCAAAAAAAGAGCATGGATTCGAATCTATCTAATTGCATTAAACCGCTAAATTTGAACATATTTTATTCTGTTATTTCAAAATTAAATGAGTACTATAATAATCAAGCTTTCAATAATCTTAAAGAGAGTTCGCAGGTTCAAATCCCTTCCCTGTTGCATTAGTTTTGGTAAAAATTACACAATAAATAGTTTTGGAAGAGATTCAATCCCAAGACTTCCAATTTGGATGTGGAAGCTCTGACCAAGTGAATTACAAAAGATGGACGAAAATAAAATGAATTATCAAATATATAATCTAAGAATTTTATCTATTGTCAACAAGAATATTTGTTCCTGGCGAGTCTAGCACGCATAGTCGTCGGTGCTCGCAGAGTACTGGATCCACCACTGATCATATCTGATATTTTTTTGAAGGTCAATAATCGAAAAGACTGAAACAATACTTCTAAAAAAATACTCTGTTTCAAATTGTTAAAAAAAAAAAAAGGAAAGATGAGAAATAGGCTAGAATCAGTCAGCTTACGTAGAAATGAAGCTCTATTTTAACTAGGACTGGACATATCTCCCGAACAGAATTGGATCCGAATCGAACTGAATCGAGTAGTTATTCGTAACTGAAATACTCGAACGGGTATCCGAATCGAGAACCGATGGGTTCGGTTCTCGGTTCTAGACCCAGAACCGAATAAGAATAGAATTTTTTTAAATTTTTAAATTTTTATATATGAGACAAATTAAATTATTTTAATTTTTTAAAAATAAATTAGCAAAGATAGAGTTTGCATTGAAAAAACTGAGTTCTATGAGGGCATTGAGACAAGTAATAAAATATATATTATATTTTTTCTTATTAAATCTTATTAGTTGAACAATTTTTAGTTTATTTATGTTAGTTAATTGTGATTTTTTAATTTTTCTTTTAGAGTTTCTTAATATCTAGTATGACAAGTCAAGAAATTGATGGTTAAATCAAATAGTTGGTAAGTACTACTCTATTAGCAATATTTTAAAATATTTTATCTCTATGAGTCTATAACTTCTAATTTATATGGATCATCGATGTTTTAGTATTACTAATTTACTATCTAGTTTTTGTTATTTGTATACATTGATAAATTAATTTTATTGGACAACTTGTTATTTATATGTTATTAAATTGAAATACGTTAATTTGTAAAAGTTAAGATTAAACATGTCAGACTGTAGTATTGTTATAAATGTTAAAAAAATTAATTATAGTATGGAACCAAAGAGACCCGAACGGAACCGAAGTCGAACGGTTCCAAAATTACATTTGGACCCAACAGTTCCGTTTACTAACTACCCAAAACATTCCGGTTCGGTTCGGTTCGATTCTCTCCAGAACCAAACCGAATCGGACCGTGCCCCCAGACCTAATTTTGACCGAATACAACTTTATTTTATTCTATTGACTAAAACAGTTGTATATAATACAAGCGGATATATAGAGCAAAGAGCTTTCATAGAAATCTGAATTACCTTAAAGAATTGGAATAAATATTGTTTGAGTATCTCTCGAATTTATTCAAATTTAAATAAACTATCCTGACTTCTTTACAATTATTACAACAAAACTCATAATTATTACGCATGATGTATTATTCTAAATTATTTGGCAGGTACAAGAGAATATATAGTAGAGTGGGAAAAGATAAGCACTCGGTCCTTTTTGTTTTGGGTAGAGAGATTTTGAGAGACTTGGGGAGAGAGAAAATGTAAGTATTTGGTCTTTTTTGTTTTTTGTTTTTGTAGAGAGAATTTGGGAGACTGACTAAGCGCATGTTTAGTTGTGATTTTAATAGTCTAATAGTAAGAAAATGACTCATTCAATTAAAATATTAAGACATCTAGATCCATCACTTATTGAAATGTGCAATTTCACACATCAGTAAATCTATCTTTCCACTTTTACTGAGTAGACTTTCGAAATGATCATTCCACCCCTCTTGCATTTCTTCAAACCCTACCTAATTATTTCCTCGTGTGATCATAATGAAGGGACATATCGATCACCGCAACAACAATTCATTGCTGAGATGACAAGGTAGAAGTCAACATTTTCATCATTGACTTGCGACACGATGCAAATTATTTCTTAATTGTCCACACTTTGACACCTAAGAAGCTTAAAATTTGTACAAGATAGGTGCTAACGATTTGATTCCCATCCTCTCGTGCACATCAACAAGTTTGTCAAATCATGTAAATTCGTGTTTTCTCTCTTTTATTTTTCTAAAAGAAGGATACATAAGAACCAATATTGATCAACTCAATTCTAAAGTTTCACTAAAAATCACATTTTCAACTGTTGACCTCATTTTTTTAGGGATGAAGTGGCTAACAGATGTCAGATTCTCTCGCGTCCATATAAGTATTTAGTTCTGCAAACTTGGACAAACCATAAGTCACACTTGGCCTTATTCAAAGTGGGGAAGGCGGTCACATACACTTCAATGATAATCAACTATTGGCTTCTTTATTTATTAATCTCTAAGCAAGGATACATTAATTTTACTTGAACACTCTCAATTTCTCCATTTTTGGATCTTTTACAACTTTTTAATCATACCAATTGTTGTTCACTTGTTCCCAGTCCCACAAGAGTTCATCGTCAATAGCTGTAATATTATCCCAGTTGTTATCACAATTAGCAGCACGGTCTTTTGAGGATGAAATGTTACACGAAAAAATATCTGATACCGTCATTCCCTTGTCATTATGATCATGCTGGTGGTGCATCACGGGACGACCACCTTCTGCCACCTGTGATGGCCGCCTGTCAAACGACCTTATGCATTTTGATTGTTTGTAGACTCGGCATAAACTGAATTCTTCCCTTATCTGCATGAAATGTCAATTTTGTTCAAAGAAGTAATTCAAATCTTTACATTTCGTATATTTATTTGATGTCAATTTACTCTTGACTCCCACGAGAGAAATAGTTGATGTACAAAGAAACCATATCTTATACATGATCTATATATAGGGAATGAAAGAAAACAAAAAACCCTATACAAATAGGGAGTAATATTACGATGGGCTAACCGTATATAGGGAACAATTTAGGGTTTAGCCCACTCTTCCAATCCCCAAATTTTCGACATTAATTTTAGAATCAAGGGTTTTTGTCCCTAACATGTATACATGAATTCTTGAGATTTGCTGATTTTAATGTCTATGGAGATAAAAATGGATTCTTTCCTCTTCCCGTTCTGATTGACTTCTGCACTTAGCTCATTGAACATGCATGGTTGTCTCCCAGAAAGGCAGTTATCAAATACTCATTGAACCATAAGTTTAAGCCTCTTTTGGGTAGAATTTATAAACAATTAAATTTATAAAATAAAATAGATATGAGCCGTATATAAATAGATATTACTTGTAGATCTATCAAAATATGTAATGGAAAAATGAAGTTTAACTACAAATTATAAACCATTAATAAATTAGTCACAGCTTTGCTTGCTAGTTTTAGTTTTCAACACACAATTTACACCCATTTTCATAGTTTTGCTAGTAAAAATATCAATTTCAATTAAGATTTCACTTTGAAGCCGTGATTCATCCTAAATCTTTAGTGCTTGCTTGGAATAGCTTAAGAGTTCCTAAAAATTGAGATCAAAGTCAATAACTAATTTTAATAAAACATTTAACGGGATCCACAATTTTTATCAATTTTCAACCAAACATATTTCATGAACTTTTAATAAAATCTGCTAAAAACTTTTATTAAAAAATTTGTCAAACAACCCCTAATATATTTCAATGTTTTATTAGAAGCATGGGTTATATTACATATAAATATTATTTCGAATTTTTTTTTTTTTTTTTTAATTAGAAGAAAGGAATACGTATTTTGGAAGTGAAACACACACCTGTGTAGATGATGAAGCTTCACCTAATTCAATGGCTTTATACTCATTCATCTTCCATGGAGTTTTTGTTCCATTAGGAGCTCTTCCTACGTAGAAAACCATTGTTCTCTTCCTACCAATAATGATTCCATTTGACGAGTACACGTCTCCCAGAGAGCCGGTGGCTTTCCAATATCCTTCCGTCGTAAGCCGATTAGGTCTTCCTCCTCGAGTTTCCCTTTCTTGCTTTGGAAAGAAGAAAAACCACTGCTCAGGGTCTCCACGACAAAGCTCTCCAGCATATTCTATGTATTTTCCAAAACCCAGCCATATTAATTAGAAAAAAGACAAATCAAGCAAAAACAAGAGAGAAAAAGTGAATATGCATTACCTTTGAGATCCCATGGACCGTAATCATAAATGTGAACAACTGGTATAACCTTGTCCAGTTCTTGCCCTTTGCCTTGTATCTTATTAAGCAGATAGAAAGAAATCAGTTCTTCCTCTGTAGGATAGAACCTAAAACCTGGTAGAAGAATATTACTCATATTATTGAAATTTAATACTACTCTCCTTGATCTCTCCCTATATATATAAAATTATAGATCTTTCTTCTTTTTATCTCATTCCATGTTGATTCCTAGTGATAAATGCAGAAACGTGGTGCATATTACGCGTTGAGGGTCAGGAAATATATTTAAAGATAGATTTTGTGCAGGGGTTTTGCAATGAGAGGGCAATAAAGGAGGAGACAACCGAGTGAAATGAGAAAAAGTGAGAGGGACAGGATTGGTCTACGTACGTTCTTTGGAAACTTCCACATAAATACCAGGAATTTTGAATGATGCTATGTAGCATCCACAACTGAATTAAAAATAAGTCAAATTAGACGTAGACTCATTTAGCCCCTGTTTAGTGGATATTAAAATCAGATTTTTAGTAGATTTTGATCAAATTTAACGAAATATGTGATTAAAAAGTTGTGAATTCCATAAAATATATAGTTAAAATTGATTGTTGATCATGACTTAATTAAAATTTAGATTAAAATCACTACCAAATAAAGATTTAATATGTCATATAGTACCTAGTGTTAAATAATATTACTCGAAAAAATTTATAATGACGAAAACTTGTCTCAGACTCCACAATCTTACATGTGCTATGATTTCGTGTCTCTAACCTTCAAAAGTAAGATGATGGATCTCAAATATATTTACATACGTGAATTTGAATCCCACGTTATAAAAGCTACAAGTTGGTCTTTAAAATCGCAAGCTATTTTCAATTGAATCGAAAAGAAATATCAAGTAATTTGATGATTTTGTCATCCAATTTTTATGATCTTAACTAAATTAACGATTTCAATTATGTGAGTAGCCACATTTATATATATTGAGAACCTAGTTACTAACTTTTAATGCACGAAGATCCATAACCATACTCATATAAAAAGCATGAGAGTCCAACCCTAATTTTCTCTTCATCATAATGTGTTATGTCCACTATTTTGTTCATGATTCCACCGTTAAATTTGCATTCTAGAGTTGCAAGTAATTAAGCATTCGTCGATATCGACCACGTAACGAACTTTGAATGTAAGTTAGGTGATTAAATTGAAGAAACCAAGAGACCTCAAATTACAACCAAATGAAATTCTCGCTCTCTTTAAACCTTCCGTTCAAATTACAACCAAATGAATTTGTAAGCTAGAGTTGCAAGTACTTTATTTTGTTCCCGTAGCTTTTCATCAATTTTACCAAGAATTCTCTTCAAAACTATTATGATAAATATAAATGAATTTAGGTTTGTTATAAGTCCACTTGGTCAAGGAAAATTATTTTATTCCAAGTTTTTCTTTACAAATTTACAATAAATAACCAATCTGTCACAGTCAATTAGACTACGGGACTCCGTGTATTTTGACATATACATATGACAGTCATATTTATTTATATTAGTCAACTTCTTATATTATGGCATTATAGAAATTTTACTTTTTCAGTTAGTTATAAATATTGAAAAATATATTAATTATTAACTGTTACAATAGTTAATTTTTTATTAATCTACATTACTTTGTTTAATAGTAAATTGCAATGTATTGTTTCATATAATCTAGGAAAGTATAAAACATAAATTCTTTTACAAAAAATACATGTAAATATTAACAATCTTTGGTTAAAATAAACAAACAAAACTATAAATGACAAAAAATATAGAAACCTATCAAATTCGTAAAAGAAATTTTAATAGTCGCATGACAATTTAAATTCTGAAGTGATCCTCTTTGAAGTTTCTATGTTGTTTCTCATATTTTCTTTTATTTTTCCTTATTTTTTAAACATCAATACATACAATCTAATACCATATGCATGTAAACCGCATTCTAACAGTACATTATGATCCACTACTACTTTAACATAATAATAACTGTGTAAGGATTGCGTACTTCAACAATTCTAGCTCCTTTGTTCCTTTGATCATACCTGTAATAAAATGGATGTGCAATACAGGGTGTGATGGATTGTCACATCTCGGCTCTCTAACGATCAAGTCAAGGACCAAAAGAATAATAATCATAGTAAAATGATATAGCAATGATAATAGTTTTACAAAAACTCCCACCCGATAGCCCCCCTCCAATAGGGGGGCGCCACTTGGCCCCCTTGTTTTGGCCCTGTGCCAATAGCAGGGTTCATAGTTTTATATTACAAATTTGCTTTCCCCTTTCTTCATATATTGTCCACTATACATAGCAAAGAATCAATAGTTAGTTTTAGATAATTAGAATGGCAGATCAATGAGCAGTGAAGTTAGAAAAGCGTTCGAGTAAAAATGCACCGTTAGTTTATCATACAGTGGTATAGCTATTCAACACGAAATTGTTGGAATATGTAATAAATGATTTTTAAACATTTGATGATATTTAATAATATTTGAGAATCTATTTCAATAATTTTTGTATGCATGATTAGATGCTTTATAAATATCAAAAATCCCTTGATTATTTATATGTGACAATCAAAGTGGGGATCCTTAATTATGATCACTAGTGTGATTCATTATATTCTAAATGAAAAAATCTTATCTGGATTGTTAATAATGTAATCTATTGGAGTGAAAGCACTTTATATAAAATTTGATTATATAGAATATGAACATGATAACTTATGAATTCTAGTAAAATTGATTTTCATATAGAGTATTTAATTTTGATCGGTGATGGTCATATGTGGATCGATCTTAATTCTGAGTAATTGATAGACTCATATTTATTAAGTTGTGTTTTTTGATGTGTTGGATAATGACACAAATCAATAGTGCCAAATTATTGGTACATTGAAAATACAATGAGATAAATAATATGATTATTTAAAATTATACATTGTGATAATGATCATAATATTATCTGTAAACATGGAGCATCCATGTGGAACTTAAATTCAATCACATGTAGATATGGATAAATAATTAAAAGTTAATTATTTTAAATCAATTTTGAATTGTCCAAAATTTAGCTATTTGATAAGAGGATATGGAAGAGGAGAGAATTCTCTTCCAATAAAGTGGCACCACCTTCTCCTAATATTGGGGTGGTTTTAGTTAAATTGTTAATTAAAGAATTAAAATAAGCTATATTTATCAATTATAAATAGAACTCATCAGATGCTCAAAAGAAGATAGAAATTTACGTGAAATACATTCTCAAAGTTCTTCTCTTTTGTCTCACTTTGTTTCATGTGTTGAGAACACAAAGTGAACCATAAAGAGAGTGTGAGTCAAACTGAAATCTGAAATGCCTACTCATTCGTTTCTTATAATCGAAAATACGTCTAGAAACAATCGTGGAGCTTTTGAGAGTTAAATGATTATATAAAGGAGGAATTCAAGATTTAAATCCTAGACAGTCGTCGAATATAATTCTCATATCTTCGTTAATGACATGTTGAGTAAGCGAATATGTGTATAAAAGGGTAGACATGATTCCATTTGATTCTGGTTCCAAGAGAACTTAATCGAACCATAAACCAATGATTTTTTTATAATAGAACCACATGATTTTTTTTAAGATATGGAACCGAACCAAATCGATCCATTCGGTTCTGATTTGCTTTGGTTCTATTTCTATTACTTAAATTTTCAAACTTAGGTCATATTTATAAGTTAGTAATATATACTTAAATAAAAAATATAAGCATTAAATATTTAGCAAGTTCAATTTTTCAAAAGTTTAAATTAACAAACAAAATATAAATGAATGCTTATTTGCCAAAAGTTAATAATATCAAGTTTCATCTTCATCTTCCGTCCAATCAATTCCTTTAAATTAAGCCATCAAAACCTACATGAGAAAAATGATATATGAAACTAAAATATACAATTAAAACTTGAAACTAATAGATAGGGATGGTGGCAAAATGATCAAGCCAAGAAACTTAGCCTTTACCATCGAGACACCCATTAACCGTTTAATACTCCATTGCTTTTGTTGTAACTTTAAGAAACTCTACAAACATAATTCAAAATACACATTTAAAACAAACAAAACTAAATTAAAATCGGTTACAATTAATAAGATGCTACGTGAAAATATTTTATAAAATTTTTATTACCAGACTCAATTTCTTCATAGAACTCCGTCTCCTCAATGCAAAATTTGTCTTGAGCTACTCTCAAAAGTCTAGATTCTTCTTGTAACCAATTTTGGGTACAAATTAAAGCCTCAACTGTTGTAGGAGTTAAAGAACTCCTAAAACAATCAAGAATGTGCCCTCCAGAACTAAATGCCGACTCAGAAGCAATTGTAAATACAGGAATGGCAATATTTAACAAAATTTTAAATCTTGGAGTATTTATCTTTCACCAATTCAAAATATTTGCATGAGCTGCATCTTCATTTGGTTCCATCAAATATCTTTGAATCTCATCTTTTCCGGACAAACTCCCTTTACTAGTTTTTAATATCTTGTACCCGAAATCAAAATGAACAAAGTCATTCCAATCATCATCAGAACCATCCAACAAAGTGACTCCGTCATTAGTATCCCCACTACCACTAGCTCCATCAATATTGCTTTTCCATCCCTTGTACTGATTATATAAAGCATACAATAACTTATCAACTTCATTTTTTGTTGCTTCAACCATGCCAAAGTCATACATAATACCAATACAATGTACAACAAACTCCAATTTATATCTTGAATCAAGCACAACTGCTATAATCAAAATCTTGTTCATTTTATCAACATTTCTCCAATACTTGTCAAACTTACCATTCATGCTGCTTGCCATATTACTCAGCACAACATCTTGTTTGTCACTCATTCTTTTCAAAATCTGCTCAATTTTACAAATTTCATTGAAGTAAATATTGGAGGTAACATTCAATGAAGCACTAAATTTCAAAGTGACTTCATAAAATGTACTTAAAAATTTAACAAATTTTTAAGCTATATCCCAATTATAAGTTGTTGGCGGCCCTTCTCTTTCTTTTCCACCTTCACGCTCATCAAAATATTTGTAATAAAGTCCGTCATCTTCCTCCATTCGGTCAAATGCTTTCTCAAATTTCAATGCACTATTTAACATTCAGAATGTTGAATTCCATCAAGTAGGTACATCCATAGCAGGAAGTTGTTTGCATTCTATCTTCTCCCTCTCAACACAACATTTAAATTTCATCCGTCAAGAAGGTGATGATCAAAAATACTTAATCGCATTGTGAATGCTTGCTATTGATGCATTGAAATCTTTTAACCCCTCATTAACAATTAAATTGACTATGTTTGTAGAACAATGAACGAACAAATAAGAACCACCTAAAATCATACCACCAGGTTTCCAATTAATCAATTTATTTTTCAAATCTCTTATGCTGTCAAATTCGATAAGGAACAAATTCAAATCAATCCATTAATATATTTTTGTTTATTAGAAGAAAAGAATGTCTAATAAATTACATAAAGAAGAATACATAAAGGTACTAACCCTAATGGTTTGAAGGGGGGACGGTATACTGGTGATTGCGGAGTCGAAGCTTCGGCCGAAGAAGCTGCTTCGTTTGAGACTTTGAGGGATCTGCACAGGGCAACGTTTTCCGTTTGGGACTCTTGACTTGAGGGTTTGAATTGGAAATAATACTCTTAATGGGCTCATTTGGCTGTACAAAAATAATGGCTATTGGACTGGCTTCAATTAATGCAAATTAGATTCATATATAAATAAAATTATAAATTGAGTTTGGTTCTTGTTTTGGTTCTCGATTCTAGAACTAGAATCAAATGGCTTTCGGTATGAAGAATTAAAATCATTCATTTTTTTAGTAGAACCGAACCAAACCGCTTGGTTCTTGTTTGGTTTGGTTTGGTTTGGTTTGGACATTTTGTCGACCCCAGTGTGTATTGTTTGATTAAAAAGAAAAAAAAAAATTACAATGTGATTGTTCTTGCTTCCACTTATTTTTCTTAAAAATGATTTCCAAAACCAACAATTGGTGTTAGAGACAATTCAACATCATATTAATTTATATGTGATAATCATTGTATGGTGTAGGCACAATAGCATATATTTGTCTATTTGTTTTCGTTAGATGAATTGTTTGGCTAATGGATTGATCATTATTTATATGGTTCAATGGATTAGATTGTATTTTATAATTGCTAGATCAATTGCAATTTGTATTTTTTACGTAATTTTCGTTTTTTATTTTAATGAATTTAAGTAATTCTAGAAAGTTCGGTTAAAAATGGTTGGTAGCTGGTATCTATACTGTCACCGAAGAAACTGGTCGACTACCACTGAGCCAAGCAATGGTCATAGTTTTGATTTGAGAAATCAGATAATTGTTTATATCAAGATGCAAATTAAATGAAGCCCCTTTAATTCTTTTGTAATTTATTTTATGTGTTGTAATTTTTAGGTCCATGGAACCCGACCAAGTTTTTTTTCTATTTCGCTCACATTTAATATATGTCTTTATTATATTGATAATCTTTACATGCATATAACATGCCATATAGATTAGTATTGTGCCTACACATTTAACGTGTCACTTGCATGTTATTTATTTTCTAAAAATATTTTAGTTATTTCATTCACGCACGTAAGATTGAGTTTAATGGGATTAAATTTGTTAAATGGATCTAAGCTAAAATATTGGGCATCATAAAATTAAGAGTTAATTTTATCAAAACCTAATATTTCCATATTAGATTTAAAAGTTGTAGAACTATAAATAATTAAGATTAAATTCTTAGTTATTCATAATTTGGAAGGATCAATCAACCAAACTAGACTTGATATGGAGAAGTCATGTCTAGAAAAATTGAGTTTTAAGCAGGACCGTCGTGATCCCTCAATTTATCGAGGAGCTGAATATTCTAACTACAAGGCTTATTTTATGAGTCTTTCTTGAAATTTGTACATTGAATGTCGAAATGGTGAAATTGATTCTACACAATTTAGATTATATAAACATGGGATGTTTTAAAATATACCTTTTTTTTAATGAGTGAAAAAGGGTAATATGACTATAGCCCCAGGTCTCCACTTTGTGGGAAGTGTAGTAATTTAAGTCAAGACAATGAATGTGTTTTCAAAGTCTCGCCTACAATGTCATAAGCCAAAGTCATATTGAAAATATCATTTAGCTAAACCAAACCTAGTTTGTTAACTGGTCCATCCTTTGGAGGCCAGCAACTGTCGTCTCGGCCCTACACAGCCAGGGTCAGACCCTTGAAATTTACTACTACTACTCTCACAGATCTCTACCTATATATATATATATATATATATATATATATATATATATATAATTATAAACCTTTCTTCTTTTTGTCTCATTCCAGAAACGCAGTGCATTTTACACGTTAAGGGTCGGCAAATGTATTTAAAGATTCTGTGCAACGAATTTGCAATGAGAGGGCCACTTAAGGAGGAGACAACCGAGTGAAATGACAAAAAGTGAGACGGACGGGATTGGTCTATGTAAGTTCTTGGAAACTTCCACATATTCTACGCGGAAATTGAATGAAGCTATCTAGCTTCTACAATTGAATTAAAAATAATTAGTAGAGTTACATGTAGACCCATTTGCATAGTTAGATTTAGATTTGTTAATTAGTTAATGTCACACAGCCATTGTTTGATTTAAATAATTAGATTTTTAGTATATTTTGATAAAAAATTGATGAAATGTATAATTAAAAGGTTGTGGATTTCATGAAATTGGTGGTTAAAATTAATTAACTATTGACTTTGACTTAAATTTTAATCAACTTTTTTTAATTAAATCAAACAAAGACCGTGTGATATTAACCGGTGTTAGGTAGCATTACTTGATAATTTTACACGCATTATGGTTTCAGGTCTCCCATATTCAAAAGTCAATTATTATGAACATGAATTTGGATTCCACATAACAAAAATTTCAATGTTACCGTCAAAATCGTAAGATATTTTTTTTATCAAATCCAAGAGAAATGTTAAGAAATTTAATGATTTTGTCATCTAACTTTGATTATCTTGATGTCTAAATAGACAATTTCCATGATGTGAAACACACTCTCTAATAATTATCAGTAATCCACCATTATAGCAACCATTGTAGTGAAATGCAATGTTCTTAATTTACGCCATTTTTCCTTTATTTAATGTAATAATTTTATAAATTATTTTCATATTCACGTTACTGTTACTTATGGAATAGCTATTTTGAAGGTGGAAAGAAGGGGATAAATGCAGTGACACTATTTACCCTTGTTGTTCGAAAAGAAAAGTGCCTTTTTTTAATTGGAGGTACTAGATGTACAGAAAAAAATCTACAGATATCTTACATACATCTCATAATGGATGGGGTCGGTATTTTTTGGCCATTTTTTTATTACATGAGATCCCGCAGGGGCCGACCCCATGTGAGTGATCTGTACAGGATCTGTAGAACACCCATCATTTTTCTTTTTTTATTGAATTAGCAGAGCAATTGGCCATAAGTGGATGGAATGACATTTTTGGTAATGAAAGGTGAAAATGTCTAAAATAAAAGGTAATAATGTTTTGCATAATAACATTAAAATGTAAAAATTAATGTTTTGTACTAATTACTCATTTAGAAAAATATAAAACATTATTACTTTGACCAAAACGCACATGCAAATATTAATTGTTAATATAAACAAACAAAACTATAAATGTCGAAATCTATTGAAATCTATCAATTTCGTAAAGAAATTTCAACAGCTCGCATAATAAATTAAGGGTCTGTTTGATTTTCATTAATTTACTTTATAATTTGCTGTAAAATTATTTTCAATCACACATTCACACAATAAAATATTCTACACATTCTCCCAAAAAAATTTCTCACTTTTTAACCACACATTCTGCTAAAAATACTATTCAAAACTCATTTTCTCTCCAATTAAAGGGAATCAAACATGCACTAAAACTCTTACGTGATCCTCATTGAAGTTTCTATGTTATTTCTCATATTTTCTTTTATTTTTTCTCATTTTTTAAACATCAATATACAATCAAATAAATGGCAACGGTCAACCGCATTCTAACAGTACAGTATTAGAAAATCCATTACTATTTTAACATATTAATAACAGTGCATCATTGATTTGCGTTACATGGTGTGCAGATGATGTAGAAGAGGAAGAAAGAGAAGAAGAGGGAGATAATAGAAAGAATTTACAGGAAGAAAATATCAATTTATTTCATATCAAAGTGTGTCCTATTACAAAGTATAAACCCTTTTATACAGGGTTTAAACTAGTCTAATTTAAATAGAAAACATCTAACAAAATACTATCAATGAAGTTGTTAGAGAAGTGTTTGAGAAGAAACGTATCCAGTAATGCACCATAGTTCAGCATACACTTTTGTGTTGTGGCGATTTAGTGCGAAGTTGCCATTTATCCCACCTTCGCCATATGTATTTTTTAATGGATTGACGTGTTCGGTCCAAAAAGTGGACTGTCATTTGTGGGAACTGGGAAGTGTAGTTTCTAAAGTTTAGACTTTGACATATATTAGTAATATTGACCCCTCAACCAATTGTAATTGTTAAGCTTTAAGCCAAGACAAACAATGTACTTTCAAAGTCTCGCCTTCAAAGTCATATTGAAAATAATTTTTAGCTAGACTAAATTAATTTTTTGACTAGTCCATCCGTCGGAGGTAGACTACTTTCGTGTGAGCCAACTCATCTCTACATGGCCTGAGTCAACCTCTTGATCAAGTGGCGAAAGTGCATGACAAGTATGTGCAAATGATATATATCACCACCAATTAATAAAACTAAGAAATACCTAATGGGTACTCTTACGAGACAAAAGTCTCAAATTTTTTTGACAATTAGTCATTTCGAACAGTTGAAATTTTTTGTTTTGCTTGATTGTATGACACTAAAATTATTTGGTTGCCAGTCCTCACCATTCAAGAAATCGAGTTTACCCTCATCGTCGATAACAAGCTTCGTGGACTGGAGTTTACCTGAGTTGGAGATCGTCGTTTCTTAATCGAAATCCACCTCTTTTGTCGCATCTCCAAAAGACGAGTTGCTCCTCACATCTCCCGTCATGGTTTGTCTTATCATATATTATTATATCTAGTGATGGATCCAAGATTTTGAGTGAGCATGACCGATCGTTAATCGTCGACAGCAATAAAATAATAATAATTAAATATGACAATTATTTTGCTAAAATTAAACATATATAATTGTTATATATATATATATTAATAATATTTTCCAGGTGACATAGTTGCCAAGTTTAGTATAATTCAAAAGAAGAGCACTAGTTCAAATCTATCTAATTGCATTAAGGGAAGAGTTCACAAGTCAGGTGTATTCTTTACACCAATTCAATATTCAGGCACAAAGTTTAAAAATGCAAACATCAGGTATTTATTTATTAATTAAAAATATTTTATTAATTAAATGTAATAAGGTCACAGTTATGTGATTAATGGTCACAAATTCATAATTATAGGTCACAGATTTATTTATTGGTCACATATCATCAAATTAATTGGTCACAGATTATTTCACGATCACAAATTAAAAATTTTATAGGTCACAGTTGAGTGATTAATCACAGATTAATAAATAATTGGTCACATACACCTGAAATCCCGAATCCTGACCCCAATAATTGGTCACAGATCGATCAAATAATTGATCACGCATACTCTTGAGCACATCCACTCCCGACGGACCCATCGCCACCACCATATTCAAGATAACCTGGGCTACCGTTGGATCCAACAAAGCTACCACCACCCAAACATCACAACCCCCCTCCACTAACAGAAACGCACCTCAAAACTCACATCAGATCCCTTAGCTGCAGATCCCGGCCACGGCCCTCGACAGGTCTCGACCACAGCGGCGCAGTAGCACAGCTTGTGAGTGCCGCAAGCAGTGCCGCAAGCAGTGCCGCTTCGAGCCGCGCGCAGGACTATCAACAACCACCACCATCCCACCAAAATCACGATTAGCACCACTACCATCACATCTATCATGTTCATACCATAACGGCTATTTTCCCCAAGTTTTCTGTAAAATTGCGTTTAGACTCCTCTCCAATGCAAAACTTGATCGGCTCCTTCAGTCAATCTCTGGCATTCAAACCCTCTAGCGAAGAAACCAGTGGCTTAGGAAGATTTGTTGAGAAAATTGGGTCAAGTATCAGAAAATCTCGAATTGGACTCTTTAATAAGATGTGTAGAATTAGACTCTTTAATAAGTGGTCGTCGAAGTGAGCGAACGCTGCCAACGGAGATCGAATCGCCATTGAGGTTGCTTCAGAGCTTCGCCGCCGTCCTTTTTTTGTACTTCGGAGGCGGAGATCTTGGTTTCCCAGAATCGAAGAAAAGCAATGAATATGTCTGGTCCCCAAATGTTGATTTCTTCGATTTGGTGGAGAGGAGAGGAAGAGAAGAGAGGAAGGACAGAGCCGACAGCGGCGGCGAAGGGGAAGGCGGGTGGAGTGGACAGAAGGGAGAGATTAGGAGCGATCTACTGAAAGTTTAGGGTTTGAAATAATTTGGGAAATATTTAATATTTAATTATTATATGATACATGATTTATGCATAAAAAATCTTATGGCCTGACTTTTGCACTGAGTTTTGAAATACCTGGTGAAGTGTAATTTCCTGTTGCATTAAACTGCTAAATTTGAAATATATTATTCTGTTATATTTAGTGTCAAAAATCAATGAGTGCTAGAATGGTCAAGTTTTAAATAATCTTAAAGAGAGCTCGCAGGTTCAAATCCCCTCCCTATTGCATTATTTGGTAAAATTTGCACAGTAAATTGCTTTGGAAGATTTTCAATCCCAAGACTTTCAATTTGAATGTGGAAGAGCGATCTACTGAAAGTTTAGGGTTTGAAATAATTTGGGAAATATTTAATATTTAATTATTATATGATACCTGATTTATGCATAAAAAATCTTATGGCCTGATTTTTGCACTGAGTTTTTGAAATACCTGATGAAGTGTAATTTCCTCTTGCATTAAACTGCTAAATTTGAAATATATTATTCTGTTATATTTAGTGTCAAAAAATCAATGAGTGTTATAATGGTCAAGTTTTAAATAATCTTAAAGAGAGCTCGCAGGTTCAAATCCCCTCCCTATTGCATTATTTGGTAAAATTTGCACAATAAATTGCTTTGGAAGATTTTCAATCCTTAAAGAATTGGAATAAATATTGTTTTAGTATCTCTCAAATTTATTCAAATTTAAATAAAATATCCAAACTTCTTTACAATTATTACAACAAAAATCATAATTATTACACGTGATGTATTATTCTAAATTATTTTATACTTTTTAGCGAATTAGTTCTTCTACGTCCACATGTAGTTCGTCAACGACCTTATAAATTGAGTAGGAAGTTTCAAGGCAATAGGAACTTTTGTTGCTATTAAACAGCTTTGCATTTCTTCTTTAGGATACGTTCATGTATATTCTCTTCTTCACCTTTTCTAATTGTGCTTTTCATATAATAAATCAAAATCCATTTTATTCTGTCATTTCCACTTCGGTTTCCTATGAAAATATGGTTAGAATTGATTGAAGTCTGACGATGGGTCAATCTTAAGTCAATTGTACTCATTCTCAAAAAAATAATTTCTGAAGTCAAGCATATTGTTTCATATATTTTCTAACTCCAACAATCTATCTTTTGTATAAATTTAATGACATTAGGTCTCATGTCTCCTTCCTAAGTTTGTATTTTATTTTTATTTTTATTTTTGTTATTCGACTTGATTTCATTTATAAATAAATAAAAGTTGTCCAATCTTTGATCTATGGTAAGGGAATAAATCTTACCAAGAGGAGAGAGACTTCATTACAAATTCAACACCAAGGCATTTATTTGATCATGAGGTCACGCCAAAGAGGTTATTGTTGAGTCACATGAGTTTTACTAAGTCAGTTATGAATTTATATTTTCTTTGTTCTGGTTGTTAATAAGTGGCAGGTTGTTGTCAAGTTTATAGGAGTTAGTGGTCAAGTGTGTTGCTATTTTATTGCTTTTACCCGTTGGTGTATTGCCTATAAATATGCTGTTAATCAATGAAGTTCTGTGTGCAGAAAAGCTTCTCTTCTATTTTGTATCAAACTTCTTCTCTTCTATTTTTGTATCAGTGGTATCAGAGACAAATTGTTAAGGGAAGACTAAAGAGAGAGTCATCTTAGAGAGTTGTGAGATATTAAAAAAAAAATTCAGCAGTAGCTATTTTTGTGAGAGAGTTTGTGAGATATAGAAAAACAAAAAACAAAATCAGCAGTAGCTATTTTTGATTCACTTCGTTTTAATTTTTGCAGCAGCAGTAAACGATGGCAACAGAAAACTTTGTTCAACCAGCTTTTCCTCGCTTTGATGGTCATTGGACCAAGTGAATGGAGAATTTCTTAAGATCTAAAGATTATTGGCAGATTATTGAAGTTGGAGTAGCAGAACCAGCAGCAGGCACAGTGCTATCAGACCAGCAAAGAGTTGATCTCGAAGGGCAGCGGTTAAAAGATCTTAAAGCAAAAAACTATCTCTTCCAAGCAATTGATCGCTCAATCTTGGAAACCATTTTTTGCAAGGATACCTCCAAACACATTTGGGATTCCATGAAGAAAAAGTTTCAAGGATCTGCAAGGGCAAAAAGGCTGCAACTCCAAGCACTACGTACTGAGTTCGAAACACTTCGAATGAAGTCGGGAGAATCTGTCTCAGATTTTTTCTCAAGAACTATGTCACTTCTTAACAAAATGCGAGTTCATGGTGAAAAGATAGAGGACGTAACTGTGGTGGAAAAGATTCTTCGATCGATGACGCCGAAATATAATTATGTAGTTTGCTCAATTGAAGAGTCAAATGATCTTGATGATTTTTCAATTGATGAACTACAAGGCTTATTACTGGTTCATGAGCAATAGCTTATCCAACAAGATAAGGAAGAGCAAGATTTAAAGGCCTCAACAGAAACTCACTTTACTCCAAGTAAAACATACAAAGGAAGAGGCAACTATTGTGCTTCAAGTAAAGCATACAGAGGAAGAGGCAACAATGGTAACCAACAACAGCAATACCAACAACAATACCACAAAAATCAATTTCAGGGAAGAGGAAGAGGAAGATGACGTGGACGAGGTGGCCACAATTTAGCTTCTTACAAACCACACTCAACAAACAAGTCCAAAGTTGAGTGCTGCAGATGTCATAGGTATGGCCATTACCAATCAGAATGTCAAACTAATTTGAATAAACAACCTGGAGAAAGAAACAACTTTGCAGAAAAAGAAGAAGAGGTGTCTCTTTTGATGGTGTGTCACGTGAAGGAAGAAACTCAGCAAAATATGTGGTATTTAGACACTGGTTGTAGCAACCACACGTGCGGAGATAAGATGGCATTCTCTGACTTGGATGAATCTTTCAGCAACACTGTGAAGTTTGGCGATAATTCCACTATTTCTGTTATGGGAAAAAGAAAGGTAACAATTCATACAAAGGAAAATACGTTGCAAACAATTTCTAATGTTCTTTATGTTCCTGATCTAAAAACAAATTTATTGAGTGCTGGCCAACTTCAAGAAAAGGGATATGAGATCTCTATTAAAGATAGAATCTGCAGAATTCAAGATCCAAAATTGGGCTTAATCGCTCAAGTGAAAATGACATCAAACAGGATATTTCCTTTGTATCTCCATCACACTACTTACTCATGTCTTGCTACAAAACTAAAAGATATAGCTTGGTTATGGCACTTCCACTATGGCCATCTCAATTTTGGTGGATTGAAGACCTTGCAACAGAAAAATATGGTGGTAGGACTTCCAAATTTTGAGACTCTTTCAAAGTTATGTGAAGAATACATCATCAGCAAACAACATCGAGATGTTTTTCCAAAAGGAAAGTCTTGGAGGGCAAAGAAAATGCTGGAACTAGTGCATTCCGACTTGTGTGGGCCGATAAATCCAATGTCAAATGGTGGTAAACGATACTTTATGTCGTTTATTGATGATTTTAGTCGAAAAACCTGGGTTTATTTCTTGCAGGAAAAATCAGATGCTTTCACAATTTTTCAAAAATTTAAAGCACTAGTTGAAAAAGAAGTTGACACTCCGATCAAAATATTACGCATAGATCATGGTGGAGAATACAACTCAAAAGAATTTTGTGAGAAACATGGAATTAGAAGACAATTGACTGCAACTTATACACCTCAACAAAACGGCTTATGCGAGAGGAAAAATCGCACTATATTAAATATGGTACGAAGTCTTTTGAAGAGGAGTGGAGTTCCAAAATGCTTTTGGGCTGAAGCAGCTAATTGGAGTGTTTATATTTTGAATAGGAGCCCTACACTATCTGTTCAAAATATAACTCCTGAAGAAGCGTGGAGTAGACGAAGACCAAATGTTGATCACTTCAGAATTTTTGCATTGCATATGCCCACATTCCAGATCAGAAAAGAAGAAAGCTTGATGACAAAGGTGAAAAATGCATCTTTCTTGGTGTTAGTGAGCATTCAAAAGCATACAAATTGTACAATCCTATCACCAAGAAAATTGTCATTAATTGTGACGTAATTTTTTACGAAGAGCAGTTCTGGATTTGGGATAAAAATAATGTTGAACAACAAGTACAAGCTAATTTTGATGGAGAAAATGGAGAAGAAATGCACAGCCTGTAGAAAATGAACAACAACCAGCAGACAATCAATGCACTTCAGCCTCTGAAATAGAAGATGAACAACGACCTCGACAGGTTAGAAGAAGACCCGTGTGGTTGACCGATTATGAGGTAGCCGGGATTGACCAAGCTGGAGATCCCCTTACTCATTTTGCTCTATTTTCAAATTGTGACCCAGTAGCTTTCGAAGATGCCGTTAAAGAACCAAAGTGGTGAAAGGCAATAGATGCTGAAATCGCAGCCATTGAAAGAAATGATACTTGGGAGCTGATAGAGCTTCTAAAAGGGCAAAAGACTATTGATGTAAAATGGGTGTACAAAATGAAGTTGAAGGAGAATGGCGAAGTTGACAAGTTCAAGGCGCGTTTGGTAGCAAAAGGCTATAAACAAGGATTTGGCATCTATTATAAAGAAGTTTTTGCTCCAGTGGCAAAACATAACACAATTAGATTGGTGATTGCCTTGGCTGCGCAAAATTCATGGCCTATCTTCCAGTTGGACGTGAAATCGGCATTCTTACATGGAGATTTGGAAGAAGAGGTATTTATTGATCAACCTCCCGGTTATATTAACATTGGAAGTGAGCATAAAGTGTATAGATTAAAGAAAGCTCTTTATGGACTAAAACAAGCTCCACGGGCTTGGTATAGTCGTATTGAACCTTATTTTTTGAAGGAAGGTTTTCATAAATGTCCATATGAGCATACACTTTTTATTAAACTTGGAGATGGAGGAAAAATGCTCATTGTTTGCTTATATGTGGATGATCTGATTTATACTGGAAATCATAGTGCCGTGTTTGAAAAATTTAAGCACTCCATGATGCTTGAATTTGACATGTCTAACCTTGGAATGATGCACTATTTTCTTGGCATAGAAGTGGTTCAAACTACTGCTGGTATTTTTATTTCTCAAAAGAAATATATACAAAAAATTTTAGATAGGTTTCAGATGAAGAATTGCAGTTCTGTTAGCACACCAATTGAGTTTGGTTTGAAGCTGATGAAAGATGTTGAAGGAAGAAAGGTGGACAATACTCTATACAAGCAAATTGTGGGAAGCTTGATGTATTTGACTGCAACAAGGCCTGATATAATGCATGATGTAAGTCTTATTAGCAGGTATATGGAATGTCCAAGGGAGATACATCTTCTTGCTGCAAGAATTTTTCGGTACTTGCAAGGTACAATTGATTTTGGGCTATTCTACCAAAAGGGTGAAAAGGCAGATTTAGTCGGCTTTACTGACAGTGACTATGCTGGAGATGTAGATGATAGAAGAAGCACATCTAGATATGTTTTTATGATGGGTTCTGGAGCTGTTTTGTGGTCTTCAAAGAAGCAAGCAATTGTTACTTTATCAACAACTAAAGCAGAGTTCGTTGCTGCAACAGCTTGTGCTTGTCAAGCTATTTGGTTGAGGAAAATTCTTGAAGAACTTCATTTCAAGCAAGAAGGAGCCACTACAATTTATTGTGACAATAGTTCAGCTATAAAGCTCTTCAAAAATCCTGTTCTATATGGAAGAAGCAAGCATATTGATGTGAAGTTTCACTTCTTAAGGGATCTCACGAAGGAAGAGTCATTGACCTCATACATTGCAGAAGTGAGGATCAAGTTGCTGATATTTTTACCAAGTCCCTCAAGTTAGCTGCATTTCAGAAGCTCAGAAAGTTGCTTGGCGTATATTCCTTGAAGAATTTTGTCTGAGGAAGATGTTGCAGGACTGGTAAACTGAATGTTTGAATATTTTCAGTTTAAGGGAGGAATTGTTGAGTCACGTGAGTTTTACTAAGTCAGTTATGAATTTATATTTTGTTTGTTCTGGTTGTTAATAAGTGGCTGGTTGTTGCCAAGTTTATAGGAGTTAGTGGTCAAGTGTGTTGCTATTTTATTGTTTTTACCCGTTGGTGTATTGCCTATAAATAGGCTGTTAATCAATGAAGTTCTGTGTGCAGAAAAGCTTCTCTTCTATTTTGTATCAGACTTCTTCTCTTCTATTTTTGTATCAGTTATTCAGCAGGTACAAGAGAATAGTAGAGTGGGAAAAGATAAGCACTTGGTCATTTTTGTTTTGTGTAGAGAGATTTTGAGAGACTTGGGGAGAGAGAAAATGTAAGTATTTGGACTTTTTAGTTTTTGTAGAGAGAATTTGAGAGATTGATTAAGCGCCTGTTTAGTTGTGATTATAGTCTGATTTTAATAGTCTGATAGTAAGAAAGTGTCTCATTCAATTAAAATATTAAGATATGTAGATCCATCACTTATTGAAATGTCCAATTTCACACATCAGTAAATTTGTCTTTCCACTTTTACATAATAGACTTTCGAAATGATCATTCTGTCATTCTTGCATTTCTTCAAACCCTACCTAATTATTTCCTCGTGTGATCATAATGAAGGGGCATATCAATCATTGCAACAACAATTGGTTGCTGAGATGATAAGATAGAAGTCAATATTTTCATCATTGACTTGCAACAAGATGCAAATTATTTCTTAATTGTCCACACCTTGACACCTAAGAATCCATTTTTCGCTTAAAATCTGTACAAAATAGGCGCTAAAGATTTGATTAAAGATTTGATTCCCATCCTCTCGTGCACATCAACAAGTTTGTCAAATCATGTAAATTCGTGTTTTCTCTCTTTTATTTTTCTAAAAGAAGGATACATAAGAACCAATATCAATCAACTCATTTCTTAAATTTGGCTAAAAATCACATTTTCAATTGTTGACCACATTTTTTCTAGGGATGAAGTGACCAACAGATGTCAGATTCTCTCGCGTCCATGTAAGTCTTTAGTTCTGCAAACTTGGACAAACCATAAGTCACACTTGACCTTATTCGAAGTGGGGAAGGCGATCGCATGTACTTCGACGGTCAAGTCAATCAACATATAAGTGAAAAAGTGTGGCGAACATTTAATACTTTTGACGAGCAACCACTCTAAAACCTAGTCTGATATCTGATATATAGACTGACGATTTGACATTTTAGGTACTTGCTGTAGAGATATCACATCAATCAATCGTAGATGAATCTTGTACGGAATATCTCTTTGGAAGAAGTGATATGGGAGGTCCCTTTTCTCAATGTGGAGGCTAGCTGTCTTGCACTTCTTCCTTGCAGCACGCTTGGCACTTTGCCTAGGCCATGGATTTCAAATCTAAGCTGAAGTGATGCATCACCTCGGCTATCTTGTATGTGGTCTCACCTTGGCCAGATAGGAGGTGACGTGGAGTGTTGGCCTCATTGATTTGCTTACTTGATTGTAATGTTGATGATGACACGGGACCTCTTTAGAAGAAGCATAACACCAACCAACTTCATGTGCCTGAAGTTTCCCTTAATTTACTGGGACTTCTTATTTACCCCTTTCTGTCTATTTCCTCACCATTTCATTTATGGAAAATGAATGGACAATTCAGATTAAATCTAATAATATACTCTCCCTTGTCATCATCTTTTTATTTTTATTTTTATTTTTTGTGAAAAAGGACTTGCATTAAGGAAATTATTTTCGGTTTATCTATTCCTCAGGTTTGAAGTAGCTAAAAATTATATTTTTAGTAAATTTTAATAAAAGTTGATAAAATCTGTAGTTGAAAAGTTGTTGATTCCATAAAAGACATTTTTAAATTTAAATATTAATTTTGACTTAAATTTTTAGCAAACATTTATTCTACACCGAATAGGGTTTATAAATCAGGAGTTGGAGTGAGCAATAAGCACATAATGTCACAAACTTTGCTTTCAGTTATTTAAGCGAAAATGATGTATGTTTGAAAGGTGATTAAATTAAAATTTTGAACAATTTTAAAAATAACCATAGTAATTGCCTATTTATGTAATTTTCCCAAATGCTTAAATGAGCTATCATTGTCTACGTAGGAACTCTTATCAGTAGGACTAAGAAGGGGCCGAAGAGTTAGCCATAAATTACAAGCCCAACAAAGAGAAACCAAGTCTAGCCCAATTCTAGTGAAAGAATGGCAGAAATGCTCATCTCTTAAACCCTCTGATGTTTTTATTTAAGTGGTTATAAATTATGAATAATTATACGAAATGTGTGAATAATAGTGACTAGTAATTGTAAAACATACAAAACGTGTGGATTAAAACTAGCTGGAAATGGTTTCCCCAGCCTGATTATAAGTATTTGATCATTAAGGGGTTATTTTGCTAGTGCTGGAAATTTTGCACGTAGTTGCCCTGCTCTAGAGATAGACTGCTTAAAAGGATTTTCAACCTGAAAGTAATTAATCAATGCTAGGATGAGTTCTCATGTGTAAGCTCTTCTTTGTCAATACAACTACCTGTTCTGTAGCATCCCAATGGTTCCTGACTTAATTTCAAAATTATTCACCTCTATCCTTGGTGGGACTATGCTTGACTAAGCTCAGGAGTTATGAAATCCTCTATTGTTCTGGAATGATTTGCCATGACAATATGTTGGTAAGAAATTTCCTTTCTACGCTCTGTGGTGTTCTCTTTCTGTTTTTGCGGTCTCTGAATCAGATGATATGTATGTTCAATTTCTGTGTCATGCACTAGACGGCAAGAACACGAAATATATATATATATATATATATATATATATATTCAATATATTAAAATAAGGTAATTGGCGCAAAACGTCCCTACCTGTGAAGGGTTGTGTGGAAAACGTCATTACCTTTCATTTTTTGGTGGAAAACGTCTCTACCTTTCACTTTCTTGGCGCAAAACATCCCCACCTTTCACTTTCTTGGCGCAAAACATCCTTACCTTTCATTTTTTGACGCAAAACATCCCTACCTTTCACATTTCTTTGCGCAGAACGTCATTTTTCAATAATTTTTAACGTAAAATGACCAATATACCCTCCTACTTAAATAAAACAAAAGAAAAAAAAAAGAAGAAATTGCAACTATAGACCCGAACTTTTGAAAAAGTGCAAATAACCCACTTGAGTTTACCTTCTTCCCACACCCAATCCCACCGCCGTCCGCCGCCCATGAACTTCAAAATTGAAGGAATTGATGCATCAATTGGAGCAACTGGAACTTGACACATTGTTGTAGTAACTTGAATTGAGTTTCCCATTATCGAATTGTTGTATTGGAGTAGGTTAGGATCTTCAATTGGTTGAAAAATGGGGTTTAGGGTAGGTCGGATGTTCTTGTGTTCAATCCCAAAATTTTCAAGTTTCTGTGCGAAATTGGTGAAGACCCATCGTCCATTAGGTGCGCCTTGAAGAGACGGTTCAAGTAAGGGTGGTCCGCCGTCTCCGTTCGTGTCTCCGGCGCCGGAAAATGGCAAAGAAATTGCCGAATTCACTCTGCCGGAAAATTACAGCGAATTCAGCAGTTTCTTTTCCATTTTTCGGCGCCGGAGACACGAACGGAGACGGCGGACCACCCCTACCTGAACCGTCTCTTCAAGGCGCACCTAATGGACATATGGGTCTTCACCAATTTCGCTCAGAAACTTGAAAATTTTGGGATTGAACTCAAGAACATCCGGCCTTTCCGGCAGCGCGAATTCGGCAGTTTCTTTGCCATTTTTCGGCGACGGAGCCACGAACGGCGACGGCGAACCACCCCTACCTGAACCGTCTCTTCAAGGCGCACATAATGGACATATGGGTCTTCACCAATTTCGCCCAGAAACTTGAAAATTTTGGGATTGAACTCAAGAACATCCGGCCTATAGTTGGTTATTTGCAAGTGGGTTATTTGCACTTTTTCAAAAGTTCGGGTCTATAGTTGCAATTTATTCTTTCTTTTTCTTTCTCTTTTGTTTTGCTTTATTTAAGTAGGAGGGTATATTGGTCATTTTACATTAAAAATTATTGAAAAATGACGTTCTGCGCAAAGAAATGTGAAAGGTAGGGATGTTTCGCGCCAAAAAATGAAAGGTGAGATGTTTTGCGCCAAGAAAATGAAAGGTAGGGACGTTTTCCACCAAAAAATGAAAGGTAAGGACGTTTTCCACACAACCCTTCAAAGGTAGGGACGTTCTGCGCCAATTACCCATTAAAATATTCAAATTAAGGTTATTTCATAAGAGTACGCATCATCACAAATAATATAATGATATCATTTCCACGAGAATCGTGCTATTAAGTATTGAAATTAACAATCATAACTTTTATGGGTGATGCTACACTTACATCAAGGTGTCCATTACGGTGTTCATCCTCCTCACATGTAGTGGCGAATCCAGGGTTCGAGTTCAGTTAGGACGGATTGCGAACATTAAACGCTTACCGTCGACGATCAACACTCGTGATAGCAATGTTGTTTATTAATATTTAATAAAATAATATTCAAAAAATCGTACGAACTAGAAATAGAAGAACTAGATACAATACTAGAACTAGGTACCAACTTTCATTTCAAATGAAAAAATTATTCTATAATCTGCAAAATGTTCTAATTTATTTTTCAATCAAACATGCAATATATATTAACAAAATGTCAATTTTCAGTTTACAATTAAAGTCAATTAAAAAAGCATTATCATATTAACAAAATTGAAATTATTTATATGTTTGTGCGATCCCACATTTTTGCAATTGATTTTTTGTAAACGAAAAGTGAAATATTCTTTTAAGGGTTAATTTCAGAAATGGTCACTGAAGTTACAGGAAAATTACAAAATGGTCACGAAAGTTCAAAACTTTCAGTAACGGACACTAAAGTTTCGGGCGCTTTCAAAAATGGTCACTGAGTTACAAACACTTTTTCAGTTTTTTGTGACTTTTGTGGCAACTTTTTTGCCACTTCCAACCACCGAAATCGCCAAATTTTGATACCGTTGGAAAGCTCACAATGTCCTCTTCAATTATCACCCAAAATCTTCTCGTAACTCCAAGGGATTCGAATTCGCCCAAAAAATCTGAAAATCTGGGCAGATTTTCAGATTTTTTGGGCGACTTTTGCGGCAATTTTTCGGCGACTTCCGACCACCAAAATCGTCGAATTTTGATATCGTTGGAAAACTGAAAATTTCTTCTTCAATTACCATCCAAAATTTCCCCCCAACTCCAAAGCATTCGACCGAAATAAGCCCACAAAGTTAGCATCCCCAATCTAGGCAGATTTTCGTCTTTTTGGGTAGTCGACTTTGTGGGCTTATTCCGGTCGAATGCTTTGGAGTTGGGGGGAGATTTTGGAAGGTAATTGAAGATGACATTGTCAGATTTCCAAATGTATCAAAATCCGATGGTTTTGATGGTCGAAAGTCATCGAAAAATTGCCGCAAAAGTCGCCCAAAAATCTGAAAATCTGCCCAGATTTTCAGATTTTTTGGGCGAATTTTGCTGCAATTCTTCGATCGAATCCCTTGGAGTTAGGGGAATATTTTGGATGGTAATTGAAGAGGACATTATGGACTTTCCAACGGTATCAAAATTTGCCGATTTCGGTGGTCGGAAGTGGCCGAAAAGTTGCCGCAAAAGTGTTTGTAACTCAGTGACCGTTTCTGCAAGTTTTTCAAACTTCATTGACCGTTACTGAAAGTTTTGAACTTCAGTGACCATTTTATAATTTCTGTAACTTCAATGACCATTTCTGAAGTTAACCCATTCTTTTAATTAAATAAATTTTGTTAAAAGATTCCTTATGACACTAAAGCCAATTTTTTTATAAATTCATTCCACATTAATTGGCCAAACTTTCAAATCAATTCATTAGAGAGAAAAAAAAATCAAAACGAGGAACAAATCATTGGTCAAATATTTCTATTTGCATTAAAATCGAAAAATGAACATATATTATTTTGTTTCATTGTGTTTCAAAAATTAATGTTTGTCATGATGGTATAGCTATTAACTTTATTTAAGAAAGGTCTTGGGTTCGAAACCACTTTGTATTGTTTTTGGGTAAATATTCTAAAAATTCATAGCATATTGTCTATTTGGGTAAATAATGTTGAAACATTGTTGGGTTTCGAACCCGGAACATCCGGTTTGTAAAAAGGACGTGCAACCAAATGAAGTACCAAGGTTACTTGTCTATAAAATGAATTATCAGATATATAATATAAACAATTTATTTATTCCCAACAAAAAAAAAAATCTTCCCGGAGGATCCAACACGCGCGGCCGCAGGATCTCGTCGGATGTTAGATTCGCCACTGCTCACATGCATTATGTATAAGTAGTATATTTCAACTTTTATTTAAACCACCAATTTAATAAAAGAGAAATTATATCTAATTAAACTAATGACTAAACATGCTAATTAAATAATATGCATTGTATGTTGGACAATCTTTTTTAGTTTCTTTTTTTGATCTGATGAATAAAACTGTAAAAGTGTTAAACTCAAGATTTCACGTAAGTCAAATTAATTGACAAATGCATGCCACTGTCAACCTAGTTGTACAAAATTAATGTACAAGTAGGTTAATTCTCTTTTCTTTTTCATTTAATTTTTTTCAATTTTTATATTAAAATTATAAAGTTATTATTTTGCCCTTTCAAAATTTGATCAAATTTTACTATTCTGGTCAACTAACAGTCAAATGGATGGTTTAAACTCCAACTACTAATTTATGAAAGGTTAGGGATTTTCGTCGACGCAAACTGACAGTTAAAGTAAAGTCTGCAAAAAGGTGAAAGATTAGGGCACACTACTTCAATTATTCCTATTTTTCATCTATATATTTCGCAAAATTCGTAAACACTCCAACTTATTATCCAAACGTTAGATAAGATTCACGATTTATAACATCTTAATTAACGTGTGCTACACGTTGCAACGCACATTAGTTGCAAGTGTATGTAAATTTTAGATAAATTCATTTGTAAATGACAGTGTCAAAGGAAATACCTAATTTGCAACAAGGAGCATAGAACACAAACAATTTACATCTCTATTTCTTATAAAACCTCAAAGACAAATTGCAGGTTTGACTTCTTATTAGTAGTCAGCAAGTTTCAAGTATTGATCCCCCATTTCACTATTTTCAACACTTTATCCTTTTAATATAATTATGGGTGTAATTTCGTTACTCACCTACCTTTTGAAGCATGGCTCAAGTAGATGGCAGCATTTACAAAACTCATATAGAAAAAAATACACTATACTCCATTAAAGATATAAAGAGACTATAACAACTTCATTCTTTTAATTTGATAGGAATTTAGTCAACACAAATCACAAATTTTCAAGGGAACATAAAAAAATTGAGGGAATAAATTTATGTAATTTCTATCTCGTTAGTAACAAAAACAAACATTAAAAAAGATGGAGAAATTCTATTTTCATGAAAACAATAAAGGATAAAATAGTCAAAGTTGAGGACTATGAAACGTGTACATTTAAACTTCTGGTTTGATTAAGGTTTAAATAATAATTAAAAAAAAAAAAAAGACAAATCTAAAGCACCAGATAATTATATAGATATCATAAATAATCATGTCATATCCTACAGCTACGCGACCATTATGTGCTAAACAATTTAAACATTTAAGCCATTGTGTCTCTGATTCAACAACTTAAATGTTGGTTTATCATATATAATTCTAAAACAACAAACAAAAAAGCAACATTTTATACTTTCCATCCACAAGCAAGAATAATAACATCAAGTTATATGACATAGTAGTGCAAGCAAATCAAATTGAGGAGTAAATTGAGCTTTGGCTTTACAAAGAACACTTGCACCTTTTCAATTCCGAACTTTATCAATTCAACTACTTTCAAGTAATTTCCAACTTCAATCGGCTCATAAGCTAAAGCATGTCCACAAAATTCATTACCAAAGCTGCTTTTTTTAACTATCTTGTTGTGCTTGTTTACATAACACTCCCTCCATCCCTACAACCGACAAAAAAAATCCTAAAACTATAATTATAATCGATGAAATAAAATAAAGATATCGTCACATATAAGATCTGATATCTCGTTAATAACTGAATTCATAGACCGAGGGTGTAACATATCAGTACAACACCACTTGAGATATAATTTATATCTCAATATCAATTGCTCAATCAGTAAAAAGCATTATGAAATTGAAAATTTTGTAAATATATGTCATCAAACGCAAGTAAATATAGTCAAATCCAAACTATCATCAGCATACTTACTTTGACATATCAATCTTCTATTTTTATTTTTATTTTTATTTCTCAAACCAATATGCTTACAAATATATTTCATAGTTACATTTAATAAAATTAGATAAAACCTGAATACCTAAATAGTGATAAATTCACTTCATTTTCTTAATTTGCATAGTGAGTAAAAAAAATTAGAAGAAAATGATCCACCGGGCAACGTTCAAGATAGATAATAAATTATCAAAACATAAATTATGAAAATTTCAACAAACGGCCTAGATTTTAGCTTAAACAAATTAAGAAAAAAATTGTAATCTCCTCATAAACAAAAGAATAAAAAAGGAAATTGAGATGAAAGTGATTACCTAACGTATAGAAGACATAAGTAAAAATACTGACAAACCTTCTCTAGAATGATTGTGCTTAGCTCTAGAAAAGTCATTCCTCCAAGCTCCAATTTAGCAAACTCCCTAAAATTACGAACAAACTAAAAAATAAGAAAAAATATCACGATTCTACAATTTCTCTAAAAGTATTGTAAAGAGACAATAGACACAAATCAAATCCAAAATAGCAAACCAGCAATATGACATCAATGTTTCAAAGCAGATACTTCCAAGATAATGATATATCCTTCTTCCAATGACATTTAAACTATTAGTATTTATATCTTGAAAATTTTATGATAATTTATGACACCATTAACTACAATATTACACTATATTATAATCGAGTCACTTTCACTGGCCATATAATTTTTGGGAAATGCCTTTTGTACATTGTTTTTATACATTCTTTTTGACATTGTACTCACAATGTGTGGGGTCCGCCAATATATTAATCGTGGGCTTCACCTCTTGTATGTGAGTACAATGTCAAACTTAATGTCAAAAACAATGTACATGAAGCAAAACTCATAATTTTCAGCACGAGGCACCTCATTATGAGGGTGTTTGGTGGGGATTAAAATTAGATTTTTAGTAAATTATGATAAAAGTTTTTGAAATGTGTTGTTAAAAGTTGTGGAACCCAAGAAAGATGTGGTTAATAATCATTGATTATTTGATTTTAACTTAGATCAAAATCAGATTTTAATCTGAAACAAACAGACCTTATGTTAAAAATGGGAAATAAGTAAGCTTAAAAGGTTACCTCACTCGCTTGATTAGGGATAACATTCATTTAAGAGTTTTTACTTTTTAGTGCATGATGTCGATATTTTCACAAACTATGATTTCAGTAAATTAAGAGACGAATTCATGAAACTACTCGAGTCATGGTTGTTTGATCGAAACAAAAATGACTCAACCAATTGTATGTTATAGAGATATAAGCATAATAAAATTATTCACATCATACCTAAATATGATATCAATCAATCTATTGTCTATAAAATGAACAGAAAACGAAAACTAGATCAAGAACAATGAAAGCACATGATAACACTACGCATCATTGGGCAATCAATTATCGCCAAAAATCCATTCAGACATACCCATCATCAAGAAGCTCTTTGCATATCTGACCAACATCAACTGCTTTCAATGCTTTCTCATGCCACCCATGTTGAAGTAGCCAAGATATGTGATCTTCTGCATCTCTAACAACAAAATAACTAAATAAGTTTGCAACGTATATAGTTTATAAACTTCAAATGCATAAGACCAAAAAAATGTACACGCATAGTACTGCAAACTACTTAACCTTTATTTTTTTCAGATTTATATTGTCATTGTCCTTAAAATCACAATCAAGAACAATGACAAAGCAATAAAGAATGATTACAAAATGAAGAATCTTACTTTAAAAAGTATCAACAGATTGAATAGATATGTAACAATGAAAAACTGAATACAATCATTAGTCGGTTATAAGCTACATCATATATTTTTTAGACACTTTTGAAACAGAATAACCACAAATAAGGCACTCTGAATTAGGAAAATACAGAAGATTGTCGGGCCAATGGATAATTACCCACTGGTGTCCTCCCGCTGCCATCCGGTTGCACTGTGTCCCCCAAAATTCTTGAAGTTCATGTATGGCCCCATTATAGAACATTGTCGAGCAAAGCTACAACCTGACCAAATATTATAATCGTTACTATTTAGTAACGGGGTAGATTATCAACCAACACAGCCAACAATGCCTGAATGTCAGCAGTCGTAGCGCAGGTCAATCCATACTCACTATTAAGCTTCAAAACATCATCTTCCACCTTGACTCCCACTAAAGTATTGTTGGGATCACTCAGAAAGTTCTTTGTGGACTAAGGAAATATAATTCATGTAAAAAAGTTGAAGGATTAAGCATTTGTACTAACACAAAGCTGAAGTATGGCAGTTTTGTTGTTTTCCTAGCTTTTGTTTGCATCTTTTTTCCTCAAAAATGTGACAATGACGAACAACCAAACCATGGAGGAAGACAATGGATGATAATGGATAAAACCTCATGAATCAATTTTTGTAGATACAATCACAGAATAATAGCGCTAATTTATAATTAAAAGATGAACGTCAATAAAGTTAAAAACTCAAAATAGATCTTACTTTAAATTACTCAAAACAATAGAGAAAACTCAATACTTAGCTTTCAAGTGATAAAGAAAAGGGGGATAAAGAACGCCCTGACTGTTTGGTACATGTATCCTATTTACGAGATTCATAATACTGATCTCTATTATTCAGACCTATATTTCAATAAGGATAAAAAATAAAATACACGCAATACAACTTTCGTAAACAAAAATAAGAACTCCCGCTAGTTAGCATAGAACCAATCATTTTACATATATGGATATAGCAGCGTGTCATTCCATGAAGTGAAGAAAAGTAACTCAAACCTTATTTTTCTCTTTCGTTTTTTTCTTTTCCCAAATTTCATTTGCGGGTTCATAAAACTACAAATAAAAATAGTGATTCAGAAAACTCAAACATAAATTTTGAATAAAAATCCTATACAACTACACCCCCAAATTATATCTCCCTGCATGCATAAATGGATAATTCGGTCATCTAGACTTCACAAAACTAAAACAATACACCCAAATTACAATTAGTTCCCATTGTTTCCTAGATCACTCAATTCAACAAAGTCTGGAATATAATGAAATAGAGCCACTTTGAGGTTCTCTCTAAAATGAGACATGGAAGGGAGCCACTACGAAGAAGTTACGGGAATTACGAAGGAAGCTTCGGCAAGGGTGTCCCTCTTCTCATACCCTTGAATCCACAAGTACCCTCTGAGGACCAAGAAACCACCTGACCCCGTACATCTATAACCGTGACAATGGTATTACCATACTTTAGCACCTGGCGGGCGCAACGGCTCCTGGTGCAACAGCAAGCACCAATTTAAGCACGTAATCCTTTAAAAAGCGTTCTGAGTGAGTTATTTAAACTCTACGCTTTCTTTCCTTTCCATCAGTAATGAAAATTATATTAGTAGGAATATAAGTCGAAACATCTCCCGATTAAGTTTCAACTATTGATAAGGTGGTCATACTTTCTTCACCTAAACTAGAACTTGATTCAGAAAACAGATTCCTATTCGAAGAGTGCATAACTGCATGGATAAGCTCACAATAACCCGTCAATTTGGAATCCATTCGATATTTTCCTTTCCCTATTGTTTCCTAGATTAACCAATTCAAACAAACATGACACTCAAAATGAGAAAATAATTGCAAAAAAGGGAAATGTCATTTAATCATTTGTAGAAAGTACAACTAATCAAGAGAGGAAAAATAACTAAAATTTGACAATACATCGATAAATTTACCCTTGTAGAGAGAAATTGTGTCATTTCCTTCTTCTTCACCGGTTAATTCGCTAGAGGCAACGATTTCAATTTTTTGGCAAAATCAGAGTAGAGAGAGTCGTGGGAGAGAGAAATACAAAAGATAGAAGCAAAAGAGACAAGGAGTCTGGACAAAAAAAAAAAAAAAAAAAAAGTTGCATGGGAAAATGAATGATGAGTTGTTGGTTGATAAGTGCGTTTTACGCACTTATTTAGGTCACAAAACATGGATAATTGATTGTAATTATGTTGAAATATGGCTTAATTCTATGTAAATTGTGTTTGCGGGACTATATCGATGGAAACAACGATAAGTGAGTGAAAACAAGCAAGAAATGACTAAAATGGAAGAAAGTCAAAGTTCAGGGACTGAGATGCAATTATTCGAAAGTCGACTCGAAATCCAAATCAAGAACGAAAATGAACTAAGTACAAGATTGACGAAATCAAAGAGTGTTAGAGGAAAGAGATTGAAGAAAAGAAGTCAAAATGAGGAAGAACGGAGTTCGAGGACCAAAACGACAAAAGGTGGGAGTTGATTGTACCATGCGGCCGCATGGTGCAATGAGCCATGCGGTCGCATGGTTTCCCCAGAAAGATGTTGAGTGAACGAGAATGAACCATGCGGTCGCATGTTTTATAACCATGCGGCCGCATGGTGTATTTCGACGCGAAAAATTCTGGTTTTCGTTTTTAAGTGAAACTCTTATGGAAGCTAATTGGAGATGACTTTAAAACCCTAGACTCGATCAGAAACGACGGCTACGCATAGTTTGGAGATTTTTTACACATTGGAGGGGAAGACAACAAGAAAGGAGAAGAGGATTCATCCCAAGATTCAAGATTTAATTCAAGAATTAACAGGGTGATGTCGTCTCCAACCTATTTCTTTTGTTTTTCTTTCTTTAGCATGTTAGGCTAGTTTTTCTTGTACTAGGTGAACGATGAACCTCACAATGTGATCTTGTAATTTCTATTTTGCAATTTGATATTTAAACACGTTTGATGGATGTTGAATGATTTATATACACTTCATTTTCTCCATAATTAAATGCATATGATTATGTGAGTTTAGGTGGTCTATTTTATGCATTCGAAAGAAGGGAAATAGATTTTATAAGGTATAAATCATCGTAAGGTCCGATAGGGGATAGAAATATATCACTATGCTTTGCGTGAATCTCTAAGTGTTAACAAAACGTTATGCATTCTTGTATATTGCATTTGTCATAGAAATATAGTCAAATGGTATGCTAGAATAGGTTCAATTCTACTCGAAAGAGATTGTTGGATAAGTTAGAAACATTGATTCTTCAATCAATTCATCATGTCATCAATTTGTGAAATAGGAGTTAAAAGTGAACTTGTTTGGTGATTCGGGATCCTAGTGCGTTTTTATTATATTAATTTCATAAAATTTTCATTCAGCTTTCATACTGCATTCTAGTATAATTTGCATTTAGCTTAGCTAATTCATCCATAATAGTTTTCATAATTTAGTTTGGTTAGCATTTAATACAAAACTCATCAAAAATTCATCTAGTTTCGGTTAAGGTCGAAATAATTATTATTGAACTACTCAATTTCTGTGAGATCGATAATAAGGACTTCAAAAGTCCACTTTATTACTTGTAACGAACCGTACACTTGCGGTGGTTTTAAATCGAACGTATTTTCGTGAACATTGGTGCATGAAAAAATGAAGAAAAATGGGTACTGAAAAGAGAATGGCCTCACCTTTCAATTTTGAAATGGAGTTAAATAATAATAATAATAATAATAATAATAGATGAAAAAATTGAATTGGTGGCCGATGATATGCATTTTTGACACGTGTCCTAATGAATAGTACCTTGTTTTCTTTTATATTGCAGGAATAATAAAAGCCAAAACCAAAGTAAAAATAAGATAGAAAAATAAATAAAAGTCTATTTATTTCAAATTAAAATTTGATTTTAATTTAAATTAAAGTCAAATAATCAATATCAATCACATTTTTTTTAGATCTCACAATTTTTTAATCACACATTTCAAAAATTTCTATCATAATCTACTAAAAATTTAATTTTAACCCTCATCAAATAAAAGTCAAAAAATAATTTGACTTGGGCAGCGGTGGGACAATAGAAACATCCGTAGTGCCCCGCGGGTAATTCATCCAAGTCTTCCCTTCCCAGGAAGCTTTTCCATCCGCGTACGTTAGCATACTGGCAATAAAGTTCTCGCGAGGCAAATTCTTCATCCCTAATTAGATAGTAATAACTGATATGCTACCTCCCTCTTAGTTATTGCTTTGTTTATAAGGAAAGAAATTACTCAATAATCTTTCAAATATGAGTCCTTTGATTTTACAATTTGATTGTACAATCAGATTAAATTAATGTATTTTTTTCTTGAATTTTTGGATTAAGATGAATGAGCTGCAGAGAAGTGGATCGGGTTCAATGGTGCAAAGCCCTAGATCTCCGTCGTCACAAGCGCCGTATTTAACGGTATCAGTCACTGATCCAGCTAAAATGGGCAATGGCGTCCAGGCTTATATCTCCTACAAAGTTATCACCAAGGTAGTGTTTTTGTGTATGCGCACATGCACTTCAATCAACAATTTTCAGGATTGATGGATTAGGGCTTGAATGATATTGGGGGTTTTAATTATATTATATTTTTTTACTTTTTGAGCTGGAATATTGACTGGAACTGACCTTGCAGCTGGTTTAGATAAATAGGACATTCTCTGTAATTACTGGACCAGTAAGTGTTTTTACCGCGTATTTCACGAGAGAGCACATGAAATGGGACTTCTATAGTTGTTGTAAACGTACAACGATGATAGAAGATGAAAAATTGTGCAATCATCCAATACTAAGTCAAGGAAAGGCTAAGAGAGTCTCTTTTGGAGTCTTCGTGTTTCAGCTGTTGGACATCGTCATGATAATCTATGAGCAACATGGTGCAGAAGTTTTTGTGTATTTTGAACCAGGGTGTTAATAATATATAAAAATCTGGTTCATTTGTTGTCTGTAGCCAAGTAGATGGTTTCCTATTAATATTGGCTCTCCTAAGTTGAATTCATGCTTTATGTGGCTGAAAGGGTCTGAGTATTGTATGTGAATTTGAACCTCCTCTTCACATACACTAGACAGGTAACATAACTGTTCTTGACAAATGATACATAAGAACTTATGAATGGCATGTACACATAAGGTCAATGCCCCAAGTAGTTTTCAACATGACTGGACACATAACCTGAAACATAATTGTAACCGACTAGTGGCTAAAAAAGATGATGATATGATGGAGGGATGCTTGCTGCAAGTGAAAATTATTGTGCATTACCGAGTTATCCTGTCAAGTGTATATACAGTTAAATAACTTAAATTTTATGTGTTATAATCTTTTAGATATGCCCACTAGAGAATTGCTTGAAGACTTGGTTTTTCTTGATGCGAAAATCACCAACTCAGCAAATAGCTCAATGTTAATCTAGTTTTAGTAAGATTTCTATTACGTCATCTGGTTAAAAGCAAGGGTTTGAAAAGGCTGGGTTGATCCATGATTCTGCAATAGGTAGTCTTCACTATAAGAAGACTAGTCCTTAATCTATAAATATATCTATGAAATCCTACATGGGTGAGACTTTATTTTTTGAGTATATTTGAGTTTCAATTTTTGCTGGACTTCTCAATAGATTAACTTGCATTTGACTTTCTACTATTATTTTTTTTTTGTATCATATCAGCTAATTAAATTCATGAATTGTGATGTAGACTGTTCTTTCTATGGTAAATATAAGCATAAAGGAGGGTACAAGTAGGATCAGTATGTAAGAGCAATTGGTGATGAAAGGGGCCATGATTTTATTTTAAGGTTACATGCTTGTCCTAAAATTTGGGTAATCGACTTCAATGGAAAAGTAATAGATCAATTTTAATTAGTGGCCTTGGATGTCATGTCACTAATGGCAACCATTGTCATTCTTACATCTCATTTCTAGACATTGAGATTTCATTGGCTATATAATTACGTAGGGCCTTACCTAAGATTTTCGGGGCCTAAGGCGAACTTTAGAATTTGGGCATTCAAATTTTTTGGTTATGAGTTTTATGGAACTAAATGTGTTAACTTAAACTTAACAATAAAACGATGAACAAAATGTGATATTCAAAAAGTTGGGTCCTTTAATCGTAGTGTAGATTCAAGTTTTTTTTTCTTCATAAAGGTTTGCTGGAAAGTAAATAGGAATCATAGTTCCTCATGAACAGAAATATGAAAGTTTACGCAGACAAATTTTCCTACATTTTGCAAACAAATTGTCATGAGGTACATAGTAGCCTTTTATGAATACTTTGCACAACTTTCTTATTATGCACCTATTTGGTTTAGATAAAAATCAAATTAGTAGAATTTGGTAAGAATTAATGGAATGTATGGTTGAAAAGTTGTGGGTGAAATATGTGGTTAAAATTAATTGTTGATTTTGACTTAAATTTTAATCAATATTTCTAGCTGAACCAAACAAGACAATATAGTCCTGCATTAAACTAAATCTTAGCAAGATTTTTGTGTAAAAAAGAAAGGCTTTTATTTCAAACTTAAAATTGAAAATGTAATTAAAAAAAAGTTAGAAGATTGGGTTAGGTGTTAAGCATAGTGTTTTATCACCCTTTAAAAAATAGCTTTTGTATCTCGCTTGAGGAAATTTAACTTCTATGGAATTATATTAAAAGGACAAAATGTACAAATAGAACTAAAGATTTGGGATTGAAAAGTTTATTGTAAAGGTTGGAGAGCGATTTTAAGATGTGCTAAAGATTAAGAACTAATTATGCAAAATTTCCAAAGATTAAGTAAAAGAACATGAAAACTGTTTGGGGTTATTTAAGTTTTACCACTACACCACAAGTACTTGGTTGTTATTTAGTTAACATTGTAGTTTTTAACATCTATTGTTTTAAATTTCAGAACTGGAACAAAATTAGGACCCAAAATTATGAGCCTGTGGCGGCCACCTCTTGGGCCTCGCCTCAGGTCGGGCCCTGTCTATAAGTTGTCTAGAGTTATTTGAAAACTAAGATTTGGTGCTATATACAGGTTTGTGAGAGCTGGAGTTGATGATTGACTGATATGATTTCATTTTAACTTCATTCAATGAGATAAGTACATGCTTTTGGACTAGACCTTATTAAATGCGATAATATCTAAATATATTGGTTAGGTAAGATTGCAAATGAATCTAGCCAGTGGCTCGATTAGGCCAAGCTTTGAGTCACAAGTGGATGACTTTTCAAGCTGAGTTGGATCCCCATTCTTTTGAGCTCAATAGTACATATGTTCCTATACCTAGGCTGTAAATGAACAAACCCATTATTAGTAATTTGGTGTTAGGTTCGTTTAGTTTAGGGCGTACTTGTGCTTGTATTTCTTATCTTAAACAATAAACTCTTCATGCATTTTTTTTAGGCAGTGCCCTCAGCTTAGTAATATTGAAAGATTGAGATTTTCTATTTCAAACTTGACTTGGGACCTATTTGGGATAGTTTTTACTTTTGCTTTTTGTAGAAGAGCTTCCTCAAGAAGCTAGCTTCCTCTAAAAGCTCTTCTAATTAGTCAAAATACTACACTTCAGAAAATTATTCAAACGTGACCAAAAGCAGCTTCTTAGTCTCAAAAGCCATGACAAAAATGCCCTTAGACATTGTTGATTTTAATATCGTTGAGACAAATTTTTTAAGTTTCTTTGAGCAATTTCATGCTAGTTTACATTAGTTTTTTTTTCAGTTGCACCTGTTCTGTCAGAATGAAGATGCCACTCTGTAGAGTTAATAGTACTCTTTTTGGTGATAATAGGCTCTTTTTCCAAAATGAGAATTCTTTTTTTTTTTTTAATTTGTGCAGAAGTAATCCATCAAATCATCTTGAGATGGAAGGAACTTGTCAATATATATTGATGGGATGAATCACTTTTCTTAAATTATCTAGCATTTGTGTAGTGGTTTTGCACTCTTCCAGGATAAGATGTAATATTTAGAGGCTGAATAACTGGTACTATGCACTCACTAAAAGTGAAGGGTGACTTGATGTGTCAAACTTAGCATCCCTCGTGTGATAAGGCTGGTGCTGTAGTGCTTGTGAAATTCAATTATAGTTCTTCACAGGTTTAATTAAAAAAGATGGAAAATTATTTATAAGGTCTTTTGGTGATGATTTTGTACAGGGAAGTAGTTAGTTGGTAAGAGGAAAAAATTCAGCCACCTTATACTATTGTATCTTAGGCGTTACGGCATCCTAAGTTCTTTGAATTTGAACTGAAGTAATCTACTTATGTAAAATGTATGAAGTAAAAGGTGAATAAAGGAGCAATTACACTAGTAACTCATTGTTTAGTCTTAAGATGTCTAGACTTGCAAGGAGCCAAATTTATGTGGAAAGTGGTTGTCTCGAAACTTGTAGCCAACAAAGATAGCTTGAAATCTTGTTAACACGATTTGTCTATTTCCACGGTTTCTCTTCAAAGTTTACACAATTTTTGGGGGTATTATATCATTTACGAATGTTATTTTTCTGAAAATTTGCACACGCTTAGTTTCTGAAAAGATTTATCTGTTATAACTATAGACCAAAATGTAACACATTTAGGCGGTGTTTTATATCTTTTCATCATTTAGATGAACTGGCTTTTATAATTGATACAATGGCATGTATTGTTCAACCTAATTTCAAGCTCTTGTCTTTGGACCCATATTGACTAATTTTAGAAACTTGTTTTGACAGACAAACTTTCCAGAATATCAGGGGCCTGAGAAAATTGTTATCCGACGATATAGTGATTTTGTTTGGTTACAGGATCGCCTTTTTGAAAAGTACAAGGGTATCTTCATCCCTCCTCTTCCAGAGAAGAGCACAGTAGGTAATAAGACAAATACTCCTCCCTCTCACCTCACCTGTTGAACTGTTTATTTTAGTTATTTAATGATCACCTTCTTGCATCATCCTCAATAATAGAAGGATCCAGTGATATGGACAATACAATTGTTGTTTGATATATTTGAGGTTCATTAACATCTTTTAATTTTATGTCTTGCCATCTGGACAAACAGATTCATGATGATAACTTTTTTCTTTTTCTTTTTTTATTTTATTTTGTGAGCTATGGTAACCTGTAGCATCTGTTTATGTACCACAGGAAAGATGATACCTTCATGTGTTATATGAAATTTAAACAACTCATTTGTGATGGCCCTCACTAAAGAATTAAATTATAGCCAATAGCTCCCTGTGCATTGACAGACATTCACTATTAATTTTCGATTTGTGAATGCATTTTGTTAAATTCTTTGTGTGAGTGCATGTGGTGTGAAGCTGATTTGAGTAGAAGACATTGCATAATTTTGAAGCTTTTGAAACTTCGAGTTGTTTAACATTGGTGTCTTGTAATATGACAGAGAAGTTCAGATTTAGTGCTGAATTCATTGAAATGAGGCGTCAAGCACTGGATGTATTTGTCAATCGGATTGCCTCACATCATGAGCTTCAGCAAAGTGAGGATTTGAAAAAGTTTTTACTGGAAGATGAACAGGTAGCATACCACTTTTCAGTGGCTTGATTTATCTGCTGTACACATTTTAATAGGAATAAACTGTTTGATCAAATTCCGTATAACATATGGTGGAGCAAATTATGATCTGGAAAGGTGAAGGTCATATATGTCTCAGTGATTGTGGGATATCAATGTGTCAGGAGTGGGAAATTATGCATTCGATGGAATTAGGGTTTCACCAAAGCTGAGTTTGTGGACATTATTGGTTCAAAAATTGTTGAACACTGCTATTTCTGGACAAATGAGCTTCTGTATGCAAAGTTGAAAGTGAAACTATCATGAGGATTTATATATAGCTATCATCCATAATCATATTTGTCTCAAACAGTCTGAATGAGAGGGAAATATGTTATAGCTTTTTATCATACTATAGGAAGATTTGAATTACTTCCCAGCTTTTGCTGATGTGATCCTGTTTACATTGAGGCACGACTAGGTTGACAACTGAAAATATGTTTTCCTTCTCTTTTTCTGGATTTGTTTGTCTTGTTTTGGTATTTTGTACTTCATCTGATTGCTTATGTTTTCTTTGCCTAATCTGCAGATGATGGAAAGAGCAAGGTCTCAGGAGACTGGTATTTTCAAGAAGCCAGCAGACTTTATGCAAATATTCAAGGTAACTGTCGCTGGGCTGAGAAAGCTATACAATCAGAAATAGTAAATGTTATAGTTGGCTAAACCAGGGGAAAGAGATGCTAGTTTGAGGTTTAGTGGTCACTCTGCCAACAGATAGAACTTCAGTTTGTTCTTGCTCTGACCAAAGAATGGGCAAAAGAATGTCACCTACATTTGGAGACGAAGAAATATCTTTTTCTCATCTAACGAATGTGAACTATATCCTACTGTCTAGAGACCCTTATTGTTGACTACAGTACCAAGAATCCTCGTCGATTGCTATCTTGTTCTATTTTATATTTAGCATAGTAATCATTTTCTCCAGCGAGTTCAGCCATGCCTGTTGGGCTATAACCCTTTAAAAATGGATTCTCTTTGATTTTCTATCTTTTATTTTATTTTATTTAATTTGGCAGGACGTACAATCTAAAGTGAGTGATGTTGTACTTGGAAAGGAAAAACCACTTGAAGAATCAAATCCTGAGTATGAGAAACAAAAGAATTATATTTTTCAGCTTGAAGATCACTTGGCTGAAGCTCAGAAGCATGCATACCGCCTTGTAAAGAGACACAGGGGTATGTTTTAACTTTGGATACTTATTATCCACAATGCTTTATATTTTATTATTAATTTCATTTATCGTTTTCTCACTTTTCCTCACTACATTCCAAGGCATTGGCAGCATCAATGGATCATATCCATTTCTTGTTCGCATCATTATTTTTAGTATCTGATACCAGGCTTTCTACATGTAATTCAGAGTTAGGTCAATCTTTATCAGACTTTGGTAAGGCAGTCAAGCTCCTTGGCAACTGTGAAGGAAATTCTCTTGGAAAGGCATTTTCTGAGCTTGGGGCAAAATCAGAGATTTTGTCCATCAAGCTGCAGAGAGAGGCAAGTTATGCTTTGTAATTATGCAATTATGTTTAGCTAGTTCTTAATCATCCATTGTTGTTTTGCATTTTAAAGATTTCCTAAGTCTATGAGTTGTGCAATTATTCTGTAATGCTATTAGGCTTACCACCTCTTGATGAATTTTGAAGAACCTTTGAAAGATTATGTTCGAGCTGTGCAGTCTATTAAGGTGAGTTTATGCCTCATTTATTTAATTAGAAAAAATGTGTTGTCTTTTGGTTGGATCATGCACAGAATTCAATAGCTTCTATGGGAAGATGGAATTTACTGTGCGAAGTAATAATTAATATTGATTTATAATCAGTAATGAGCATTCAATGGAAATAAAAAAATCATGGATGATTGTCTTGGCGGAAAAATATTGGTGATGGGTTATTCATAGCATCTCTAATATGTGCAAGTATTATGCACCACTTTTCTTGATGTTATGAATCTGATGGTTCCTCTCTTATTTTCAAGATAGGCAACAATAGCAGAGAGAGCAAATGCTTTCAGGCACCACTGTGAACTGGCTGAAACAATCAAGTTCAAGGAAATTGACCTGTATGGTTCTTACCTTAACTTTGCTCCACTTGATTATAATGGCATCAATCATGTTTCGACATTAACCTCTTTAAATTTGCTTTAGCTTTTGCTTTGATCTTGTCCAAATTCAACTCCATTTGTTTAGCTGTGGATAAAATGTACAAATAGTGCCATATGTTATCATTTTGAGAAACTAAACCGTGTGAATTTGAGAAGACACATTTTGTTTCATATGTAAAAAATGGTTCTAATAATTAAGCCCTTGCTAGAGCCTCATTGTTTTGGGTTAATAGTTTTGAAATTGATTTTTGGAGAATGTGTGGTTAAAGTAGGGAAAAGTTTTTGATTTACGTGTAAAATTATTTAATTGGGAGAATGTATGGTTGAAAATGAGTTTTGCAAAAATGGGGCTCAAACAAGGGCTAAAAGTTACAAGGCACTAATGTTTTTCCTCCTGTAAAAATTATCACAAATTGCAGTTAGTTATGTCATCACTTGTCACATCAGGAATTGATATTTGTTCATGATATTACTACTTCCTAATTTAGTATACCTATCGGCAGTTGTACAGGATTATGATGTGACATGTCATTTTACCATCTTTAAGCGAAAATACTGGAGCTTTTTGTTATTTTTCTTGGAAAAATGAACGTATTAATTGATTTCTTCCATGCTCTTAGTATTGAAGATCTATTGAATTTCAGTTGGCAGTTTATATCTAGTTCTGTTTGATCTTATATATTAGTTGGCAGGAACAAGCTCAGATTAACGCGATCCGAGAAGTTGGCTGAAGCCGAGCACGAATATGAGCAGGTGAGTCCGTTTGCATTGGCATGTTCTGCTACTTTCTGGAATCTTCTTGGTCCAGCTGATATTGGTTGTATGATACAGCTAAAAGCTGATGGTGAGGAGTCGAAAAGGAAATTTGAGACAATTGTGAAGTTAATGAACGAAGAGATTGCTCGATTTCAAGAACAAAAAACTATTGATATGGGGTGTTGCATTTCATGAACTTGCCAAGGGCCAAGCACACCTAGCAAAAAGTACAGGTGAAGCATGGCGAAGCCTTCTTCCCAAGCTTGAAGCTTGCTCCTCCTAGCAGATCCCGGATGCGTAAAGGAAAAGGACTCGTCCAAGAAGAGCACATGGATGTATTATGGCTTGCAACATGAATCCCGACTCATGTAGTTGGTTCTGCTGCCCGGAGTTATGTGAATTGTGGCACATTTCTGAGTAAGAAATTGTTGTACAGACCAAAAGCGGAGTGTGAAAGCTGAAGTTATAAAGTCTTTCATGGCTTTACTTATGTGACAAAATAAATGTTTGGGTTTTGTAGAGGCAAAAATCTCACGGCGCATTTTCATGATGTCGTGTTTGGTTAGTCAGATTGGATTGTTATTGTCCAGGATGATCTCATATTGCATTCTAAAACATGCACAACCGTGCATGTTGAGTTTGCGACATGCTTTTAAAGAAGATTGTTCAAAATTCTTGTTAGAAGCTTGTTTGAATAAGTCTAATCCTTTTCACATTGGTGAAGGATGCAATTTGATAAATGGAAATAAATTGAATTTCGACATTAATCTTTCAGATTGGACATTGGGACATTCTGCGTCAAGTGACTAGACTTTATTGATTGAATTTCATTGTTCATTGTATTATTATTTTGAATACAGCGAGTGGAAGGTAGGGCACGTTTGAATCCCGTTTTTTCAGAAAATAGATTTTGTAATAGAATTTTTTTGGAGAACATGTGATTAGAAGTAGGCAAAAAAAAAAATTGGAATTACATGTAAAGTTATTTGATTGGAATAATGTGCTGTTGAAATTTAAAAATGGGTTTGTGAAAAATTAATTTTTTAAAGAATGGAGATCAAATGATGGAAAAGTGTTCTACTTTGGTAAATGGATGAACTACTCCCTGTTATTAAATTATTAGAGTATCTTCAAAATATTCTTTAAATGTGAAATATTTTAAATTTAAAGAGTTAATTTTTAAAATTGTGCTATAAAAAATTTTCAAATTAACATTTTAAAATAGAGAGTGAATTTGATTTTTCGAAATTAGAGAGTCAAATCTATTATTAAATGCATTCAAAATATTTTAATTTTCAATGCTCTATGTATTGACCAACTAAATAGCGTATACAAAAAATTAAGGAAAATAGTATAATAATTTGAAGGGGAGGTTGATGAAATTAAAAGATAGATAAATATAATAAATACATATCGAGGTAGTAAAATTAAATGTTAAAGATAAAGAAGTTGTTGAAATATTTAATAATTTATACTCTCTAAATTCATAGATACTTTTTAAATTGTAAAATATGTTATTTAAAAATACAAAATTTATTGGAGATGCTCTAAACAGATTTAATTTTACATTTTACAATAAATATCAAAAAAAATTCCACGTTCTTGCGTTCAATTCGTGTAAATGTTGATACAACAAATTAACAGACTATTTGCTCCGTAGAGAATTCTGGTTTAGTTAGTTTATACTTTTTATGGTTACTTGAAAATTGAAAGCTATGGTATCATATTTTAAAGTAGAAAATCAAATGAGAACTTGTTTACAAATAAGACAATAATTTAATAAATAAACAGTAATGTTACTCTTTAAAAGTGTGCTTGATTGGCATGAAAAATATTTCCTAAAAAATATATTTTTTTTCTTTATTTTGAGAAAAAAAATAAAAATCCACCACCCCCCAAAAAAAAGAAAATACTTTCCTAAAAAAAACAAGGGAAACTAGACGTATTTTCAAAAGTTTATAGATATTTTTCTTGAAAAAAAATGTGATGTGACTCGGAGTGCGCAACAAATCAATGAACATTGGGCGAACGTTGGGAAGGGATCAAAGTTGGGTTCGAGCCTTCACGGAGTCACTACAAGTCACAAAATTGATGGTTCGAGCCATGGAGCGCGCCAGGTTGAAGTTGACAAGCCAACGAACAAGTTCATGTCGGAGTCGTGGTCGAAAAAAATTTGAAAGGCATTCGAATCAAGAGATCAAAACGAAAGACTACCGTGAAGCAAATCGGGAAGCCATGCGGCCGCATAGACTTCTCACAATGCTACCGCATGGAGCAAGCAAAGACCTCAGAGGCAGGCAGAAGTTGTTCTATGCGATCGCATAGAAACCTCTATGCGGCCGCATAGAATAAAAAAACAGCAATTTTATTTAATTTTCGCAAATTTTCGTATTTCATCATATTTCTTAATTTTGGCAAATTTCTATATTCTAGGAGTCTTAAATTTCGTCTTTTCCATATTTTTTAGGGTTTTATTGTTTCAGTATAAATAGGGTTTTAATTCATTATGTAAGACAGACTTGATTATTATATGAAAAATTGAAAGATTTCTTCCATGAACAATTTTACCGAACTTATCAAAGATGAATAATTTTTGTGGCGTTCAAAATATCGGGTCGTGTGTTCTTCAATTTGTGAGCAAGGGGTTCACTGCATCATCGTTGTCTTTGGGTTACTTGTTTCATCTTGTTATGTTCAAAATCCAAAACTATCCGGGTGAGATTTCGAGGCTTTGTGATCAAGAGGTCGTTGGTTTAATATACCTTCGGTTGTTTGGTTTAACGTTTAGAGATTAAATCCTAAACCTTGGTCGTATTTGGGCGTTCTTGGGATCCGATTCATTCTCCTGTTGGTTCGATAGTGTTCGTGTTAACCGGGTTTGCATCAGGTGGTATCAGAGTTTAGGCCCCAAGATTAAGGTTATATCTTTGATTGTTTTTGAGTCTTGTGTTTTTCTTTCCTTCATTGTTCTTCGTGTTCTTGTGTCCAGTAACAATTTTAGAGTCTTTGATCCAGAAAAATCTCAAAAAATTTCAAAAGTTATTTTTGTGCTTAATTTAAGTCCAAATCAACTTCCATCTGTTTCATTGTCATCATAGTTGATTTTTTAAGTTTTGTAAAAAAATAAAAAAGTTACTGTTTACGTCCGAGAATTTTTAAAAAATTTATTATTTATTATTTATTTGATTTCTTGAAAATTGTCCAATATCATATCATCTATCTTAATTTCAAAATTCATTTGTGTTCAATCCAATCCAGATTCAAGAACCACTTTCTTGAATTAAATTATTCACTCATCTAAATTATGCAACTATTCCCTTGAGTCAAAATTCAATTTTGTTGGGTCAAATTCAATTCAAAAATCACTTTCTTGAATCTATCATTCAACCACAGTTGTTCAGTTCAAGTCCATGAGTTAAAAGGAGTGATATGATGAATCAATTGGAAAAGATGCTGGTGGATATGAGGAGTATGTTGAATAGGTTGGAGCCTAGAATTAAAATGTGTGATGCATATGAATATTGTGGTGATAGTGATGAAGATGCGTGGATTGAGGCTGCAATATGGGGAAGTGAAAAATAGAGGTGATATGTTTGAAAGAAGGGATACGAATTATTATGGATATGGTGTTGTTAGGGGTATGGACACGACAATTCCAAAATTTAAGGGTAGGAGTAATCTAGAGGCGTACTTGGCGTGGGAAGAAAAGATTGAAGTAATGTTTGAGCGCTATAATTACTCCGAGAAGAAAATGTTGAAGTCGGTTGTGAGCTCATTTGTGGACTATGCTTGGTTTGGTGAGACCAATTGACAACTTCTAGGCAAAGGTATAGTGAGAGGAGTTTTGAAACTTGGGGTGAGTTGAGGAATATTATGAGTAAACGTTATGTGCCTAATCATTTTTGCAGGAATGATCGGTGTAATCGAGAATTTCGAGATAAGCCTAGGAGATATAGTGGAGTTGGGTATTCGAGGAAAGAGAAAATACCGTTTTGTAGGGGCATGTTGGTAGTACGTCAAGCGAAAGAACTATGTTGGATTATGAGCGCGACCTCTCAGAGTTTCGCGACTTAATTGGTTACAGGGAGAAACAAAGGAGGTCAAGAGAACATAGTAAGGTGGTTGATTGTAAAAAAAAAAAAAAAAAAGATGCCGCAAAAGAATAAAAGTAACAATAGTGAGCAGGTTGTTTGTGCGAAAAAGGAAGAGGGGCCACGAGGAATTGAAAATAGCGGAGTGGTTGAAGTGGAATTGGAAAAAGGATGAGAGTTTTCGACAGTAAAGGAAGAGTTGGGGGTGAACTTGCATGACGAGGAGGTTAAAATTGAGGAGGCATTGACGAACACTAACATTTCCCTCTTTATTTTGATTAATTCTGTTTTGCAGGTTAATGACGACTTGATTCCAGAAATTAAATCTATTAGAATACTCCCCGACCCCGGAATTGAGCCTCGGATTGAATATCAAATGATGGATACAATTCAGCAACCGCATCTTACTTTGGGAGTATCATATATGCTGGACATTGACTTTGTGATCCCCGAGGAAACAACAGCAATTCAAAGGTACTGGAGGAGCTTCATACGCAGGGGGTCGAACGAAGTCGATGATCCGAAGGGCAACATAGATGCATTGGAGATGAAATTGTTACAAGTTCTAGGGCTAAGTAAAGCAAGGAGAAGGCACGGTTATTCATCAGATGGAGTTGCTATTAGAGCATTCCAAACTTGCAATATTAAGCGGCCAAAGCGGGAGCACTTTGATCAATGTGATGGAGATTGAGTTTACAACCGAAGGAGGCGTATTCGAGGCCAAAAGAGATCCAAATTGCATCCAAGAGGGGACGGATCATTCCATGTACTTGAGTTGATTGGAGGCAAGGGCTACAATTTGAGCATTCAATATTTGGATTCGAGGATGAATCCTTTTGAAGGAAAAGGGAATGATGTGACCCGGAGTGCGCAACAAATCAATGAACATTGGGCGAACGTTGGAAATGGATCAAAGTTGGGTTCGAGCCTTCACGGAGTTACTACAAGCCACACAATTGATGGTTCGAGCCATGGAGTGCGCCAGGTTGAAGTTGACAAGCAAACGAACAAGTTTCGTGTTGGAATCGGGGTCGAAAAAGATTTGAAAGGCATTCGAATCAAGAGGCCAAAACGGAAGACAACCGTGAAGTAAACCGGGAAGCCATGCGGCCGCATAGACTTCCTACTATGCGACCGCATGGAGCAGGCAGAGACCTCAGAGGCAGGCAAAAGTTGTTCTATGTGACCGCATAGAATAAAAAAAACAGCAATTTTATTTAATTTTTGCGAATTTTCGTATTTCATCATATTTTTTAATTTTGGCAAGTTTTTATATTCTAGGAGTCTTAAATTTCGTCTTTTCCATATTTCTTAGGGTTTTATTGTTTCAGTATAAATAGGGTTTTAATTCATTATGTAAGACATACTTGATTATTATATGAAAAATTAAAAGATTTCTTCCATGAACAATTTTACCGAACTTATTAAAGATGAATAATTTTTGTGACGTTCAAAATATCGGGTCGTGAGTTCTTCAATTTGTGAGTAAGGGGTTCATTGTATCATCGTTATCTTTGGATTACTTGTTTTATCTTGTTGGGTTCAAAATCCAAAACTATCCGGGTGAAATTTCGAGACTTTGTGATCAAGAGGTCGCTGGTTTAATATACATTCGGTTGCTTGATTCAATGTTTAGAGGTTAAATCCTAAATCTTTGTCGTATTTGGGCGTTCTTGGGATCCGGTTCATTCTTCCGTGGGTTCGATAGTGTGCGTGCTAACCAGGTTCGCATCAAAATGGCAATCAAACATTCTAAAAGTTAGAATTCAGGTGGAAAATGTCATTTTTCATGGAAAATTTTCAATCAAACGCAACTTGATTGAGTGCATGAAATTTGCATGGAAATAAAATATATGAAAATTATTAATTTAATGTGTTTGATTGGTTTAGTTTTCAATTTGAAAAATATTATATTTGCCCATTTTTTATTGATAGGTAGATAAGAAGAAAAATAGAGGGTGAATTACCTTGAAAAATAAAAACTTTCACTCCCTAAAAGAAAATGTTTTCCTTATTGTTTGGGAAAATATAGTCACTTGACTAAAAGTTGAAAAATATTTTTCATAAAAAAAAAAAATATCAATCAAACACCCAAAAAAATAAGAATTTCGGTGAAAAATGACACTATTTATGGAAGATAAAGCCAATCATTATTCATCATGGAACATGTCATTTTTTCACTCAAATTCCTACTTTTGAGGTATTTGATTGACAATTTTTTTTCATGAAAAATATTTTTTAACTTTTAGTCACGTGATCATATTTTCCTCAAAAACAAGGAAAATATTTTCTTCATGGAGTGATGATTTTTATTTTTCAAGTAATTCAATCTCTCTTATCTATCAACTCTCTCTCATCTACCCACCAATAAAAAATAGACAAGTATAATATTTTATAAGATAAAATATAAATCAATCAAACACATTTAATGAATAATTTTCATACAAATAAGTTATAGACAATTCAATTGTCTATAATTTATTTTTTTCCATGCAAATTCTATGCTCGCAATCAAACTCACCCTAAATGGTATATTCATTAAATGCAAAATCACGTGACTTGTTTAATTGAACATAAAAAATGTAGTCATATAAACTAATGGTTTAGAACCATTGTTGCTAAATAGCATTATTCTTTAATAAAACTATTAATGTAACACCAAACAATATATTGATACTCTATTCGTCATATAAAGATAAGTTTGTTTTCCATTTTTCGTATGTCCCAAATTATATGTCACTTGTGTAGTTAATTTTTTTAAATTTCTAATATATCCTAAATTATTGTGTTTTGTTATCAACAAGATTTATTCCTATTTAAACAATTATTAATGTAAGAGCATATTATGAAAAATGTAAGTAAAAATTATATTACTAATATTTTTTGTAATTTGAGTAGGGATGACAATAGGACGAGACGGGTTCGTGTCCCCCGCCCTGCTCGGCATTTTTTCATCCCTGCACCCGCCCTGTTACCCGTTTAGGGCGGGACCAAACGTTTGCCCCGTTTACGTACCCGTTTAATTTTTTTAAAGTTTTTGATGCTCCCATCAATTAAAGTGAGACAATAATATAATTATTAAAAATTAAATTAAAAATTATTTATTTTTAAAAAGTTAAATTATTCTAATATATTTTGTAAACTAGGGTTTTTATTGTTTATCAAAATAAAACAAGGTGGAGTCCTTGTTACCCGTCCCCAACTGATTACTCGATTCAGCGGGTAATCCTCGCCCCGTTCGGGGCGAAGCCCCACGGGTATTGGGTATGATGGGTTTTTTTTGTCATCTCTAAATATGTCCTAGTGGATGCAAGTGTATCTTTATGAGATGGATGAAGTATGTATTTTAAGGCACTGCATTATTTTATCTAAACTAATGGTATTGGGTAGGGTGAGCCATGAATCTATTGGCTCGGCTTATTCTCAAGGTGAGTAGCAGGCAAGAGCCGAGTATCGAAAATCTCATGCGAGCCACTTGTGAGCTCATGAACTGACTCATAATTGATTAGTGAAATGCAACTTGCACTAAAAATATAGAAATTGACAAATCGCGAGCGGGAGTCGATTCGTCTAATAAGCCAACCTGATAGTGAGCGAGTTGAGTGGCATGAGTTGGCCCATTTAACGCCCTATTTTCTAGGGGTGAACGCGATTCGATTTGGACGATTTGTGCTATATTTTCAATTCAAACTATTTCATACAGTTTGAAATTTTACCAAATCAAACCAAACCATTTTATTTTTTGAACCGAACTAAACCATAATTTGCGGTTTGGTTTGATTTTAATCCACGGTTTGCCTATCGACATTATAGTAATATATTTAAAACAAATTAATATATAAGTTTAAACGAGAACTAATAATAGTAAATATTAAATTACATTCATATTTACTATGAAACCCATGAATAAATTATTTTCAAAATTGGTTGCTAAAATATGTTAATAGAACAAAAATATCTTTCTTCATTTTTATTTACTTTTTCTTATTTGTCTTTTATATTATTACATAACACTTGGTAAAATGTGAAATCACATTCACCTACTATAGTTTGGTTAAAACTCATTTTATCCTATTAGTGAGATGTTAAATAAGAAGTGAACAAGATATGTTTAGATGTACAAAGATTGATAGAATTCAAGTTTATTGAGAATTGACGAAATTCATTCTCTAACTACTTTATAAAAGTAGAAGGTAGTAATACTAATTAGAGAGCTTTAACATTTTCACATAATCACATGCTATGTCCTTCGTTCTTCCAAATCACAAATAAGTTTATTAATCATCTAGGCACACAAACAATTATTTTTCTATTCAAATCACACTCACAAGTGTATAATAAGTTCAAAAACAATAAATAAAAGAAAGAACAATGGAAAAATGACTTGAATGAGAATTTGAGACTAACTGAAATAGAAGAGAAAAAGATGTGATTCAGATAGAAATTAGCAGACTAACAGATAAAATGCGACTGACGATTCATTCAACAATAGCAGGCAAACGTCAAATGTTTGAGAAATAAGAGTTTATGTTAGGGCTTTTGAAGTTTTTGGACATGATTTGCTGCCATAGTTTTGTTGAATTATGATTTGGATTGTTGAATATATATATATTCATTTAATATGATTTGTGAATAATTTTAGTTTAGTTAGATATCGGGTAAGAATATGTGTTGTGAACTTGTCAAACCATGAGCCAATAATGATGACTCTAATGTACTTTTTATGATTATTTCAATGGGCTATCTGTAATTTGTATTGATAAATTGGTAATTTTTTTTTTCTGAAAAATGAAAATTGTAAAATTTATAAGTTAATAAAATTCATATTTTAATTAAAAAATTTAAAAACGGTTTGGTTCGATTTTATGCGATTTTTGAAAATTGAAATTTAAACCAAACCATTTTGAAACGATTTGATTCAGTTTGATGAAAAAAAATCGTAGGTTCACATGGACCCAAATCAACAATTTCAATTTGATTTGCGATTTCGCAATTTTTTGTGCAGCCCTACTATCCTATGTGCAACTTTCACCTTAATTATGTTAAACTTCTATTTGGTAGACATTTTTTTCAAAATGTATTTTTCTCTTTCTTTTTTTCAATTACACATTTTTTAATAAAATAATATTATACGTAAATTCAATTTTTTTCTTAATTTTTAACCACACATTCTTCATTAATCAATTATTTAAAATTACATTTTCTCTCAAAAAATGACTACAAAACAGGGCTTATTCTTTTCTTGTTTTATTTTTTAATTTCGGGGTTCATCCGCAACGTGAAGAAACTGGAGGGGCTTTTAGGGAAAATCAAATTCCTCGTCTGGGCCCAAAACCCTAGCTATATAATTCGAGGAGTACACGTCTTCACTTCCATTGCTAGGGTTTTCCAAGCGTCAGACGCAGCTAATTCTTCTTTGTCGTCTTATTGCCCAAAGCCATGGTAAGCCTCTTCAACTGCGCCTCTTAATACATACACATCTATGAAAGTGTCTCTGTCTTTGACGTTATTTTCCTTTTGTACATGTTTATTATTTAATGGGGGATGGGCATTCTGAGGGGGGACAAATTTACACATTGTGTTAGTGTTAAATCTTTCATGATTTTGAGAATGTAATCGATTTGTTGGCGAATTAATTTCTGTCGAAATTTATTTGATTTTACATTTTGTTCAAGTAAATTTTTTGATTTGGATTCGATGCTAACTAGAAAGAATAATTGTTCTTTGGAAAAAAAAAATATTTATTTTGACCAGCGTGCCCATTTTGATTGATCCAATTGTTTTACGAGATTCATTTTTATGCTCATAAAGACAAATGGCTTCACATTGAAGTTCATTTTCACAAGGGCTCCTCCTAGGAAATAAATGTTTCTGTGGTGCTCTCTCTCAAAATATTTATGGGAGACTTGAATGGTTTACAAGAATGACAAGTAATTTACCAATACTATTGTTTAATTAATCTGTTCTATAATGTTGCAAAACTAGTATAGTCGGGAACATTATTCGCCATCCGAGTTCTACTAATTAGAAAATGTAGAGGTGTTAGATTTTTTTTTTATCTGCAGGAGGAAATGGGCTATCATTTTGCTCGTTTTTTCACGAGGTCTAATTTTTCTTTTATTGTCTCTACTTATCCAAGGAATGCTGATCACAGTTGATTAATATATTGCTCAACTTTTCCAAGTAAATTGAATGAGGGATCTTTTGAACAAGCATGATAAATTGGATTTTATGTTTTTATGGAGATTCATTTCATTTTGTCATGTAATAGTCAAAGAGAAAGACCAGAGAGCCCAAGGAAGAGAATGTCACTCTCGGACCTGCCACTAGAGATGGAGAACTAGTATTTGGTGTTGCCCACATTTTTGCTTCATTCAACGACACCTTCATTGTAAGTGTTACAGTTTGCAATTCTTGATTGATGTCTGTTGTGCACATTTAGAAAGCAGGAAACAACTGTTTGACATGACCTTTTAATCACATTGGCTTTGTGCTTGCAGCATGTGACTGATTTGTCTGGTAGGGAAACCATGGTTCGTATTACAGGTAGAGGGTTTATGCTTTTGGTTTAAATACTATGGTTTTCTGTTTTTTTGGGCTGTAAAATCTTCATGGTTATTAGTTTTGATTATGTTTCTTTTAAATTGTGATCTCCTGGGTGAATCGGTGACATATTGTTCAAAACTTGGAATGAGTTGTGGATCATGGCTGCTGATGTTCTTTACAGCTATTAAGACACTTTTAGTTTTGTCAAAGTAAATGTGTACTTGAACAATTTGCAACATAGCTGTAAGGTTGATGGGTATTTTGCAATTAAATTCAATGTTTTCCTTCACATGCCCTGAATTATTGAAGATCTCCCTTAATTTTTTTATTTTTCAATTCTTGATCATCTCGTTCCTTTGGGATTGCAGGTGGTATGAAGGTGAAGGCTGACAGGGATGAGTCTTCCCCATATGCTGCTATGCTTGCAGCACAGGATGTCTCTCAACGATGCAAGGTTTAGGTTTTTTCCCGTGTTTGTAACAAAAGGGACATAATTTTCTCAATTCTGAATGATTGTATACAAATTAAATGGAAAATCGTACAGATTACTGGTTAACTGTTTTACTGCTTGGAATTTTGCAGGAACTTGGGATTAATGCACTTCATATTAAGCTTCGAGCAACTGGTGGGAACAAAACTAAAACCCCTGGTCCTGGTGCACAGTCTGCACTTAGAGCCCTTGCACGTTCAGGCATGAAGATTGGCCGCATAGGTATATAATTTTTTGAGATTTAGTTGGCCTTGACTTGGCATTAAGAAGTATAATCATAACTCTTCCTATGTCATCCTTGCAATCAATCCTAAATCCATCAAGTGTCAGTTTGTTCATACATTCACATTTGCATGCAATCTCCTTTTTGGATGGAAAAGTAGACATCTAGCTTTGATTTACTAAATACCAATGATCAAATGCCCAACATTGATTCCTCCTTTATTTGAATTATTTATTTCGTTCTGTAAAAATGCTTTCAAATATTTTTGTTAATGGGCTGAATCATTTAGTGGTAATTACTTATTTGATCTTCTTTCAGAGGACGTGACTCCAATTCCTACCGACAGCACTCGGAGAAAGGGTGGCAGAAGAGGAAGGAGGCTGTAACTTGTCCTCTCTTCTGGCGTACTTATGGTTTTCTATTGGATCTCTTTAGTTGCAAGTTTGTCTTTTCCTTTTAGTGCCAAAACATTATGCAGTTTAAAGGAATTTTGTTGACATTTAATCATGATTTTGATGGAATTCAAGCTAAGTACCATATGCTTTCTGCTCTTCCATCCAGGGCTTTAAAATAAAATTTCTGTTATTAAACCCTGCACGGTGCTTAGACGTTGCACTGATGCACATTGAAGAGATCATCGTTTGCTTGCCATTCAGTTGCTGTTAGATGTCACGAGAAGGTTCTTAATTTTTTCTTCGTCTGTCCAGGTCCTCCGGGACGTGTATTATTTTGAAGAGCATGTTTGGCACAATTTTTTTTCAAAAATCATTTTCAATCCTGGAACGCAACTTCTCTTCATTTTTAAAATGCATATTTTTCAATTGGAAAAATTATTGTCAAACATGCTCTAAATACGATTTATAATTTAAAATATAAAATAAAATAAAAATAAGAGTAGGATGCCAATTCTCCATGGCAGTGGGGCAACAACACGGGGTAAAAGCAAGATCTTTTGTCGTTCTTATGTGTTTTGGTAGAAATTTTAATATAGATTTTAAACTAAATCAAAGTTTACCATCAATTTTAACATTTTATGAAATTCACAATTTTCGACCATATATTTCATTAACTTTTATCAAAATTTATTAATAATATAATTTTAATCCTCACCAAATAGGAGCGTAAAATCTTGTTTAATATGAAGTACCAATTGCTATATCGCAATCTAAAGATCTTGATAGAAGAAAGAGTTCTGCTTGATTGAATAAAGTCCTCTTTGAGTCTAATTATTAAAAATTTATATACCAAACATGAGCAATAATTTATACAAATACACAAACAACAAGCACTTGTATGTCCACATGAGAGAAAAATGAATGATTATATACAAGTCTCAACGGCCAAAAACACCTTTACTTAAAACGAACTCCACTGAACAAAAGTCCCAAATCATTCATATCCAATTTCTACTCCTCCATTCAATATTCATCACTCTACTATGAAAATTGCCTCACGTGCAAGGCAAATTTCCCAGGGTCAATAGAGGGGGCAGGTCTGTACCTGTAGCATAATTCCTCTACAATAATCTAACCAAAACCATTACCATCATTACATAAATTTACCCCAAAAAAAAAATGATAAATCCACCAAACTTTGACATTTTCCCTCCCATAAAACCTCAATCTTGAAACACACACAACACGCACTATTGACAGTTCAGGAAATGACAAACGTATTGCATTCTTCCCCACTAAATTTGTCTTCAACTTCAAGCTCTGTTACACTTGCCCTCAAACATTGATGGGCTTCACCAACAGGCTTTTCTTAACGATAAATCCCTTTTTAATGGGCACCCTGAAGCTTTTTACATGAGAAATAATGGTATACAAGACCAAGAAGAGGTAGAACAACAAGGAGGAGAAGGGGATCAGTTTTCTGTTTTGGAAGTTTTAGTGAGTGTTTTTAGGAAATCTTTGATGGGTTGTCGGAGTACAGCAGCGGAGAGTGGCGGCGTTGAGAGGCTGACGGAGATTGGGTGGCCTACAAATGTCAGACATGTAGCTCATGTCATTTTTGATAGGTTCAATGGGTTTCTTGGACTCCCTGTTGAGTTTGAACCTGAAGTTCCTAGAAGACCTCTCAGTGCGAGGTTAGTTAATGTTTTCAATTTCACCCCACCACCAAATCGAGTCACGAGTTCGATTCATTTTTCTCGATTAAAAGTTTAATTTTTTCATACAAGGTGGTTACCCGGAATATGAGATTGACTAGAAACACTAATTGTGTAGCTTTTCTTTTGATGAAATTGTCAAGATGAAGTAGAAATTTATACTAGTTACACAATCAAACTATAAATGGATCGGAAAATGTCATGGAGACTGTTAGGGGATAAAATCTGACATCGAATAAATATGAAAATGTAAACTAATTTATAAGGGTTTGATTTTTACTTTTCTTATTAAGGTCGACTTTTTAAGATGGAAACCCGAGCCTAGAGTCCATTTAGCTCAAACGAACAATTCGATTTGATTAAGATTCAAAAAATGAACACGCAGATTTAAAGATTTGTTTGCTCAAACGAGTCATCATCTTGTTGAGGCATGTTAAGGGATAAATCTCATATCGAATAAACAACATAGATCAATTTATTAGGTTTTGAGTTTCTTAATAAGGTTGACATTTTAAAATGGAATTCTCGAGGCTTGATTCAAAGTTATTACAAAACATTATCATCGAGCTTAAGTATTGCTCGTTTAAACTCTTTACGTATGTTAGTATATCGTGAAATGTAATTTGTGTGGTGTTTATAATCTAAAAGGGGGCAATTGACACAAAATGTCATTACCTTTCAATGTTATTGTGCAAAACGTCTTACCTTTCACATTTTTTTTTTGCATTTTCACCCCTGTCTTCCACATTTCATTGCACAAAAGGTCATTTTCATCCATTTTTTCAATAAAATGATGATTTTACCCTCCTATTCAAGTAAAATATATATATATATATATATATATATATATATATATATATATAATTGCAATCGTAGTCCTAAATTTTTCAAAACACTACAGCTTAATCCTAAATTCTCCACCACCACCACTTTCACAACCCTACCAAGCCGCCACCTATTGATCCACATAGTAACACCTTCCGGCTACCATGCCCGTCGGACTCCACCACCACCACAGCTGTAATGGTGGTATCAGTTTGCAGGAATTATGCCCCAGAAGTTGAAGGAATTGGACCAGTAGTTATCGATTTGTGAAGAATATCATTTAACTCCAAAATTTGGCAAACAAGTGCAATAATTTCTGCAATTGAGCAATTACCCAATGTTTTTTGACCCTGAATTTCATTTCCCCCGTGATGATTGGTGTATTGAATCACATTTGAGCCATGAACTGATGGAAGAAAACCTCCTTCGCGGACGGGTTATTCTTGAGCCATGAACTGTCATTTTTAGAGCAAATTGGGGACAACCCATATGTTCATTGGATACGCCATGAAAAGTAAGCGCTTGTGTTGTGGTCCGCGATAATGGGTCCCACCACCAGCGTCGAAACATTCGTCTGAAAGTCTCGCAGGCCCTATGCTCGAAAACGTAGCTTGCTGGTTTTGATTTTGTTCGTTTATAGATGATTGGTGACCATGGAAATGGGCATCTTGATGTGTATAATTCACTGAAATGTTGGGCATGGCATGCATGTTGTCGGAATTGGAGATTTCGGTCGTTTATGGGAATGTGAGCGTGCCATTTTGCCTCGATTTCCGGGGAATTCAGGTGGGTTCGAGGTAGGGGAGAGTGAGGCGAGGCTGGTGGTGGTGGTGGAGTCCGGCGGGCGTGGTGGCCGAAAAGTGGTACTATGTGGATCAATAGGTGGCGGCTTGGTAAGGTTATGAAACTGGTGGTGGTGGAGAATTTAGAACTAAGCTATAATGTTTTGAAAAATTTAGGACTATGATTGCAATTAGTTATACATTTTTCGTTTTGTTTTTTTTTTTTTTATTTGAATAGGAGGGTAAAATCGTCATTTTATTGGAAAATTGATGAAAACGATCTTTTGCGCAATGAAATGTGGAAGGTAGGAGTGAAAATGCCAAAAATGAAAGGTATGGATGTTTTGTGCCAATTACCCATCTAAAAGGTCATGAGACCTTAAAAATGATATTATTTTTCGATTTTCATGATTTTTGATTGGCTAGTACACTGCCCAAGCTCAAGTCTACGTTATCAACTTTGATGTTATTCTTTGTATAGTACAAGAGTTTTTGGAGTTTCGACAGAGTCTATGCAGCTTTCTTTCGACTCCAGAGGTAATTGTTTGCCTACAATACTTCTAATGATGCAAAGACGCTTGTATTGCCAAGGTGGACTGCAGGTAACATCACACTATGAATATGAAAAAAATTATTTTTTTGGTCGTAAAATTAATATAAAACAGAATATTCGATTAAGTAGTTAAAAATCTTTCTATATTTATATCGTTCCAATTTGGAAGAAATTCATTAATACATAGCCATCTGTAGGCAGAAGGAATCTTTAGAATTAACGCTGAGAATGGCCAGGAAGAGTATGTTAGGGAACAACTAAACAATGGAGAGGTGCCTGATGACATTGATGTTCATTGCTTAGCAGGTCTTATTAAGGTACTGCTCTGCGACTTGATCTTCTTCTTTCGTTCTTTTTGCGTCACAAAGTGTTCTTATATAGGTTACTGATCATTTATTTGCCCTACAGTATGAAGATAATTCAATAGATTTTTTTAAAGTTAGACAAAGTAGCCATTCTGCTGGTTGTTCTTATATACGCCTCTTTCTTTTATGCATCTACTGAATTGTGGCATGTCTGATTTTTTAGCTTATCTGATAAATGTTGCATTAATTTATCGGTGTTGGTGCTCTTTAGGCTTGGTTTAGAGAACTTCCTCGAGGGGTGTTAGACCCTCTTTCACCAGAGCAAGTTATGCAGGCTCAATCAGAAGACGAGTGCACTCAGCTGGCAAGGCTACTCCCGCCTACAGAGGCTGAGCTATTGGACTGGGCGATAAATTTGATGGCCGATGTTGCTCAGTTGGAACATCTGAATAAAATGAATGCACGTAATATTGCCATGGTATTTGCACCAAACATGACTCGGGTGAGTAGAAATAGACTGTCCTCCTATAATCAGTTAAGTCCATAAGCATAATCTAGGAAAAAAATCTCCTTTTCCTATGAGAATTCTTTTTCCGCGTTTGAGGATGGCTAACTTTTTACTGGGTGCAGATGTCCGACCCTTTGACAGCATTAATGTATGCAGTACAAGTTATGAATTTTCTCAGGACTCTGATAGAGAAAACCTTGAGAGAAAGAGAAGATTCTGTAGTAGATGTAGCTCGTGTAAAACAAATTGAACCAGCTGATGAAGATGATCATCATGGGACCGGGGAACCAATAACCCGGAAGGCCACTGAGGTAAGTGAAGATGACCAAGTTAACGTAACAAACGAACCACTACCTAATGATGCAGAAGACTCTTCGCAGGCAGAATTTAACAGTACTAGCAATGAAACGCCTTGTTTTCTAAGATCTACCGAGAATATCTTTCCCAATGGAAAGGAACGTATGGATGTGACTTGCCCTATCAGTAGTACGAATCATGTTGACTCGACAAAGGATAGAGTTGGAGACGGTAACACTTCTGTGAGGATCAGACGGTCCCAATCGAAAAGACGAAGGACTAAAATGGACCGATCAAGTAAGAATACAGCCAAAAAAGTTATTCAGCTAACTGTAGTCCATGTTTTCGAGAACTCAGAAAAGAGCAAGGAAAAAAGCATCGCTAGCCTCTTAAATTCACAAACAGAATGTGTCGAAGCCTGGAGGTTAAGTTCGTCAAATTATGCTTTTGGACGATATCAGGGACGTCAGATGTGCCAACTGATGGAAGATGTTCTATGCATTTTGATTTTTGTTTGGAGATCATGTGCACGATTCATTCAAGTGCTATTCAATTCTGCGGGTTAATTCTCAAATTTCTTTGTCTCACTATATTTCATGCTTCGGAATTTTGTAATTTCAGTGTAATGAATCTTGTTTAGCTTGAAAAAACTTATATTGTTATTTCTTAATGTAACTTATTTCATCATTTCCTCTCAAGTGTGATGATCTTTCATACGGCACCATAGAACATGTGGGATATTTCCATTTTCTTTTGCTTATTAAGTAAAAGTTTAAATTATTCCTTAAGTACAGAAAATACATACAGATTTTATACATAAATTCAAATTGAAAGCATTCTGTCCATCTGTGTTTTAATCATCTCTATCCAATTTGAATTTTTGTACCAATGTTGTATGTATTTTCTGTACCTATAGTACCGTCGGACTAGCTTTTGAAATAAGGATGAGGAATGCCTATAGAACTTCATCAGTATAGCAAATAATGGTGTATGCATTTCAAAAAAAATAGAGATGATGTCATTATTTCAAATTTTAATGGTTAGAATAGTTTTTTTTTTTTTTTTTTTTTGGAGAATGTATGGTTGAAAAAGAATGAAATTTTTTTGATTTACTTGTAATATTATTTTATGAAAGATTGTTTGGTTGAAAATAGGGAAAATAAAAATAAAATAAAATTTAATGGGGGCCAAGGAAAGCTCAGTTTGAGTACCAAGAAAAAATAAATAAACTTTAAATGCATTTTCTAAAAATTTTTGAATGTAAAAAGATAGATAAGAGTCTCGTAAAAAGCTTTTTAATATAAATTGTAAAATCTTAGGTATTTAATCAATTATTATTTTATATTTTTGTTGACTTTAAAGAATTTTAAATAAAATATTGTTTTTTACATTTAAAGATATTATTATTTTAGACCCCAACATTAGTGGGATATCAAAAAATTTATTCTTTAAGCGAAATTATTATAGATGAACATTCATCGAGATTTTAGTGTATATAACCCAATCGAAAAGGGATAAAAATAGATCCGACAATTTTGAGAAGCTGGATCCAGGTCGGACTCCCAGTCAATTCCCATTGAACCAAACAATCCCCAAATTAAAGAACATATCGCCCCCGTTCCCAAAATTGTGTTCATTTATCTGCAAATAGTGATCATTTCTACGAATCCAATTTTTCATCTGATGCGCGGATCGTATTTCAGAATGAAATTTCATTGCTTTGGCAGGAAATTCTTCCACTCTTCACCTTCGTTGACGCCCATTCAACTCCCATTACCGATGTATGTAAGCTTTAATATTAATCCTTTTCTGCGTCAATATTCTGTCTTTTATGTATACTTCTGTTAGATTATAGAGCAACACTTGATGATATTTTTGGGTGCATTAAGACTTGAATTTTAGCTTAAAAGGTCAACTACTATTACTAAGAGTAGTCCAAATCTTTATATCTTGGTCTATATATTTAGGCATCTAACGGAAGTGGGATTTTGACATGTCCACAGAAGATGGTGCCTCATTTGAGCAGAGCAATATTGAAATTCGTGTACTCATTTTTTAGTCATAATTGGATCCAATTATTTGTTAGAACTTAACAGGTTCTGACCATATTAAGACTTGGATTCTATCTTAAAATGTCAACCTAACAGAAGTACCCCAAATCCTTATATGTGGGTCTATATTTCGATTTTTAATTGATATAAGATTTATCCCTTAACACAGTGATTTTACTGGATTGTAGGGAGACTCATTTGTGGTATGTTATGCCCAGTGAAGTGAAGAGCGAAGCTTTATTGAACCAGTATTTGGATATTCTACCTCCGCGTGAGAGAGATAATGTGTTTCAAATGCGGGGTGAGGAGGCTAGGAAGAGAGCCCTGCTAGCTCGTGCATTGGTCCGCACAACCATTGCCAGATGTATGTTAAACGTTTATTTTAATTTGAACATACTGTATTTTCTTGTCCTTATTAAGATTTCAAGTTGGAGTCTGAATTGGTTATATATATACAGTTTAAACTAATTTCTTTATGAATTCTGTATTTCAAGTTTGGGAGCTATGAGTTAATCAAATAAGGGCACTGTTAATTGTTTTCTTCTTAGTTTAAGGCTTTTAGAGCATTTTCAAGACTTTTTAAATACGAAATGCTCTTTATTTTAAAGAAATAATGCTTAAAAATAAGCTCTAAGAGTATCTCCAAGAAATTCTTTATTTATAAAGAGCATCTCATGTATTATAGAGAGTATATTTAAATTTAAAGAGTCAAAATTTTCACGCACTCCAATAACTCTATATTTTGGCTATTTATATTGTTTTTCTCAAGAAACATTTATGAATTTCTCATCATATTTTAACCTTAAGGGGTAGCTTAATTGGTCAGGTTTTGGGTTTGCTCTTCAATGGTCACCAGTTCGAGTCCACTGAGGTGAGTATTCGACTGTAAACTTCAGGGCCCCGTAGAATTAGTCGAGCTGAGCGTAAGTTACCCCGGACATCCACGGTCATTAAAAAAAAAAAAAAAATCTCATCATATTTTATTTAAAATATTTTTTTATATGTGAACGGCAAATCAATTTTAATGTAGTTTGAATAATTTAAGAAGTCGAGTATTAAAATCTGTGACTTATTAAATACAGACATTGTACATTAAGAATAGAGAATGAGTTTGACTCTCTAAATTTGAAGAGTAAATCCACTTTCTATTTTAAAAAGTTAAAATAGAGAGTCACTTAGAGCTTATTTTTAAGCATTAGCTCTTTAAAATAAATAACATTTTGTACTTAGAGAGTCTTAAAAATGCTCTAAGAGACTCTATTTTAACTTTTTTAAGATAGAGAGCCAAACACACTCTCTATTTTTAATATACAGTGATTGCATTTCGTAAGTTACATATTTCAATACTCTACTTCTTAAACTATTCAAACCATATTTAAATTGATTGGTCATTGGCATTTAAAAAATTATGTTAAATAAAATTGAGGAGAAATCAATAAATATTTTTTGAGAAAAGCAAAATGAAGACCAAAATAGCGAGAATTATTGAAGTGCATAAAAATTTTGACTCTTTATAATGCATAAAATGTTCTTTATAAATAAATAGTCTATTGGAAATGCTTTTAGCAGTTTAAGTTTATCTGCAAACTATGCCCCTGTTTGAGCTTCACTCTTTAAATTTTTTTTCTCAAACTCATCTTCAATCACATTCTCCCAATAAATTAATTTTGGACGCAAACCATTTTTTTTCTACTTTTTAACCGGACATTTTTCAAAAAATCACTATTACAAAATTTATTTTTCTTAAAATAATTAAGTGCTTGATATGTGAATTAAAGATATTAAATGTTTCAGGAGCGTTTGCATTAATTCCCACATTGTGTAACCTAAACGGTTTTATTTTGGATTTATATTTGGAACTTATTTTGTGTACAAATCAATTGAATAAAGATAATGATATATATGATGACGTCCATCTGGAATTAAAAGGTAATCAAGTTGGGAAAATATTTGCATTTTAAATCTTACTGCCTCGGAATTGTATTTTTTCTCCCATGCGTTCTTTAGTAGAATTCATACTTAACCATAAATTGGACTGCATCTCTCTGCTGAAACAGTCAGTGAAATGCTTGTATTTGATGTGAAGTTTACATGATTTTCGCAAAAATATAATGTTATTTGGTAGATCAGATAAATTCCCAAGTTAGTCCAAGATCATTGAGGTTCAGAAAGAATGTTCATGGGAAGCCTGAGGTTAGTTTTAAATTAATTTTTACTCTTTTTAGTGTCATTCAACTATCTATGCTTACACTTTCAACAGTTGTGGAATGTTTTGGCAGCTTGAATGGCAATTCAGTGATCAATGGGTTTCACCTCCTTTGCATTTCAACATCTCACACACTTCTTCTTTGGTAGCTTGTGGAGTAACCATCAATTCTCAAGTTAGTGCTGTGATAATTCTCGCTGTTGGGTTATGCAATCGATTTGATAACTTTTTTTTTTTTTTTTTTGTTTTCTTTACCTGCTGTTATGATGAGCTGAAAAGGCTTGTCTGGTGTGATTTCAAAATATAGATTGGCATTGACGTGGAAGAAAAACACAGAACTATAAAACACAGTATCTTGTCTTTCGCTCGACGATACTTCTCTAGAGATGAAGTTCTGTTCTTAGCTGATATTTTGGACCCTGAAGTTCGACGCCAGGAATTTGTAAAATTATGGACACTCAAGGTCTTACTCATTAATTTTTCATCTTCCTTCTTCAGTTCATCCAACTTATTTGTGGACCTATTGATAAATGAATCTTACTTGAAATGCAATGCAAAACAATATTCTCCAAATTCACGGTTTTTCACTTGAAGGCAATTTATTTCCAGGAGGCATATGTCAAAGCACTGGGAAGGGGATTTTCTGGCGCGCCTTTCAAGACATTTACTATTCGCTATAAAGGAGGTAGCTTTAGTCTGTTGGAGAATTCAAATTCTGAGGTTTGTTAGGAAATTTCTTTTTGAAATTGAATGTGAAGTAATTACTGTTTAGATTATGTATTCCATCTTACCATTATTTTAGATTGAACGCGAAGTATCTGGATTGAACCCACATGGTAGAGATTTTTTAAATGCTAGTCTATGCTATCCTTCTTGTATTTTCTTCATTGTAGATCTTGTTTTGGAGGAGGGGGGGGGGGGGGGGGGGGGACCTTCTAGCCACAGGTCTTTCATTTCTATTAGGAAAAAGAGTAACACAAATGAACACAAACAATTGGACAGATATCCAAAAGAAAGAAAAGGAGAGAGTGACAATTTCTAAATAAGCTTGAAGTCCACATGTTGATTATTTACCAAAAAATGAAGAGGAAAAGGGAAAAGCTCACACCTTGTCATGTCAAGGTTGAGTGTCGAAAGCACATTTTTATCCCTGAATATTGCAACTCTCTGTCCAAAATAGATGTTTAATTTGTAACCAATTCTCCTCAGTCCTCTCCTGCTAGTTGTATGTGCATGCTTGTTTACTTAAAATGAACAAGATCCTATTCTTCACTTTGTAGGTTTTGAAATTTGTATTTCAAATTTTAGTGAGACACTTCTTTTTCAGTATCTGTTTCTTCATTTAGTTATTATAGAATTCATTACTTCATCTGGTTACAAGTCGAGTGTGCTCTCATGCTCAGGAAATAGTAGTGGATTCTTTTGATGATCCCATGGAGCTTACAAGTAATTGGCAGTTTTTGCTCTTAGAGTTGGCCGGTTCTCATTATGCAGCCATTTGCGTGGAAAATAATGGTGCCATTGAAGGTATTACTCAAAATTTGACACGAGTTAAGGAATATCAATAGAGAAAAGCTTGACCCTGTATGTTTATCTGTAGGCAATAGTACTAGTCCGGTCAACTTGACAGTGTGGAAGACGATTCCATTTTTAGAAGATGAATGTGTTTCTGGAACTGACGCAGTTAAAACAATTAGGGCTTGAAATAGTTATATCTGTGTTGTCTTATTCATTTGACGGTGATCTACAGCCTCGTCTATTGGCAAAAAGTGCAGTTGGCTAGTGCAATGGTGGAGCAATTTGCACGAAGTGGCCATTTTTTACTTGAAGGTGCATTTTTGGGCATAAATGGTGAGTAGAATGATTTTCACAGGGAAGAAATTTAAAATTTCAGAGCAATGTCATTTTTCTAAACATTTATTCAGTGTACACACGATACATTCATAGAGATTTTGTGGTCAAGTTTGATACTTGATTTGTCCAATTATATTGTCTGTGCTTCAGATGCATTTCCTGTCCTTGTAACTAGGCTGTGTACGATGCATAAAACTTGCAAATGCACTAATTTACTCAATGCAAATTATCTGTAGATTTAACCTTAATGAAGTTGTTGCTTCATTTTATTTGCTTTTAAAATTTCTATGGCTGAAATTTCCGTGTGAAAAATGATTATCTGATATTTTTACAATTCTTCTCATCTGTTCCATGTCACTTAGTGATCCTGTTGAGTCATTCTCAAAATTTTCCGCCATATGCACCATTCAAGTTTTTGGACTCATCTAGATACACATGTCCTTCCGTGCAGTTATAATCTTGTTGAGAAAGTTACTTTTTGCTGATGACATGCTTTGTCGCGTCTAGTCGTGTTCAGCAGTGCGTCCTTGGAGTTCAAGATATGAACTGGGTGCGAATCTCACTGAGTGAATAGCGACACTGTATTTATAGAATTCTTGGGTTCTCCAGGTGAGTGAATAATGAGTAGTGAGACTGCATCAACCCCAAGGTTTTTTCGAGCTTCTACTCTGCTAGTATTGTATTTGTGTTTTGACACATGTTTGAGAAGTTCTTAGGGTAACTGGCTGGCTTCATCTTTGTATTAACTCAGTAGTTATTGATTGATTATCTGAACTTTTTAGTCGAGTTCAAGTTATTGCCTGTGGCTAGATATTTTTTTAGTCGATATTTATTTTTCTTACTGCACTAACGTGTCTCGCCAAGTGAGAGTAGTAGGCCATGTCACGTGTCTTGAGGCATGCGCAGAACATATCATGTATTTGATACGTGGAATTGAACAATATTAAGAAATATAGAGGTGTAAATTATCTATTCATTTAATACATTATCATTATAAATGCAATTAGCATTTCTAAATATGAGAAAGAAAGTTTATTTTCCCCAACTTTTCTCCTTTACACTCGTGTCACCACTCACCAAAGAAATGTGGGATTCTTCTCCCATCACATTGCCTACCATGTTAGGTAGGTGTTTTCTTTTAATTACTTTTAAGTCAAAACTTCATTTTATTCATACATTTCGTAGAATCTTTCGGTAACAATAATTATTCACTGATTATTACACATTTAGTACGACCTACAATTTATAATTACTTAAAAATTTAATTTAATCATCTAGCAAATATGGTAGTGAGACTTGATTGCTTGTTATATCCGTTTTATTCTCGATTTTTCTTTTTCTACATTTGTTCCTGGTTCTTTATCAATTAGATGTGGGATTACTTGTTGGTTGCGTGTGTTTGTCTATTTAGTCTATTTATCCGATAGATGGGAAAACAATAGCCCAAGAAGTGTCTAGCATGCAAACTAGTTAATAATTTAATGCTATGCAAACCACTTGATGGTGTCGATCGACCACCTTCATGAGGGATCGACGATCGCACCAGAAGGAAGTTGGTTCTATTGCAATTCTAGTAGAGCACACACGTACAACTCTTATTTGAATTTACCAAGTGGCCCACTCACTCCACCCGTGCAACCAAACTCCCGAAATTATGTCCAATGATATTACATAGGAATAAAATGGAGTGCTAATGTGCATGACCCGCCTAAGGTAGTCGATTGACCTACTCCACGTGAGGTCAATCCATCATACTTCCAATGGTTGGTCGATGATAACAAGTTCGGAGGTGGACATTATTGACACAATCTAGACCCACTCAACAACTGAACAATAGTTACGCCCTCCACTAACCAAAATTGCTTAGGAGATGAAAAAATCTTTCAGCATGTGAGAAAATCGTCGATATACAGACGCAAATTTATAGTCTATGAACATCCAAAGAGTGTCAGCTATAAGGATGGCTTTTTAACTAAATTTCTACTCACCAAAACTGAACAATGGTCACACTTTCCACTCACCATAACTGCTTAGGAGATGAAAAAATTGTCGACGTGTAAGAGAAAATCGTCGATATACACACGAAAATTTACTGCCTATAAACATTCAAAGAGTGCCAAGTATAAGAATGTCTAGTGGTGTCAAAACGGGTGGTCCGGACGGTCTGGACTGACCCGCTCACGAAAAAGCCCTCATCATGCGGGCTTTCCGGGCCGGGTCGGCCCGGACCGCTAAAAATGTAGCGGTCCTAGTTGACGGGTCGGCCCATATTTTTTTCCCAATTTTTTTTTTTCCAAAATTGTTACTTAAAAAATAATTTTTTTTAATTATAGTAAAAACTAAAAATCGATAAAAATTATATAACATTGATTTAATTTTCAATAAATTTTACATAAATAACAAAAATATTACAATTTTTTAAACAATATTTTGCCTAACTTGACAAATTAAACGATTTTTAACTATTTATGAATTTATAATTAAAGTACATCCCAACTAGGTTGACACCTACTTAACTATAATTTCATCATTACAACTCAAATTCTACTCATCTTGAGCTACATTAAGATTTCTAAAGTTTTGAGCAATATCGTCAACAACTTTATCTTGCATTCTTCTATCTGCAAAAATCAGTCTTTCACGCATATGATAGCTTCTAAAATATCTTCTTTCATCTAGCACCATGTTACTTACACTAAAAGCAGACTTCGATGTCACTGTTAAGACTGGAACTGTTAGTAGATCTCGAGCTATTTTTGATAATATTGGATATGACCGTTCATTTAACTTCCACCATTGTAAAATATTTAAGTTATTAACCTCATCTTGTGGAATTAAACTGTAGTGATCAAATTGATAATATTCTTCTAATTCAGCAGGTGTATCATTCTCATTTGAAACTGAACTAGTTGTAGATGAAGTATAAGACACCTTGCGTTTCTTCTTGGCTATTAGAGAAAAGAAAGAATTTTTACATTTAGAAGCTGTAGCAAAACTCGTATTAAAAGGAACGTTTTCATTATTACCATATTTCATAAAATAGCTATTGTACATTTCATTAATAAAAAATTCTATTTCCTGATTTGAAACACTTATATTGAAAGATAAAGTTTCAGAAAGTTGTTCCATAGCACACTGAACTTCAAAAAGTTTAATACGAAGATCCATCACATCTGCAATCGTAAAAATCATTGGCATATTTTCGTAATATTTTTGAAACTTGTCCTCCATTGTACAAACAATATCATAGAAAAATGGATCGTCTTTATGACTTGAAAATTGATTAGCAATTTCTACAAATTGTAAAAGCACAAGATTATTTGTTGGATAATAAACTCCGAAACTAATTTTAGTTGTCTTATATAATGGTTTCAAAATTTTCATGACTTTAAATGCAACTTCCCAATCAAAATCATCTAATTGAAATTGATGTTGCTTTAAATTAACGAAATCATTAATAGCATTTGTGTAACCAACACACGATTTTAACATAAGATATGTTGAATTCCACCTATTTGGAATATCATCAAAAAAATTTCTTCTCCTCAATCCAAGATTTTTACAAATTTTTCCAAATTCTTGTCGTCTAGAATCTGAACAAGAAATGTAGTTAATACCTTCTCTAATTTTATGTATTTGTGGTGTTATTAATTTTAAATCATCTTGCACTACTAAATTATATATATGACAAACACACCTCATATAAAATAATTTAGAGTCAAATGAGGGATTAAGGGTCATTTTCAAAAGATCAATACATGTAGTATTTGCACGAGCATTATCAAAACTAATGCTAAATAAATTGCTGAATACATTAAATTCATTAAAAATCTGTAATAAATTCTTACACAAATTTATTCCATTATGTGGATATTCAAGTAAGCGAAAAGCAATAATTCTTTTGTGAAGTAACCAATTATTATCAATAAAATGTGCAGTGATACATGCATAACCATTGTGATTATGTCCAGATCACCAATCAGATGTAAAACACATAACTCCATCAAAGTTATTAAATTTAGTTATTAAATTTTCAGTCATTGTATGAAATAATTTCAAGATATTTGATCGAGCAGTATTTCTACTTACAGACCGATAAGCGGGTTGAACATACTTTTGCATAAATTCTTCGAAGTATCGATCTTCTGTGAAAATAAAAGGCATCTCCCTTGTTGCCAAAAATTCAGACATTCCTACTTTCATTCGATTATGCGAATAAACAAAATTAGAAAAAGTAGTCGATCCACTAGTATTAGTAAAAACACTAATTTGAGCTTGTTTTGGATCTAAATGCCCTTTTTCATTTATATGTTTCTCTTTGTGTCTTCTCAATGTGCCCGTGCCTTAACCTTTAACCCATGCATAAACCTTTCTGCAAAGAGTGCATATTACTCTTTTGTTTGGTTCATCTACTGTAAAGATTTCTCAAACATCAGATGTCTGCTTTTTTCTCGTTCCCTGTTGAGAATATCCAATATTTGGATCATTATCATCTTCTAAATTTATTGGAGAACTACTATCATGAAAATTGACATTTTTTGAAGAAAAATCATGAGAATCCATAATTTTTGAAATAATAAGATGAAAAGAAAGTACAAAATACTAAATATTAAAATACTTGCTGAAAATATTAAGAGAGAATGAGAAATTTTTGCTAATTTTTTTTGCTTTTTCACTTCACAATAACACAATTTTTTCACTTCACAATAATACAATTTATAAAAAAAAAAAATTATTACCATTGCATTTGATTTGATTTTAAACGGTTAGATTGGAAAAAAAATTAAAATAACTTATTTCACGTCTCGTGACTGCAGACAGCTTTTTTAATTTAATTTTTTTTTTTAAAACACCCGCTAGCCCGATTTTTGTGAAATCGGGGCAGACCGGTTTCACAACCGGACGGCCCGTGATTCGGCCCGTTCGGTTAACAGGCTAAATCACGGTCCGGGCCTCTTTTGAGCGGGCCTGGACGGCCTGAGTGATCTGCACATCTTGACACCACTAAGAATGCCTCTTTAACTAAATTTCTTACTTAGATACTTCCCTTTTATTGCCATATTAATTTTTTATCTTCATATACTCACTCTCACGTCGGAGGCAATGGGGGAATAGTCCCAAACTCTTTTTTTGATAATAACTAGGTGACTGAAGTGATTGGCAACACCTTGCTCCTCTAAGGAAAACTCAAGGTCGTGACATGATAAGTTCGCTATCAATTTCCAACAAATGTAATATGTTTTTCTATTACTTCTACGTTGGTAGTTCTTCTTAATAAAGAAAAATAAAATATTTAGAATGTAAAATAAAATGTTCGAGTAAAATACACTAACATTCTTTAAAAACTACTATGGTAAACCGTGTCTTTTCAAAAATCTTTGGCCAATTATTTTGTATAATTGATTCGTCAATTTTATGTTTTGTCAAGCAAGCATTGAATGGATAAGGGTAAAGGTAGAGTTGCAGTTTCCATGGCACATAGACTTCTCAAAAAACAATGGAGAAGTAAAAAGATTTCTTCAACCATAATAAAATTTGACATTGAATGCAAATATGGAAGGTAGTTCCATTGCTAGACTTGACCCAGTTTTTATAGGGACATTGGATGTAAAATAATTATGAGACAAGTTTCAGATTTCTTTAATTTCTAAAAGGGTTAATTTCACAAATGATCACTGAATTTACATCAAAATAATAAAACAGTCACTGAATTACAAAAGTTGTACAAATGGTCACTGAATTTTCTAGTGGTTTCACAAATAGACACTGGAGGACCAAATACATTCCTTTCTCAACCCGTCACCCTTGGATCACTATAACTCTAATATCAGGATACGTTGGCCATCGACCAACATACCATCTTGAAGCCATCAATACCCTCTTCACAACCCACCCAATCACTGGTCGTAACCCCGTCGAAATTGACCGAAAAATCACTCCAAAGTCAGCTATGCGCGCACAGCAAACGCACTGACGCTGAGATCCACGGTGAAGGACCACCACCATTTGATTCTACTCATCAAAGCGAAGAAGAAGAACATATGGGTCATCATCAATTCCCCTCGAATCAGTCATTTTTTTTATTTTTTTTCGGCGAGTTCGCTGTGAGCGCGTAGCCAACTTTGGAGCGATTTTTCGACCAATTTCGACGGGACTACGGGCAATGATTGGGTGGGTTGTGAAGAGGACATTGAGGGCTCCAAAATGGTATGTTGGTCGATGGCCAACATGTCCCGAAATTGGAGTTATGGTGATTCAAAGGCAGCAAGTTGAGAAGAGAATATGTTTGGTCCTCCAATGACCATTTGTGAAACCACTAGAAAATTCAGTGACCATTTGTGTAACTTTTGTAATTCAATGATCGTTTTATTATTTTGATGTAAATTCAATGATCATTTGTAAAATTAACCCATTTTTAAAATAATATTAAGAAGCATCAAAGGTTTTTACAATTTAAAGATAATAGAAGTCGTTGTCCACGTGTAATTTATTAATTTGTTTATTTGACAACACAGCAGAAGATAGAGTAACAGATTCCACTGGATTAAAATTCGAAGAAGAAGATAGGTAGAAAATTTCTCGCTCCACTCTCATGGAAACCTCTGCCAATTTCTCGACTATGGCTTCCCGGCATTTCCCACTTTCGCTCCACAAAGTACCCCTCAGATTTCCCAATAAAATCTCTTCGTGGACCGGCTCTACTCACTCCCTCTCTTTCTCTTCAAGAAATTCATTCTCTGTAAGTCACAAAACCATAATTATCGCTTAGTTCTTGGATTATTAAAAAATTAAGTAATTTTTCTCGAGTTTATGCAGAGGGAGCTATGGGGGGTGATTAATTCGAATAACAGTGTTACTGTTAGGAGGGAAATGAGGGGAGTTGTGAGGGCTGAAATGTTCGGTCAGCTCACGAGCGGACTGGAATCTGCTTGGAACAAGCTCAAGGGAGAAGGTTTATTATTATTATTTTTTCCTCTTCTATTGTTTCTGCGTCATTTTAATTTCCATTGTGCATCTTCATTGTTCTGAACATGAATGGCTAGACACTTGCACACACAAATTGGCCTGGATTACATCGTCTTCTTTGAATGTCTTCTTACAGCGCATGGAGTTCAGTAAGAGTTAGAATCTCATTAATCGGAAGGAAAAGGAGGGCTCCAATGGGGATTGATCAGAGTCTTGAAATCCAATCTTCACACGTACAATGCAACAATCCATCCATTCAGTAGGAAATAAAACTGAAACTGACACGAAAATGAAGTTGGGTGTGCACATGATTTACGCATTTCTGAAAATTCATGCCCTGCATATGCCGAGAGATTTTTATGGCTTCTTATTTCAGGAAGAAGTATCAATATAAGGAATGCATTTGGTTTTTACTTCACAAACTTAATCCCGAAGCCATTTGTACACTCTATTGCAGCAAAAAACTCTCTTCACAATTCTACCTACTGGTATCTTAGGCATTCCTCAGGCACCTGATGAATTTATCCTAATCCCTAAGCCATTCCATTCTCTTAGTGCCTCAAACACTGTGTGTCACGGTTATTGTGGTAGGTTTATTTACTAGTGAAAACACTTCCTCAAGTAAGTATAGCAACAAAGTCTAGGATTTGCTTTCAAACTCCAAGAGTTTCAATTAGACTTGCCATGTCCCAATAATATTTGAGGTTTAATGAGGTACATGCTGAAGAAATGTGGAAAAAGTCACATTGTGAACTGAAACTATTTGTTGAAGTGAAAGGATTACAGGCTTGGTAAATCAAGGGTATAAGTGTCAGTCTACTTTTTGCAAGTAAAAGTGTGATGGAGAATCATGGTACACAGTTGTGTTACATATGCGTGTACTAGACTGATTGTAGAGGTTGATATTCTTGCTAAATCATACTTAATACATAATATAACCGTGTTCTGAGTGAAACGAGTCTCTACAGTTTGAGAATTTGAATTGGTGTGTACAAGTTCAAAAGTTTTTTTAACACACATGTAGTTGATGTAGAGTCACATGTAAATAATGAAGGGCAACTAAATAATGTCATTATGACATAACTGAGCATTGGGTGCACGCAAGACAAAAGAAACCTGAAGAACTAATTGAGAGAGGGGAACTAAAGTCAACTAGATGGTTTTGAGTGAAGAAAATTCTATAACCTGCAAGGTGCGAGGTTGCTGATGGGCCTCCAAATTCAAGCGTAATACCATCTAAAAGAATCTAATCCGCAACCTTAATACAATTAGTGAAGTCACCAGAGGACCGCTTTTTATCAAACAGTTCGGGGCAATTCTTGCCATAACAGAAACTGCATTTTTGTTAACATACTTTTCTTGTATATGCTTGCTGCTTATGTGGTTTCTTTGGTTCATCACGTGATATGGAAGTACCTAGTTCTTACCTTTGCCATCCCTTTTACTATTAATATTAACGAAATATGGCTATTGATGTTATTTGTGAATAGTAATAACTAACTTCTTTGAATTATTTGCATTTCAGAGGTCTTGACCAAGGAAAATATTGCGGAACCTATGAGAGACATCAGGAGAGCTCTGCTAGAAGCTGATGTAAGTGTCTCTGTATCATAGTAATTGTATAATATCGAATTGGCATCGCACATATATGGGACTACAACTTCTGTTTACAGGTTAGCCTTCCTGTTGTAAGAAGGTTTGTTCAAGCCGTAAGTGATCAAGCAGTTGGTACCGGCTTGATTCGAGGAGTGAGACCAGATCAACAATTGGTTAAGGTATGCATACTCATTGAAGACCCCATTGTATTCCAATTTTAGATTTTTAACATCTTTGTAGCTTTATACTTGTTTTGTGGAACCATTGTGTTGCTGATAGCTTTCTCTCAATAACTCTACCACGTGCGAGGTCTTGCAAGAACTATTACTAATGGGGATCTTGGGTTATTATACCTGAATTTCTTTGGGTTATTATACCTGAATTTCTTCTTCCGTATGTTTTGCCATTTTTTGGAAAAGGAATTATCAGAGCAATCTTTTCTTTCCTTCTTCACCCCCAACCCAATTCGTCATCAGATATTTTATTAGCGACATAAGTTTGTGAAGTTGTTTGATTTATAAGCTTTAGATCTTTGAACTGTCATAACATACCCAAATGACTTGATGAGTACATTTTTGAATCGATAAACCCAAAATGATGTATGACAAAAGGGGTCTATTCATAAATGGTGGTAAATATTGTTTGCCAAAATTGAATATTATGATGCAGGAACTGTTTTGAATTTACTTCTGATTGACACAGATTGTAAATGATGAGCTAGTGAAACTAATGGGAGGAGAGGTTTCTGAGTTGGCGTTCGCAAAATCTGGTCCAACTGTAATTTTATTGGCTGGGCTGCAAGGTGTTGGAAAGACGACCGTCAGTGCCAAGTTAGCTTTATATCTTAAAAAGCAGGTGCTTGTTCACACATCCATCTTTCTATACCCAATCCTCGTCTTGAAGTCTGTAAAGCAGTATATACTTGCATCACCTTACTCAAGCTATGATTGCATAAATTACAGGGGAAGAGTTGCATGCTAATTGCTGGAGACGTGTACAGACCTGCTGCAATTGACCAACTAGTTATTTTAGGTGAACAGGTAATTTGTTTTTTCCTGCAAGGGCTTGCTTTCTCCAAATTTTAAAAGGCACCATGAGTTTCTGTAAAGTCTTAACTAGCAGGAATGCAGATGATTTACCATCCTTAACTCTTTGGTTCTCTCTAGAAGTTAAAAGGCAAAGGAGATCTAGCTCCTCTAATGGAATAATATAAATCAGAGACCATAGATCTACTTCCTTTAAGTCTGCAGCTCAAATGAAAGTTGTGTGAAGAGAGGAGCGTCACAAAATAATATTTAGACATGATTAGAAAAGTCATCGGCTGTATTTTTCCTTCACATTCTCCTTCTCGTTTTGCTTGGGAGTTGAGAATATTGATAAATATCTCATTGTAGCAATTTTCAGACCAATGGAAAGATTTTTGAATTATAAAGACCACAAGAATGTGCTCAAATGATTTTTGCAACAAGTCTAGCTATTAGCTGTCTGAGTCTTCTGTAGACCTATTTACTTGTATGATTTGTGGATCTCAAGCCACCAATCCAGCAAAAATTGTTATCACTTCCATGTTTCAGATACACTTGTATGGTTCGAATTCCTACAATTTATCTTGATTATCCACTTCAGTCAAAATTACTTCCGTGATGATTTCCATAGGTGCTGTAAGTGAACCTCCTTGTAAGTAAAATAGGATGGACGTCTCCCCTTGATGAAGGTGTTATTGAAGAAATCATATTACTAAGACATGTTACGAGCATTGTTCAATAATATATCTTGTTCCCAATTTTTAATACCTTCCTTTCATTTTAATGTTCAGACTCAAACAATTCATTATCTTACTCGCTGAGAAGTTTTAAACAGGTTGGGGTGCCTGTTTATGCGACAGGAACTGAGATTAAACCTGCCGACATAGCTAGGCAAGGTTTGGAAGAAGCTAAGAAGAAGAATGTAGATGTGGTGATAATGGATACAGCTGGAAGACTTCAGGTTATATCATTGTGGATGTGATAACTCCAAGATAAGTTCAGTGATAGTGATGTCTTATTTTAACTAAATGCTATATGCTTGATCTACTTCTTATCAGATTGATAAAGGAATGATGGATGAATTGAAAGAAGTGAAGCGAGTATTAAATCCCACAGAAGTTTTGCTTGTAGTGGATGCAATGACTGGCCAAGAAGCTGCTGGTATGTGTGCTTATTAAAGAGTCAGAAAATTTCACTAATATGTATGGCCTTTGTAGAAATGTTGTGAAATTTGTAGTGCAAGCATGTGCAGTCCCCTTGATGTGGAAATTTATTCTCGTGCTGTCGTATTCGTTAATATAATGGTTTCTTGGACTTGAACTTTCAATGCATATGCAGAAATATCACTGCAAATGTGTAGTAATTTTTTTAACCAGATTTGGTACACAAGCACCAATGGTCATGGTTAAGATATATGGCCCCACATAAGTTAAGTATATGGGCCTGTAAGGCCTCTCCATTCAACACCAATTAGTTTTGAGATTTTTTTATTCAACAGTCACCATATTCTGCACTGGACATGAAAGTTTCGTGATCTTCTTAAGATCTCTTCTTTGTGACTTATAAGTTTCATTGATGATATTGTAGCCTTGGTCACGACATTCAATGTTGAAATTGGAATTACTGGTGCCATTTTAACAAAGCTAGATGGGGATTCCAGAGGTGGAGCAGCCTTGAGTGTGAAAGAGGTCAGGCTTCATTTTCCTTGAATGCATCCTCTCCTACTCTATTTCATCCTATTGGAAGAAATTGGTTCGTGAAAAGCAATTCCGAAAAAATAAAAATAAAAAATCCTTTTTCTTTCAAAGAAATGCTACTCCTCCTTTTCTTTTACTATTGCATGGAAACCCAGAGGACATGCATTATCAGGTGAATTTAGAAGAAATGGAAGAAGATTATTAGTCAGTTAAATAAATTTGAGGAATTTAATGTTCAAAATTAAGATGCCATGGACTAAACAACATAATAAGAAGGAAGAACAAAAATGTAATTGTATAGGCAACGACATCTTACCTGTGAAAAACTCTAACCATTATATTATCCAGGACTACTGGTGAAGTCATTTAAGCGTCAACATTGGTGTTACTTTCTACCTGGTGTTTTCTGTAGATTCACTTCGTCTGATACTTATTGTACGTAGTGGGGGTGAATTAAGCAACCAATTGATCTTACATGTAATTAGTTTTAAATTCTAACAAAACTAGCGGAAGAAGCCTAACAAAACTAGTTTTTGGTTCCCTGACAACTGTCGATCTTCTAATTATGGAAAGTTCTCAGTTTTTAATGCCAAATATCAATTGGAGCATGACAGGTATCAGGAAAGCCGATTAAGCTTGTAGGAAGAGGTGAGCGCATGGAGGACCTTGAACCTTTTTATCCAGATCGTATGGCAGGGCGTGTCTTGGGAATGGGTGATGTTCTATCATTTGTTGAGAAAGCCCAAGAAGTAGTGAGTACCGATCAATATGAATTTCCTATTTTTTTCTTACAAATTTACTATTTGATATGACTCTGCAAGAATTGAGCAGATGCGCCAAGAAGATGCTGAAGAATTGCAGAAGAAGATCATGAGTGCAAAGTTCGATTTCAATGACTTCTTGAAGCAAACTCGTGCTGTTGCACGTATGGGTTCCATGTCTCGTGTTATTGGCATGATTCCTGGCATGGGGAAGGTATAAAACCAGGTTTTTACTAGTTTGTTATTCTTGTAACTATTTTCTCAAGCAACAGAATTTCATTGCCCAAATAATCTTCTGGAAAGCTAGAAATGTGTGTATTTCTCCAAAATTAATAAACCATGGGGAGCCATTATATCAAGGTGGGCCACTTTTGAACTATAAGGGGAAAAACACGTGTAAATTCTTTTTACTGCTTAAAAATATTGAGAGGCATTACAAGTACCCAGGATCAGAAGCATGATCTAATCTCCAAATTGTTGGTGTTCAAATAGGTCACTCCTGCTCAAATTCGAGAGGCGGAAAAGAGTTCGAAAGTAATGGAGTCAATGATTGAGGCAATGACCCCTGGTAATTTTTCTTCGTTATCTTAAGAGCAATTAATTTTGGCAGAAAATGATACTAGCATCTTTACCTGCTTAGTGTTATTTTCGAATCTTAAAGTATTGTTCTAAGTTGTTCCAAATATTTATAAAATGTCTTCGGGTGAAATAAGTGCATAAAAGGATGAGATGAAGACGATCTCATTATCTTCTTCTGTTCTTGTTACTTGCTGGTCCTAGAATGTGTTTCCATAGATGACCTTTCAAAAGACTTTCTGGAGCTTCACAACATGATGTTGGACTTTTTGATCTTTTATGAGAAGGATTGGTAGTGAACTTTTATTCGATGAGGATTACGAAGCCCAGACTTGATCGGTTACTTTTTTATTTTATCCCATAACTGTATTCAAATGAGTTCTATACTTGTATAATGTTTCTCACCTTTTTATGAACAATAGAAAATGCTCGTAATAACATTTGATTATGGCAATACTAGTCACAAAGAACTTAAGTGTTCCTCGTATTTATTATCTCCAATGGTTTCAAGACATGTCTGCTTTACCAATTTATATGCAGAGGAGAGGGAGAAACCAGAACTCTTGGCCGAATCAGCTACTAGGAGGAAACGAATTGCTCAAGAATCTGGGAAGACCGAGCAACAGGTATTCAAAGAGGGAGCACAACAATAATGTAGATGTCCTGAAAGGAAAAGCTGTTTCTTTCTTTTCCCGAGAATTCAAATGTTTACAGCATAACTGATATGTTGTACTAATATCAATTTTCAGGTGAGTCAACTTGTTGCTCAACTTTTCCAAATGCGCGTTCGTATGAAGAATTTAATGGGTGTAATGGAAGGTGGATCACTCCCTGCATTGAACAATCTTGAGGAGGCACTCAAATCTGAACAAAAGGTGCTTATGTTTGTTGTAAATTCCATCTTGCGCTTCATCGTGAAATTCCAGTCTTACAGTTTTTAGTTCTAAAAACTTGTCAAGAGTGTTCTTCTATGCATCGATCTGTTTAGTGTTTATAACGGCTGTCCCGCTATCATTATGTTTTACATGAATTCCCTTAATATGGCATCTGAATGTCATACTGCTGCTTAGTCACAAAGTTAAGCTGCTCTTTGTGTTCTGTGAATACGGTTCAAATGACTGAGATGTAGTTTTTATCCGTCCTTGAATCAGGCTCCACCTGGCACTGCAAGGAGAAAAAGGAGGTCAGAATCAAGGAAGCAATTTGCAGACTCGTCGGCAAGGACCAGTCCTCGTGGTTTTGGGGCCGGGAACTAATATTAAAAGTTTCAAATTCAACATTGCAGGACCCTTGAAGCTCGATGTTCATACGATTTGCTACTATACTTGCGGGTCTATTTTTGCTCTCTAGTAAACTTGAAGAAAATTTTCATCAAAAAATTACGTATTCTTCTACCCTTTTTTCTCCTGAGAGAAAGGGACTGCTGGTGATAGTAGTTGCTGAAGGTTATAATAGATTTTGATGAGAAATCAAGTGCATAATTGTAGTTGGGACTTGGGATATTCACGGTTGAAAATTGGTTTTGTTGCTGCCACTCAGTTCCATGTATAGATTAATTTTCTACTGTTTAATTTCCCCTCTATTCTTATTGTGGAACTTTCTTATTAACTTATGTTACAGTGTTTTATCCAAAAAAGAAAAAAGAAAAAGAAACATTTGTAGTCGAGTCGAAATTTGTTGAGAATAGTACTTGTTATGTTGGATGTGTGTTGAGTGCCTGATTCACCATCAAGGCCAACTGTGATATGATATTACTTGAGAATTATTTTAGTAAATTCCGGCAGCATATGGGCAACACCAAACACAAATAAAATGCAAAATTTCCCCAATACAATATATCAAAATACTTTGGTACCACTCGCTCAACCAATGTTTGTAACGATTTTCGAGTTGATTCTACATCGTTAAATATTGCTACCTTAAAACATTTAAAGGTGAAAATAGATATTATTTATCGACTCATTATCTCGATACTAGTGTCTTCTTTAAACATGCGATGATATGACATTCAAATAGTGGAAAATATACAAACTTATTTTGAATTTTCGTTTGTATTTGATTTATTTTCTTTCCTAGTAATCAAGTTCTAGTTAGGATTGGATTTTTCAATTGCATAAGCTAATAATTTGATATCAACATTCTTACACTTACTAGCTATAGATTGAATATAGGGACAGGAAATGATTTATGTAGTCGATTCCCACTTTTCTCGACAAGTGTGAAAATTTAAGATGAAACTTTAATTCTGAGTAAGCAATGTGGTATTAAAGTTCAAGAATACGATAAATTCAATTCGTCTAAACTCAAGCAAAATGCTGAATTTCAAAATTCATGTTCGTAAATGAGCCACTATCTTACTAAATATGTTAACGATAAAATTTGACGTGAAATTATAACCTTAACAAAATAGTTTATAATTTACCATGTGTTAAGGTGCAGGAACAAGCTAAAGCAGAAAAGAAACGTAGAGAAGAACAAACAAGGAAGGATACTCTATAAACAATCAAAACAGCCGTTATGGTTTCGGGAATTGTAGTGGCTGTGGTTGGCGGAATTTTCGCCATGACCAAAAAACTCAAAGAGAAGTAGAGTTATAAAACCCCAAGAAAGAAGAAATGAAATATAAGGGGAAAGGTTACAAAATAAAACTTTGATTTTGAAGAGCTTCGATAAATATTTTTCGACGAAAAAAAAAACTAATAACGGGTTTTTACGACAAAATTGTTGGTAAAAATAAAATTTCTTGGTAGTTAATTTTGCTTCTTTTAATTGCCATTTTAAAGGCAATAATTGTAACCTAAGGTTTTGTTACTCCCATTTGGTTTTTGTTGGAAGTAAGAACATTTTCTTTTGTGAAGTTGTTGTGACATCACGTGTTTTAATATAGAAGGTTGTAAAACATGTATGATATATCGAGGAATGTGATATAATTTATTGGTTATTGTATTCAATATAATATGCTAAATATGTCAGAAGAATTACGATAACGTTATTTGTAAACAGTGCTTATCAATCGCAATTCATGTGATAGACGATCGCTTTCACATTTTGTAATATTCAATGTCTAAAAATGCATTCAAAGATTATTGGATAGAGTGGTAATAATCTTACTATCACATGGATCGAACGATTATCTAAACTCTAGATGAATAACATTACTTGCGTCGTAAAGATATCGTGCATTAGTTACGATTCTCAAGTGAAAGTCAGTAAACGTGTCAAAGTAACTTTTATTGAAAACGGCACAAGTGCCGGAGCTTAGCACCAATGACAAAAAAATCCATATCATATCAACTTTCCTTAATTAAGCACTTGGTCTTGTTTGAGATTGCTTTTAGAACCCAACTTGTAATTGTCTAACAATCACAAATATTTTATACTATGTCTGGCAAACGATCTAAATAAATTGATCAGATTTCATAATCATACATTTTAATCAACCCATAAGGACTAATTCACCACTCATTTATATTTATTTATAAATTTAATTACTTATAAATTCTTCTCGAACAAGGCTTAAATATTGGGAAAATTGCAACAGTGATCCTTAACTTTTCACTTTTTTGCAGGTTTTACCATAATCTTCAATTTGTATCAATAGAGATCTCAAAACTTTGAAAACTTAACAACTGCGGTCCAGATGGATGAAAATGAAATGACCATTAGTTGATCAAGAAAAATGAACTTTGACCTATTTTGATCAAATTGAAATGGGTAAAATGGTAACTTTACTATTTTAAACATAAAATAATTTAAAAAAAAAAAAACTCATTACTTCCTCTACCCCACCCAAATCGAAACTAGAAAAATCATTAGCCCCCATCATCACTGATCACCACTACCGTCAATGTGAAATCAAAAATAAAATTCATCTCTATGAAACCTAGAAATCAAATCTACTTCTGCTTCCCAATTTTTTTTTTTTTTTTTCTAATCCCAAGAATTCATTGTGCTTTCTGTACCACCGTAAGAGTATCTCCAAGAGACTATTTAAAAGTGGAATGCTCTCTATTTTAAAGAGTCAATCTTTAAAATTTTACTCCAAGAATGTTTCAAAAATTCTAACTTTCAATGAACAATTTATTAACTTAATTAAATAAAGTTATATAATTATTGGATGGAAGATAGTAAAAAATAAAAGAATGAAAAAATAATAATAAATACATATTGGGAATGATAAAATTAAATGTTAAAAATAAAGCGGCTATTGGAGTATTTTAAAATTTTTGCTCTTTAAATTTATAGATGCTCTTTAAATTATAGAATATGTTCTTTAAAAATAGAAAGTCTTTTGAAGATGCTCTAACTTATATTTCTTTCCTCAATGTTTTCTTTTTCTTTTTCACATCTCACTGTAGCCTTCTAGAATTACAACAAATCAAATCGACATAATTATAATCTACGTTCATTCTGATAGTTATATAAGAAAAAATTCATAATGAAGGTGTATAGTTTACATCAATTCAAAAATCAGGTATATAGTTTAAAAATTCAAAAATCAAGTTTACATATAATTAATTAAATATAATAAAATCATGATTATATAATTAATGGTCACAGATTTATAATTAAGGTCACAAATTATTTATTGATCACATATTATCAAATTAATAAGTCATAAATTATTTCGAGAAATTTTTTACAGATTACAGTTTATTTTGAGGTCACAAATTATATGTCACGGTTTATTTGTTGGTAAAAAAAAAAATTCAATCACACATTATCAAATTTTTGGTCACAATTGAGTACTTGATCACAGTTTTTAGGTCACAGTTAAGTGTTTTGTCATAGATAAATAAATAATTGGTTATATGTACCCAAACACCCAATCTCAAACGCCACCTTCACCGCCACGACCACCACCAACGTCCATGCCACCACCACCTCAAAATACCCCACCCAAATAGCCACCACATACCGCCCAAACCGTCACAACACTATCCAAAACCACCACCACCATAAAATCGCCAACACACAAAACACCACCCAACCATTGCAGTAGTCAGAGCCGTTTCCACCTTCACCACCGCCAACATCGCCACCGTAGCCACTACAACTAGATCGGGACAACAACAGTGGTGTAAACAAAAAAGGTCACTGGGATGCAACAACAAGATCGCCAGTGGACGCCATCGCACCGCATCGGAGAGCGGCTGTTGAGAGTGGAGGTGGTCACCAGCTGCAGCGACGTCGATCTCAGAGCGCCACCTGTGGCTCGACGTCGTGAGCTGATAGCGTTTGGGACAGTGGCATCGCACCATCGTCGTTGGGGACAATGGACGACGTGAGGACGACGAGAGAGAGAAGATGGAGAGCGGGTGAGAGAGAGAAGAGAATGAAATGAAATGGCTAGGGTTATTGATATATGATACTTGAATAAATAAAGTTGGTCCCTGATTTTTGAATTCTAATTTTCAAATATTTGGATCCATGTAATTTCCTCATTATATAAATACAACCAAAAAAAAAAAAAATGAAAACATTTATCTATCAAACCCTCAAACTCTGATTTGAGCCCATACTAATTTGGTAAACATTAAATGATTCGTCGGTGATTATTTCTTTAATACAATTAAAATCAATTCTATTTAAATCTATAACAATATTAAATCAAGTCTTCCTCCCACGAAAACTCACTTATTTAAAGTCATATATTGCATAGCTATTAGAATCGATTCCGACAATTTAAAGTCAATGTTGGACCGGTGGATTATTGCTTGAAAATAAATTATAATTTTATTTTCCTTTGAGACAAAATTAAAGTTTTTAAATTATTTGTAACTGATTATTTATATTTTAAATTGTTAATTTTATTAAATATTCAATTCACTTTAATTAAAATACATAACGAACTTATAAAATAAAGTAAAATGATGGACTATAATTATTATTTTTTTTTGAAAATATCTTTAGAAAACTATGATGATTCATGAGATGCACAAGTTTATTGCACAAAAATGGAAGAAAACTATTGTAGAATCCAGTGATTAGGTATCATTTATGTTACTTTGAGGACCAAAGTTCAATTTTACACTTATTTTTCACGTTTTGAGTGTTTTTAAAATTTTCACTCAAACCGTCAAGAATGTTTTTTGAGTTTTATGTTATAAGTTTGACTTTATTTTCAAAAATACATTTTCAAAACTAACGGACTAAATACTTTTCAATGTTTTGCAAACTTGAAAATAGTTTAAAAATAGTAAACCGAATGCACCTTATACTTTTAAAGTTTAGGAACAATTAAAAAATAATTTCTAAAATTATGGTTGATATCTAAATTTGAATTAAGGACTAATTAAAAAATAATGTCTAAAATTATGGGTGATATCAAATTCTTGAAATAAGATGAAGGTTTTGTTCTGACAATAAAAGATGTAAATTCAAAATTTGAATAAAGCTCATTTATCAGAAGAGATTAAGGCCCTGTTTGATTCCCATTTTCATTTTCATTCTCATTCTTCTATTCATTTTGAACCACACATTCTTCAATAAAATAATATTTTTCATCACATCAATAACTTTTCCTTCTTTTTTAACCACACATTTCCCATCATATCACTATTTCAAAATTTATTTTTTTCAAATAATCTCTATCAAATACACTCTAATATAAGAGATTGATATCCGCTCACATGTTCTTAGATATCACATGAATAAAAAAAGTTCAGAAAAAAGAGGGTCTTTTTATTGTAAATATTATGTCAACTTTTTCGGTACGAGTGACGGGCAGGTTCAAAATTTACCCCTTGGAGTCATGCATAAAAAAATCCGCTACACTGGTCTTCAGGTGTCGGGGGACAAATACGTCATTACAGTAAGAAAAATATCCCCAATGTCGCAAATTGGGTCACTTTCCCTAGGGTTTCCTATATAAAGATATTTCCACACAACCCAAACTATTGCGGTGTGATTTCGAAGAACCCCCTTTACCTAAGCTTGAAAGAAAGAAAGTTTTCACTTCCAGCTTCGGTAATTCATTTCATTTCGCTTTACGTATCTAGACGTGTCCCTATTTACGCGTGTGTATGTTATGTGTGTGTATTCTTGTTCATTCTGAATCTTTCTAATTTAGTTGCTGTTGCTTGATTGCAGTTCGATAATTTCACTTCCGTCCGCTTTAATTGATGATTCGATTTTAATATTTGAATTATACGTTCTATCTTATTAAAAGGGTTTGTATGATTATCATCTGTGGATATTCTGAATTTAGACCCCAGTGGAAAAGATATATAAGTTAGACGCAGGAGTTTCTTGTGCAGGGTATATATTATTTTTGCCTGCTTGTTTTAAGACTATGTATAGCTAAATACTAAATTTGAGGTCATTTCTGAATTTATGTATGAGTTCAGTTTGGAATTTAATTGCTGGAAATGTCAAGTGGTTCGATATCATGGGTAAAATGGGTGCATAGCATGGAGTTGTGCGTCTATTCACCATGATGAATTGTCACACATACCGACTGCATGGAATGAAAATTGTGGTGAATTAATGTTAGAATTATTTTGGGTAAACTATTGAATATTGATATGGTTGGACAAATTTTGGAGGTTGATGTGGTTTCCCCCTAATAATTGGAAATTTATCAATATGATTTAAGCATTCTTACATCAAGAAAAATAAAAAATAGATTGTTGGTCATGTATGGTCTTCAGATGAAGAAACTGTCTGAACCAATAAAATGAAGCAGACTTGGAGAGGTGGAGACAATTAGTGATGCTCATATCGTTTCTTGATTTCCTGAAGTTTTGAGCTATAGAATTGATGTTTGCAGATTGCAAATCATAGATAGGTGATGCCTCTCATAATTCAAGTTGGTAGGCATCCTTTTGACTTTCTTCTACCTGAGTACTTCACATACTGTATTTTACTGTGTAGGAACCAATGATATTTGGTCGAGGGAGATTAATGTGTGATTAAGCATCTCATAAGTGTTAGCTTTACAAGTTGCTGGTTTTGGACATGTATATGCTAAACAGAATTTTCATCCTGTTACAAAACAATTGGTTGATTAAACTCATTATATGCTTTCTTTATGTCCACCTCCAACCTCCCAATTCCTTCAACTCGCTACCAGTTACCATCTCCGCTACACAATCAAGTTCCCAGCAACTCATCACCACAAAAAGTCTTCGTCTCCACATTGAGCACCATAATTGAAACCCTACATCCACTGCATAACAACTACTTCTTGTACTGTTACCTGATAATTGGGAAGCACCAATACATTTCCAGTGCCAGCGTGTCTGTGTCTGTAACATACACCCGATCGACACGCCTCGACATGTGTCGAAGATGCTGTTTTGCTTGTCCAATGTTTTCGCTGATTTTCTACCACCGGACACGGCTCTAAAAGTTGCTGACATGCCGTGAATATTTCAGAGAATCGGTAAAAAAGATAAATTAACCTAGCCTATCACAGTTCCTTTTCATTGCAAGCCTGTGATATTGCAACCTCCGGTTGGTGTCAGTAGTGTTGGGCTTTTTTCATTTTATCACTTTGAACGGTGCTAATGGCAAAAGAAACTCTAGTAGCAGAACCAAATCTACTTTTGTGATTTGAAAAGTAAGGCGCTCTCTCTCTTATTAAATGCGTGCTTATTTAGGGGGAACCCTAGTTGATTTACCGTTATTAAAAGGCTAATCTACTTGTTTATATGTTGGAGAGAAGCGACTTTTCTTTTTTGGAAGACAAATACATGCCTTATTAAGCCCTTGTTTGACAACAATTTTAATGAGATTTTTTTAATTTTTTTTTTTTGGGAAAAATGACTTTTGGAATGTGTTGTTAAAACGTAGGAAAAAGCTTTTGGTCCACGTACAAAATATTTTATTGTGTGAATGTGTGGTGGGAGGGAATAAACTGATTTAGCCTTTTTTTCCTTGGAAGGATGCATTCTTTTTAACCAATAAAAGATTTAAATAAAAATCATCATTACATCCCTAAGTGCTAAAGCAATAGCCCATTTTATATTTTGAAAAATAGGGCAGCTAACTTTCAAAGTATCAATATTTTAGTTGCTTACACTGAATAACTACAAAAAAGGCTTCCAAAAAAAAATAAAAATATTTTAATTAACATTTCGACGTGTCTTGTCAGTATTTTGAAAATTCACGTGTTGGTGTGTCTAAATTGTGTTGTATCGGATGCACTTCCGTGCATTGTAGCCCAATAACGCTGCAAAAGATCTCCACTCACCACAAATTCACACAGTGATGCTGCTTACAAATGTTATGCTGGGAATGAAATGACGAGGAACAGAAACTAATTGGCCAACTTCTTTTGGCCAACTAAATCTTCCCAAGTATGTCCACAGTTCACTTGACATTTAACAAGTAGGGGTAGAACCGCAAGAAGAAAAGTGCGTGATGGTTCTGCAAGGACTCTCATTTGTTATATACATGTCTTTATTTTGTATGAGACTCCTATTTGTGTGAATACGTGAATCAATTGGTTCATGTTCTTCAACTCTGTGATAAAAGAAATGGCTTCGCAATGGTCTTATGAAATGTAATTGACATTGCTTATTAATGAGTTCATTCACAGTTCCCGCGGCTGACTGCAGGGAAGTAACAGATTGGGACATGTATTCTGGACTTGCAATTAATCTTTTGTGGTTGGTTCTTAATTACCAAACCATTATCTTTTTATTGACTAGAGATAATCTCTAGTTTCCATTATCTGTTGTTTGGCCTGACCTGCTGCTTAAATTTTTACCCTATTGTAATATTCATATTCTTGTTTTCTGTTTCTCATTTCTTATTGTTTGCTCCCTTTTCCTTTCTTTTTGGTTTTGAATGCATTGCTCCTGACAGTAATTTAACTAAAGTTTGGCCATTTTTGGCATCAATCAGTATCTAAAGTCTGAAAATTCATTCTACCTGTTGAGCATCATGGTCCTCTGGATAGTCATTCATAATTCTCTCGTTTGCCTGATTCTGTTTGTACTATATTTTGTCATCCCGTGCTTGGTAAGTATTCATATTGACGTCCTTGGAGCCATACCTAATGGAACCAATTCAATCAAGATTCTTTCTCTAGAACTCCTTTTGGCCTTCCATTTTGTTTCCACCTGTCCATATCATTCTTCTTTCTTTTGCAAATGCTTCCGGCTTCTGTGCTTCCCTCAGAGTTGCAGTAGAAGCTTATCTACTTATATAAGATGCCAAGGACAAGGGCAAGTGCTGCAGCTGCTGAGTCAGCTGAACCTGAGAAGTCTGTTGAGATTGAAGATCAGGCTGAACTTGGCATAGATAATGAAATGGAGGAGACAGCGGAGGAAGAGGTTGAATATGAAGAAGTAGAGGAGGAAGTAGAAGAGGAAGAAATGGAAGAAGTGGAAGAAGAGGAAGAAGAGGAGGTGGAAGAAGAAGAGGAGTTGGAGGAAGAGGAGGAGGTGGAGGAAAGTGATGCCAATGTAGCTGGTGCTCAAAAGGATGCAGATGGTGATGAAGATATGAAAAATTCCAAGCGGGAAGTGGATGCAGTAAAAAAAATGCATGCTGAGCTTCTTGCGCTTCCCTCTCATGGTTCGGAGGTTTACCTTGGTGGTATTTCTCAGGATACTTCTGAAGATGACCTGAGGCACTTCTGTGAATCAGTTGGGGAGGTTACGGAGGTAACTTCGCCCTTCTTCTTATGTACCAGGTTAATTATTTGATTGTATAGCTTACGCGTACGGCGTACCTTGTGCATGTAAATGACAGGTCAGGATAATGAAGGGAAAGGACTCAAATGAAAATAAGGGGTATGCTTTTGTAACATTCAGGACAAAGGAATTGGCTTCTAAGGCAATTAAGGAGCTTAATAATACTGAATTGAAGGTAAACAAATTATCTACCCCAGAGAAGAAAGAAGAAAGAGGTCTTGTTTGCTTAGTTTTTCCAATAATTTATGAACTAGTTTTCCTGTGTGATATCTAAATCAAAAATACCTCTTTTACACGGTCTTTCTTGTTTGTGTATTACGTTGTTGCATTTATTTGTTTCTTTGTTTTCTAATGCACTCAGGGGAAAAAGTTAAAGTGCTCTACATCTCAAGCAAAGCATAAGTTGTTCATTGGTAATATTCCTAAGAACTGGGGAGAGGAAGACATCGAAAAGATTGTGAACAAAGTAGGTCCTGGAGTTATCTCCGTGGAACTTTTGAAGGTCAGGCTGCCGTTAGATCTCAGTGTTGTGATGCATCTAGCTGTTGCATCTTTCAATACTACTAAAAAATTAGTACCACTTTTTTCCTTGTTTGCCAAATAAACATAAAATGTTTATATATTTTCCAGGACCCACAGAATTCAAGTAGGAATCGTGGATTTGTATTCATCGAGTACTACAATCATGCTTGTGCAGAGTATTCCAGGCAGAAGATGTCAGAGTCAAAATTTAAGCTGGATGATAATGCTCCAACGGTCAGTTGGGCTGATCCCAAAAATGCAGAATCTGCATCTAATTCCCAGGTTATTGTTCTTGGTTCATTCCTACTGTAGTTTCAGATTCCTTTCTTTTGAGTAGTCAGTTGATGCCATCATGTATTGATTTTGGAGAATTTCGGTTGGCCACATTTAATTCTAAAGTAGTTTTGACATGTAAAATCATTCTGATTTTCTCCTCATGCATAAAATGCTGGTCTACTTGACGATTCTTTTTATGTGCTTTATTATTTGTTGTATGTACTTAGAAGAGGCATAATTTTTCTATGATATCTTAGGTGTTAAACAATTTGTAACATCTTCACACCTTAACATGTAGGCATACACATATAGGAGAGTTATTCATTGTTCTTTTAGGTTGTTAGAAGTATTTGAGTAACAGAAGGCTCATTCTGTATTTTATTTTTTCAATGTGCCTTTCTTTTTGATATTGACTAAGCATTTTGTTATAAAATGCTGATTCCCAAACTAGACAAGAAATATCAGAAATTAGGAATTTAGTAATAAATTGAAAAAATATTATCTTAGATGCTCTATATTCCTGATAGTTTCTGTCCAAAAATACCCTTAGAACCTTACACAACTCTCATGAGGTGGTTTTTATGGGTAGTTTTGGTAAACCTGTCCCCCTGTTTCCCAAAATTAAAAAAGAGAACTTTAGCAAATACCGTCCTCCCTCTCTCACATTTCCTTGTTCCTCCCTTTCAATTCAATATATATAATAATGGATCTGAATACAAATCAAAAGTTGACAACGAGTTAAACTGGACAAATTTAAATTCAAATTGCCCAAATATTTATGGGGGAGAGGAGACATCGTGGTCCTGAGAAATCTTAAGATCCAACAGGTGTATTCTAATGAGAAAGTTATCTGAATCCAAATTAAATAGAACTATTTTAAATTCAAAATGCAAAGTCTTTAAGGCCCAGAAAGGGGATATGGTGGCCTCATAATTGTGTGCATATTCCTAAGATCCAGCAGGTACATCATGGTTTGAAAAAACGTAAACGGGTACTAAGGCGATTTTTCGTTATGAGGCGAGGCGTAAGCCTTGAGGCGGATTGAGGCGTAAGCCTTACAAAAAACAAATTTTTTTTCCTCCAAAAACTTCATATGTAAAATTAATCAAAAATGTTATTTGATTATTTCTATTTTGTAAAGTTTTGAAAAAATATTAATTTCAAAAAAATGCTATTAAATTGTTCTAAAAATTTTATGTATATTGATTTTATAATTATTTGTCAATCATTTTGGCCAAAGAAAAATCATATTTTTAGGCAAAATAGTTTGCCACTTTGCCACTTCGGGGCTTCGAAACGGGGTTCGACCTGTTCTTCTTCCCTTCGTCTTCCTCCCCATCTTCTTCCCCAACTCTGTCATTTTCTTTCTTCCAACCTAGAAGCAGAAATCCAGAAATTCCGCCAGACCAGAAGCGCAGAATGCCAACATTTCAGCCGAAAAAGCGTGGCTAGGATGCGCGCCTTTGAGGCGCACGCCTTGAGGCGGGCTCCTTCAAATTTAGAGGCGTGCGCTTTCAGATTTGAGCCTCAAAAACACCGCCTCGAGGCATCTTCCATGCGCCTCACCATGAGGCGAGCCTTGAGGCGCGCCTCAACAGGGTTTTTTCAAACCATGAGGTACATATGGCATTGTTTTCTTATGCCTCTTCGTGATTACAGTCACTGATCACTGCTCTCACTGCCCTAACCAAAATGTCTCCAAGAACTAGTCTTGCTACAAAGGTGATATCCCAAATTAGGTTTGAAATTGAAAATTAAAAATATTCATAATGAAATTTCCCAGATAAGAGAAATCTTTTTAACTCTTACATTTTTAATGATGCGGTAGAAGAGAACAAATTCTTAGATCCTGATGATGAGATATTTCGCAAACAGTAACTAAAATTCTAAGTTCCTATTTGGTGGGGATTAAAATAAGATTTTTAGTAGATTTTGATAAAAGTTTTTTGAAATGCGTGGTTGAAAAGTTGTGAGTCCTATAAAATGTGTGGTTACAATTAATTGCTGACTTTGACTTAGATTTTAATCAATATCAAACAGGGGCTAAGTCTCATCTAGATGTTTTGCAATCAGCTTTCAGATGGTGATTCAGTTTGGACGATAAGGGGTGATGAGAGGAGAGAGGGTTGGGGGCGGTGAGAGAAGGTTTTGGGATTAAAATGCCATTTATCATTTAGAAAAGGAAGGGGGAAAGTGGACAGATGATGGGGGTGGGGGAAGGAAGATGGGTTCTTTTCCCTTCTTTTCTAATTATCCTTTTCCTTTATTTTTTTATTTCAATTGAAATCGAGGTAAAAACATCTTCAATGATTATCTTAGGTCATGTGCAAGCCACATGAGGTTCAATGGAATTTTTGAATGGATAAGCAAGGTTAATCAACAAGCTACAAAATTTGAAAGTTAGGAATCTGTCTAATAAATTAGAATAAACATGCTGATTGCACTTACAATTTTCCTAATGAAAATAAGAAGTGGCGAGTTTCGCTTAATGTGTTCAATAAGGACACCGTGATGTGTGCCACTTGAGTATTTGAAAATTGAATAATGTTATCTAGTACCATTCTAGGTGGCCACAGTTGATAGGTTCAATAAAATGAATCATGTGACATTACATTTAAGTGAATCTATTATTTAATGTCATGTAACTACCACCTAGGCTGGTGCTTGACATTAGTGGTGCTGAATAGCGTTATTTTTGAAAATTAGTTTGTCTTATTAGTTTGTAGAAAGTTTTTAAAAGTCATTTAAAGATTTTGAGTACTTCTCAACTTCCAGGTTAAAGCTGTGTATGTGAAGAACTTGCCTAAAGACACAACTCAAGATCAGCTTAAAGAGTTGTTTGAACATCATGGAAAAATTACCAAAGTGGTTCTTCCTCCTGCAAAACCGGGGCATGAAAAGAGTAGATATGGTTTTGTTCACTTTGCAGAAAGGTCCAGTGCCATGAAGGCTCTAAAGAACACTGAGAAATATGAGCTAAATGGTATTCCGACATTTCACTTACTAGTAGTCTAGCCAATGAGAGATGACACCTGTTTTCCCTTATTCTGAGTTACAATTTTGACAGGACAAGTTCTGGAGTGCTCACTTGCAAAGCCACAGGCAGAGCAGAAGTCTTCTGGGGGACCAAATTCTCAGAAGGCACCAATACTTCCAACTTACCCACCTCGTGTTGGATATGGCTTGGTTGGACCACCTCCCTATGGTGCTATTGGTGCAGGATATGCTGGTGCGAACTTTGCCCAAGTAAGATTCTTGCAATATTATGTTTTCTCTTTCCCCTTTGCTTTTATTTATTTTGGTATTTAATGTCTGTCCTGTTTTAGAATAAAGTATCCACGTTTCTTCATTCTCTATCCTTCCTACCCCAGCATTGCCTCCCTGGCCATGTTCCATGTTTTCTTCTTTCCTATACATGCAGATCTCCTATCTTGGCACAGCTATTGCAATATTCAGTATGTAATATTTCTTCTGTAAATAATTGGACTTGATTGAAGTATGGGCAGTCGAATGCCTAAATATCAGAGGCTGTATTGTGTAAACAGATGACCCTGAAATAGTATAACGTATAAAAGAGTCGAGTATCCCAAATTGTTGCGGAACATCTTTATATTCAATGGTCATCTTCTGGGAAAATTTCTTGCATCAAACAATGTGATATCGGACCCAAAACAATTCATATTTACTTTTGCTACATTCATCAAAATGGCCTGAATAAAATTTAAAATTATGCAGTCCGATGCTCTCTTAATTTGTGCACATGGATTCCTCTACCTTTGACTGGTCCTGTACTTCAAAAAATTTCCCCAAAAAGAAAAAATGGGCCAAATCATGTTACCTCTGCTAACATTCGCTTTTTCACCTACAAGAACCACCACAATAATACACGTTCTTTTCATGGGCTAAAATATCGTATTTGTTGAATGTTCAAATTTGAGGCTGAAATTTTGTAGTTTTGACCTTGTTTCTTTATTATATACTGTAATAATTACTACATACAACCTCAGTCATTATAATTGTCTAACGTTGTAATGATGATGATAGAGCAATTATTTGTTTGACGTCCTTTTGATTGTGGCATTGTCTTTGCAGCCACTAATATATGGAAGAGGAGCTACACCAGGCATGTCTATGATGCCAATGCTTTTACCTGATGGCAGGATTGGATACGTCCTGTAAGTTTTTTTTTTTTTTTTTTTTTTTTTTTTTTTTTTTTTTTCAAAGATTTAGTGCTTGTGTGGGAGTGGTTTTTTGAAAAGCAGTTCTTTTTGGAAAATGTGTGGTTAAAAAGCAATGGAAAATTAAGGGGAAACATGAAATGACTTTTTTTTTGGAGAATGTATGATTGAAAATGATTGTGGGGGGAAAATGATTTTGAAAAAGTCAGTTTCAAACAAGCACTTAGATGTCTACTTGCATTTTGACATACTTTTATTCTGAAAGCTACTCAAATCATTGACTATAAGCATGAATAACTTGAAGGCTGAAACTTGTGAAAAGTAGAACTGAAATTTTCCAAGGTCTGTCACTGAAATGAGATATTACAAGTTGTTTGTAAAATTTGTTCAAGTGGGCCATATACAAGGATTAGGAACATTGAGATGCATGATGAAAATTACATCCACTCTATTTAATTTAGTTGAAAATGAGGCAGAATTCTCGGGTTTTGCATTCATAGTAATTACTCGTGTGTTGTGCTATCCTTATTTGAGACGCCAGTCATTTGAATTTCTTTCTATTCATTGTGACCTTTTCCTTAAAATTAATGCCTTAGGAATGCCTCGTGTCAAAAAATGTGCTTCCACCTTGATTGTAGCATGGATCTGAAGAGTATGAATTGTAAAAGGAGAATTTTTCCGGATTCTAGTTTATCTGTGTTTGAAATATCATTTATTTGATGACCCAAGTGTATTGTGTTTGTGAATGGAATTAAATCGGGAGGAACAGAAAGGAAGGACATCAAGGGATTATAAGGAAATCTACCACATGTTGTTGAATTTCTGAGTTATTCAATCCTGTACCTTGCTGTCGTTTCCTTCTCACGCATCTACCCAAATTTGGGATCCCAATCTGTTTCTGCTTTTGGTTTCCCCTTCTCCCTTAATCCAGATGCAAAAAACATTGTAAATGCGTTAAAGCAAGGGGCACGACATAACTAAGTTTGTATTTATGAAATAATCATCTCTAGCAGAGACAAGTATCAACTGGCAACCTGCTTGTCTTCTGCTTCATGTTACTGATGCAGAATGCTTTGTTTCTTCTTTAGGCAACAGCAGGGAGTACAGCCAACAACACCACCGCCCCAACATAGAGGTGGCCGAAGTAGTGGTGGAGGAAGCTCAAGTGGCGGAAGGCGTGGCGGTGGCGGCGATAATGGGCGTGGACGTAGTCGTTACAACCCATATTAATTCTGCATTCAGTGAATGGTCTCGTGTGTATTAACTTCCAGTGTTGTGTATTGTAACAGTGAAAATTACAGTCACACTGAAAATGTTAACCTATGAAAATACTATTTAAGCATCTATGCTTCTAGTTTGTGATAACTGTTTTGGCCATGGGAGCTCTGTCTGATTATGCTGTTCACACAAGAAAACAAATGTCGCACCGGATGTATTAGTTATGTACAAGGCCTGAGACTCTTACCATTTCATCTTGATTTCTTCGGATTGCCAATCGTGTAATTAGTTTTGCTTCATTACCCGGATGGAAGAGAATTTGATGAGAATAAGGTGACAATTCTCGTTACCTGATGAACATTCTTAAGAATATGTTTGAGAAGTGTTAATAAACAATATAAATTATAAGCAGATAAAAATGAATGGTTGAAATGTGGGTATTGGGTTTTACGTATAGATTATAAAAAGTGATTTGATTGATAATAAACAAAGTTAAACATGGGTTTAATGAGGGTAATAAATGTCATTATATAGTGCTAAGAGCATTTTCATTGTTAATGTGGATCGCATAAAGAGTAATGCTATTTATGTAGAATGTGCATATCATTAATTGATATATCATCGTAAAGACAAAAATGAGTCACATTTAAGATGTCACATCACTTAGATGCCACATAAAATGGTGATATAATGACATTAGATAACATTATTTTTATACTAAAAAAGTTGTCACATAAGTTATAATATACAAATTCTATAAAAGTTCCTAATGCAAAATGTTAAACACTTTCTGCTGATACGGTAAAAAGAAAGTAGATATTGTTAAAAGGACATTTTGCTGTAGAGGCTTTTTAGATGGAGCGAGTAATCATAATTTTACATTTTTCTTTTTGTCTTTCCTAATTATTCTATTAAATATACATTAGAGACGGAATTGGAATTATAGAAGAAATCTATTAAAGATCAAACATTAAAGTAAATCGAAAGTCGTTCTATTTAGATCCTGCATAGATTACAATCCATGAGATAAATTGGTGATGCTCTAATAAGTTAACAATGTTTGTCAACAAGTATGAATAGATGTTTATATTAACACCAAAACTTTTGTTTGTTTTACCAATTTTAATTTCATCAAAAGTTCTCAACCTTTGCTCATTGTCGTATTTATGTTTTTAAATTTTTTCTTTGCATTTAGTTCTCTACTTTTCATTATTAGCACATATTTTCTTTAAAAGTCACTTTTCAGAAATTAATTTTAAACTCACCTTAACAGTAAGCTTAGTGATAGAAAAAGTAATTTGAAAATTATATAGGAAAGTTAAAAATGCTACTTATGTTCTGTTTCTTCTGGCATATATTGGGCTTAAAGACACACAAAACTTCGAATGATGTACTGCGTTTATCATTTATTCCAAAACCTCAAATTGTCGATAGAATTTCAAAAACAAGACAACAAAAACCAAAAACAAATAAATAGGACAACAATGGAACAAATAACCAACATGGATTACGAATAATTGCACGTGCCCTACTCGATAGGGGGGGGGGGGGGGGGGGGGGGGGGGGGGGGGGGGGGGGGGGGGGGCTAAATCCATTTTAGAATCCTGGTTTTGTAACAAAAGTCCCGAATTCAGTCTTCACTAGTAAAGAATTGAAATCGATACAACATCAACCCCAACTACTCAAAGCATGTTAACTTACATAATTAACAACACATTGGACACTGAATCAATCCATTCTCATTGCATTCACTACACTTGACACTCTTCTTCCCTTCCTCATCCAATACCTTACAGCTGCCATTGCACCTCATGCACATCAAGAACCGGGCACCGCCACATCTGCGACACTCGGCAGCCGCCCGGGGGATCCTGTTAAACAAAATTTCCAATTTACCCTCCTCGTCCAACTTTGCCATCTCATCAGCACCACCAATCAACCTGCCCTTGACAAACACTAATGGTACTTTAACATCTTTTGTACCAATTAGACCTCTTAGTTCTTCCTTGAACCCTGAGTGCATCGATATATCACGCTCAAACATTCGAACATTATGTGATTCGATGATTGATCGAGCCTTGTTACAATCCTCAAAGGTCTTCCTAATGCCCCTCAATGTGGTGGTGTATATGATAACTTCATTTTCACCACCTGGTGGACATTTTTTGTCAAATGATTCAAGAATGGTCTCTGAATCACGGAAACTCTTCCATTTTCGTGTAGTGAATATTGGTGAAACCAGCTTCTTCACCTTTTCTTCCTCTTTAGACACCTCTTTTTCTAAAGATACGATTAATTCTGGATAAAACAGTGGGCCTAAACTCCTCCGAGATGAAACCACTCCAGAATCAAACTTTAAACTGTTACTTTTCGAAGCATTTGGACTCCCCTTAATCGATGCCCACAACCGTGGTGAAGGTTTCCTTGAACTCTCCTTCAACTTATCGCATTCTTTCAAAACTATTTTTGGGCTATTTTCTGTTGATCCCACTACTCTTTCCTTATTCTCTTTTCCTCCAAATTTCTTAAACTTTCTGGGAGAACCCATTTGATTTAAGATCTTTAAGGGGCTTCTTCCATCGAGAAAAATTCTTGATTTTGGGCTGTTCTTGGATCGAACAGAACCTGGACCTTCTTCTTCAAGCCCTTCCATAATCTCCCAAGCATTTATAATCTCCGAAGGCCCTTCACGAGGTGGTGATTCCTTCACTTCAACCACAGCTTCTTCAATGCTCCTTAGAACTTCTTGTTTCTGCTTTTCTTGATATAGCTGATGAATTTCTTTGTCAAGTTTGAGAACGCCATAGGTGCTTGAAGTGAGAGACACTACATGCTTTGCATAATCTCCTTTTTCATATAGATTTTCTCGCTCAATTTCTTTCCTTATCAGTCTTGATGAAGCACAGCCCATTGAATTTCGTAGAGGTAATTTGTAAAACTTTATGGTTTTTCGTCTCTGTTTTCAAAGAATTTTCAAAAGTTTTAATTGTTACTCTGATAATGTACAACGGACCCAACGGTCGGAAAATTCGAATGAGACATCAGTAGAATTTTGTAAGAAGCCCCGAATCTTTTTGTCATTTATAAAAGCCCCTGTAAACAATTATAATTTGAATTTTTGTCAATAGAAAAGACTAACTACACACATAAACTTATAGGTTAGGACACTGCCTTAAAAAACTAACTGGGGACAATATTGCGACTAAATTAATGGATTAGAGACGAATGACACAATTTTTTATTTTTTATTTTTTAAGAAAGATAAAAGATAAACGATGACTACATATTTCCGATGATGTTAGACCCATTATAAACACAAATTTCTTTGAAAAAAGACACGAATGACACATTTTTTTTTTAAGGAAATATAAAAGATAAAGGATGACTACATATTTTCTATGATATTAGACCCATTATAAACACAAATTTCTTTGAAAAAAGACATTAATGTTTGACCCATTTTCATGTATTTCTAAAAATATTGATGATGTCGATATAACTTAAATTACAACAATAGGACACAATTACATAGTAAATCGATCATTCATATTTCGAGAAAAGGCCAATCATGTCAGTTTATGTTATTTACAATAACTGTAATGAAGTATTGGTAGAATAATGCTATTTATCGAGACTACATATAATCAACAATCTAGGTGTCATGACATTAAGTGATTGGATATCTTTGATGAGATCCATATACCTACATTAATAGATCCAATCACTTCGTCCCTGTTTGATAGTGATTAAAAATCAGATTTTAATATAAGTCAATATCAACAATTATTTTTTATTATATATTTGATATGATTCATAACTTTTCAACAATATATTTCATCAACTTTTATCAAAATTTCCTAAAAAATTTAATTTCCGCACCCACCAAATAAGGGCTTAATATCATTTACTCAACACTTACACTGTTGATCATTTACAATCTAAAATAGATAAAAAAAAAAAAAAAAATGTTTATTACAATAAATATTTGAGAAAATGTATTTTTTATTTATTTATTATTATAATTATTTATGGAAGTGGGAGATACTGATAGAGCATAGCTGTAATCTTGGAGAAACTTTACATATGGTTTAAAATTTAAGATTTAAGTGAGATCTTACTTATAATTCTTCACAAGCTTTCAGATTTTGCTCTTGAAAAATTGTAGTCATGATCCTGAATGTATGAGGTTTTCAGTATTTATGTTTCCAACATTTATTTTTTAGAGTAAATTGACATTTTCAAACAGTTTCCACCAAAATAGGAATTACACCAAGGTAGTGTATGATTGTAACTTGCAAGCATGGAACTTGCATGAATATAAAATAAATTATAGATAATTGAATTTTCTAAAACTTATTTGCATAAATTTTTTCAATTAAATGTGTTTAAGTGGCTTAATTTTTAACCTAGAAAATGTTGTATTTTTTCCCCATAAAATTGAGTTTTTGGAAAGTGTAAATAACTTAGAAAATAAAAATTTATCCCCCAGCTTGTAAAAAAATATTTTCTTTATTTTTGAGGAAAATATATGATCATGTGACCAATTTTTGAAAACATATTTTTCATTGAAAAAAAAATTGTCAGTCAAACACTTCAAAAGTAGGAACTTGGTTGGAAAAGTGATATTTTTCAAGAAACATAAAGTCAAACAAACCCACCAAGCGAAACAACAATTTTTATCTTTGAGCTCTAAACATAAACAATAAATATTAATAAAAAGATTGAACAAAAAGAGAGAAAAAATAATTAAATAAAATTCTCGCGGTTACCATCCATTCCACCCTGTCACCTCTGTTCAACTACATTGCCAACGGTAACAAGGAAAGAGATGTGAGTTATGCTACAGGACCAGGGTCAATGATTGACCCTGGCCCGAGGGGGGTGGACACTTCCTTTGGCCGCAGGCGCCCACCCAATAGGAAGGGGGACACTTGTCCCTCCTAGCCAGGGTCGGTCATTGACCCTGCCCATTAATTATTTCCCAGGAGAGGTTCATGTTACTAGTTTTTATATATAGTGAGTAGTCATATTTATAACAAGCTCAATCATAAGCTTGATTTCATTATTCAGGACACCAATGAGAATTTAAGGTTGAGTGTACAATATTGTCAAGTCGAGTTTTCACTTTAATCAAGTAAGATATGAATGAGACTTCATCATTATCTTTATTTTACTCATGTTCGAGCAAGAAAAATTCATTATTATAATCATTTAAGTTTACGTGTTCACAAATATTAAATTTTGAAAAGTTTTAAGAACCATGTCATAATTTACAATTTTTTAAAATAATAATGAATTTATACAAGATAATGATAATGAATGTGATCGAAATTGATGAATATACCATGACAAAACATGATACATAGACATATATAATTTAGAGTAATGCTATTTGTAGATAATGAATTACATACAGATGAAGTATATAAAAGTGGAAAAATTATTTATTTATTTATTTAGTTGAAGAAATTATGATCAAATCATATTTTATCGTATCGCGTACATGTAAATCATTATATACATATAGTACAATCGTAATAATTTAACTCTCTTCATATTTCATCTTAACTTTTAGCAAAGTAGCTATTCTCTCTCCGTACTCATCTCTATGTGATCATCTGTGTACACGAACAAAGGGATTATATGACCGGATTGACATTGTTTATCTTCCTTTTTAGTTGTGAGCAATATAGATAAATATGGATAACTATTTAGTATACGTTTAGACCTCCAATACAATTGTCATGTGACTAGTGAAATTGCGTGCTAGACTTGGCCAATGTATGATGGACTTTTCTTTAAAACCCTTTTTTTTTTTTTTTTTTTTTTTTTTTGCATACGTACTCATTTTCAACCATATATTCACACAATAAAATATTATGTAAGTAGATCCAAAAATTTTCTCTATTTTAATCACAAAAATTCGATATTCAAAACATTATTTTTCTCAAATAATGATTGTCAAACAGGGGCTGAGTAATCTTCAATGTGTAATCTCCTATGTCGTTTGCATAAATTTTATTTGTGGTTTTAATATATGTGTCCATGTCTCTTTGTATAAGTTATATTCATGATCTCCATTGTCTATACCCCTATGAGATGTGATATATTTGTCTTTGTGACTTCGTTTTCTCTGATAATGTAATGAATACATAAAAAATTAGTTGACGTTGGCGTGTCTTGTGTTCGACGAGGTTCAAATGTGACTAGTGTTATATGATTAGAGAGACATGAAATGTGAGCTCTATCCTTTTTCTCGTTGACTGAGCTATGAAAATAGTGTGACGTGAATATAAATGGAATCTAAATTAGGTGAATTAGTGAAGGCCGGAAAATGAATAATATGTGACTGAAAAATTGAAATGAGAAAAAAAATTATGAAAATGAAGGATAATTTTTCTCTCTTCACATCATAGTAAAAAAACAATAAAGTTAATAGAAATTAGAAGAATTTGAATTTTAAAAATTAAATTTTAGATAATTTTATCCCAATTATTGAGATTCATGAAAATATAAACTGAAATATTGATTAAAAAAAATTTTACATTAATTATTATTTGTGAAAACATAAATGTCTAACCACATTTATGAGAAGGAAAACTAAAGAGAAAGTTAAGCAAAACATGGTTCTTAAATTTGATTATTATTATTATTATTATTATTATTATTTTTTTTTTTCAGAAATCAGGTATTAATTATATATTTTTAATATGAAAACCTATATATAATATACCCCACTTCTTCCACATCTACCCTACTCCACCTCACGTGTCTATTAATACACATTCTTTTGATAGGTATTATTCGGAAAAAATGAATTTTGAAATAGTGATATGATGGAAAATGTGTGGTTGAAAAAGAAGGAAAAGTTATTGATATGATGAAAAATATTATTTTATTGAAGAATATGTGGTTGAAAATGAGTAGAAGAATGAAAATAAAAATAAAAATGGGAATCAAACAGGGGTTCAATGTTGCCAAATTCTTAATATCTTACCCACGCTGCCTGTGTCTATATATACATATTTATTCAATGGTGATGGTCAGATTCGCTATTGCTTCGATCAATTTCAGGTAGAATTTATCGAGGTGGAGTTAGATGCATCTTCTTCACAAGAGCCGTTGCCGAGGTCATGAGCGTCGGAATTAAGATCGTCGTCCGCCGTTCTGCGCCTGATTGACTTCAGTTTTTACCTAGCTATTCCAACTGGTCCCTCCTCCCAACAACTATGGAATCATGCGCCACCCCAAGGTTTGGTTGAGGTGGTTGGGAATTTGATTGCACAATTTTATAGGTCACGTACAAGTAACTGCTTAAGGCACAATTAAATAACATTATAGGTCATAGTCACACGAACTTATAAGTCACATGAATATATATGCTCATGTCATAATTATATAACACGATCATAGTTACACAAACTCATAGATTATATTTATATAACATGACATCTCATAGATACACAAATTCATAGGTCACATACTCTTTAAATTTTGATATATAAAGGTCACAGTAAAACAAACAAGTCATAATTCACACTAAAAAAACTAAAACGATCACATATAAATTGGGTAACAATCACACAATTTATAAATTATAATAATCTATCAAAGCATATCCGAATTTGGACATGTGATAATATCCTAAATTGATTGCTGTATTTGTAGATGTGATAATATCCTAAATTAGTCCATAATATTTCTAAATTTAAGTGACGCTATGTTAAAATTGGGTTGTGATCCGAATTCTATTTTGAAAGTATTTTTGGTTATTTTGCTTTGGAGAAGTGGAAGACTACAAAGAGTCAAAACAATGATTTGGACTCTTATTTCAACTTAAATATTTTGTTATTGATTTTACTTATTGTAATGAGACTTTACATTATATTAGACTCTTCATTGTATTATATTCATCTAGTTTGTTAGGATTTATTTGATTATAAATAAGGTGAGCTTAACGCGGACACCGTTTCTCTCCTTAAGACATTTCTCCATTTATCTCTTAACAATACCCTTTTTTTTTTTTTTCTTTTTCTTTTTCTTTTTCTTTGTAGTAGAAAACTTTAAGCTTCATTTTGTCTCTCTATTCTATTTAAACACAATCCCTTGGCAAAAAGGCACGTGGGCTCGGCCCGTGAAAAGTCGAGCCGGACCTGCTCACAGCTTGGAACACCGGGGCCCAAGCCGGCCCGTTACTTGAGAAAAAGTAAAAAAAAAAAAAAAAAAAACACACACACACACACACAACACAAAGGCAGCAGTTTTGTTGCCTCAAAAAAGGAAGAAAATAAATCAAAAAATCGAGCCTGCCCAGATCGGCCCGTAAAGGCCTGAGCCGAAAGCTCGGGCCGAAAAAAGCTCGATCATTTTACCCGAGCTGAGCTCGAGCCTTGAGTTTAGACTCAACTCATTGACACCACTACAATCCCTCTGGTAATAGCCCCGATGCCAAAATCTTGACGTTGGCAACAAATAACCCAATCTCTCTCGATGGTGGCCCCAAAATCATGACGCATGTAGCACCAATATCGTTACCTCTTACTCCATGGTGGCGATGATTGTGGATTTGAGGTGGTGCCAAAAACGTTGGAGTTGTACCTATAACAAATCAGTTGATGGTCTGGAGGTGGTGGCAAAGATTTGAGTGGTGCTGATAGTGTGTAGTAGGGTAGGGTTGAGGTAAGGTGGAGTGATTGTGATCAAAATTAGTTTTGTAATTTATCACCAATACACAATTTGTGACCTATAATGACATGTAATTTGCTACAAGCAACGCTATTACATAGGAGTGCGCATTTTTTCCAGGAGCTGGTGAAATTGGATCGGAACCGCTTAGAATTGACCGGTTTGGATTTGGATCTTCTAAAAAAAAGTTCGATTTTGGGACATATTATTGAGAACCGGTCGGTTCTAGTCTAGTTCCCGATTCCACTATGGAAACCGGCGGTTCTCATGGATTTTTTTATTTTTTCATTTTGGTAAAATATATGGCCTTTGTATGTCTGTTTCCTTCATTTTAGACTCTCTTTGATTCTTTCATTCTCTTCTTATAATTTTTTGATTAAATGATTATTTCCTTCTCAAGCCAAATTCGATTATTGAGTAAATCCATACCTAAATAAATTTATTTATACTATATCTCAAACTTGGGAGAAGACATTGACTGGAGAGTTCTTAAGTTTTATTTTTTTATTTTTTTACTTTTTTATGGTAGATTGTTAATTTTTTTTGTTGCAATATGGAATTCAGACATTTAATTGTTAACATTTTGCTAGGAATTTAGAACCATGTTACATTATTCATGAGGAAACTTGCAATTTGAAAGCATTTTTAGTGAAAATTTGTTACTTCAAGGTACATAATGGAAAATTTTGTTTAATGGAAGTTTGTTTAATCGTTGGAGTACTATACAGCTTATATAAATTGATGATTTTTTTTATGATAGTAATTTATATTATTTAGATATTGTTTTTAAATTTGTATACTTAGTTTTCTTTTAATCTTTATATAATATGTTCAGTTTATCTATATTTTGTTAAAAATATTGCATTGGTAGCATCTTTAGAATTTTTTTATTAGTAAACATTATGTTTTGACATTTTCCATCAAAGAATCGGATCAGACCAAATTTGGTTTTGGTTCTGTTCCATCGTTAGCTATGGAACCAATGGTTCCATTTCTAAAATTTTCATTGATATTCGGTTTGGTTCGATTCCCTTTGAAATCGGATCAAATTGAACCGTGCCCACTCCTACTATTACATTTATTGTTTATATAATGATATATAGATAGATGACACAGAAAAGAAAAAAAGAGACGGAAAGAAAAGAAACTCAATTATTATAATATTTCCCTCTCTTCTATGTTATCTATATATACACTATTTAGTACGCTATGATTTTCACATAGTTTTACTTATTTGCAACTAAATTTATAATCGTGAGCTACAGATTGTGTCTTCATGGTTGTGATATCGTGTTTGTGAATAATATGTGATCATAACCATAAATTATGTGTTATTGTGATTGTAATCCATTTAATTTAATTATAGATCACAATTTTAACACATTCCACAAAATGTGACCACCTAAATTTTGAAAAGGAAAAATCATGATTTTTGGAACTTGAAAAATCTGTAAGAAAGAGAAAGTACGAGGTAAGACTTAAGAGAAACAATTATTTTTAATAGGATTAATCTATTTGTACACTTTATGGTGTACCAAATAGATTACACCCCTCTCATATGGAGAGGAGTCCACAAATATTTTATTATGTGTGGACCCCTCTCTATGTGAGGGGGGTGTAAGGCTGTATGTACATCATTATGTACACACAGCATGATCCTTTTTAATAACTAATCAATATATTAAGAATATTATATTATCAAAGGAAATATCCTAAATTAGACTAATTTTCCTAAATTTCATTCACATTAATATCTTAAATATATATATATATATATATATATATATATATATATATAATACTTTAACACGATTTTTCTCCTGATCTTTTAAAATATTTTTGTAATTTTGTTAAATGTGAAATAATATACTTAAAAGTAGTGTAGTTTTTTTTTTTTTTTTTTTTTTTTTTTTTTAAAAGTAGTGTAGCTATTTTTTCTTTAACGGAGCACTAAGAATCTAGGTCGAAGCACAATATTATTCCAAACTAAAAGGCAGCTTGTCTATAAAAGTCCACGATAATTTAAATACGTTTCCAAATCTCTTCTACAAATTGTATTTGGCTTTGTTTGAGTCCTATCTTTTTGGGTAAAATGAGTTTTGTAATAGTTATTTTTTTCTAAAAATCACGTGATTAAAAAATACGAAAAACTTTTGAATTTACGTATACAATTATTTTAATTTGAAAATTTTGTGATTGATAATGAATTTGAAAAAAAAAAAAAAAATAGATAATGGAGCTCAATGATAACTAAAATTGGGCAAAACAAGAGTGGCAACCCCGCCTGGATAACCGGGGGGGTTGCCACTCTAGCACAACTCACTAAAATTTAACTCTAATTTCGTGACTTAGTAGATAAGATATTCCTTAAAAATCGTTTTTCTTCAATTTCACTTTCGATCACACATTTTTTCATTAACTAATTATTTACGTGGGCTTGTATCATTATTTTTTTAATCACATATTCTTCAAAGAAATCACTTTTCATACAATATATTCTAATTTTTTTTTTTTACATCAACCAAGTCCTTAATTGTATTTGATGGAGGTTCCAAAGATGCTCGATTGGAAGCCTATTCTGGAGTTAAATATTTAAATGATCACTGAACTTTGCATCATGTCACGATTTACTCTTCGAACTTTCTTAAGCGTCTCATTAGCCACTGAACTTTACTCCGTCTCACTCCATTACTCATCGGGTGAATGCCGTTTAAATTAGTACCTACGTGCAGTGGCGAATCCAGGACGCCGTGTCAACTAGGGCGGGTTGACTTTGATCGTTGACTCTCGACAGTCAACGATCGTAATAATTCGGTCCGGCCGGTCGTTGATTAAATATTATTCGATATATGTGTAAATGCACTGAAACGTAAAAATTATATTCATAAGAAAATATAATTCAATGCAACAAAAAGTACTAAAAATATATACGATACAACATTACTCTGTAATAGTAAGTTTAGACAACTGCATTCTACGAGGCCTCATGTTTTGAAAACGTTGCAATATTGCCTCGTTCTCAAGTTTTTTAAAAATATCTTTCTCCACGTAAATCACCAAATTGTCGTTCAACCAATCATCTTCCATTTTGTTGTGCAAGTCACTCTTGATAAGATTCATAGTAGAAAATACCCTTTCAACACTAGCAGTTGCGACCAGTAATATCAAAACCAATATGATCAGCCTATAAACCAATGGAAAATAGCAGGAACTTCTAGTTTCAACCAACTTCTTAGCTACACAGGATATGCTATTGAGATTAAAGAAATCTTCCTTCATTCTCACAAATATAATAAAGTTGTCAAGTTGAGGTCGAAGTAACAAAAGCTTTTCACTATTGAAGTCCAAAGGATATAACTGAGCAATACACATCAATTTAGCATTATCAAAAGCTGCAAATGAATCTCTTGGACTTAAACACGAAATGTAAGTCAAAAGCTCAGTAGTTGTTTCTGAAAAACGATCATTCAATTCTTACAAGATTGAGTCTATCACATAACAATACAAATCAACGTAAAAGCGATGAAAATAAGTCACCTGCTGAGCTACACGCCTAGGTCGACCTTTCACTACTACAATATCCTCCATATTAGGCACTACAATATGCCTATCAACACAAAACTCAATCACCCTACTCAACAAAGTATCACAACCATTGTCTCTCATGTTCTGCAATGCACTCTTACACACATTCAATAAACTCATAGCATTCTGAATATTCTGATCCTTTTTCTGTAAGGCTTGTGAAAAGTTTTTGTCTATAATTGCAAGAATTTCAAGCATAACGTGGAGACTGAACACAAACTCAAAATCTTGCATAGTGTCCATATGTCTTACAGCCATTGCCTTTTTATCTGAATTTACACCATCTTCTGATATGTTCAAGAACGTCTATGAGAGCATTAAACATACTAATGAAACGAGTGATTGTCAGTAGATATGAGCCACATCTAGTATCACCTGGACGTGCCTAATTTATTTCTTGAAACTGACTTGTTCTACCAGAAAGTTCCCTGATATTAAGTTTCTCAAGAATATTAGAATGATAACTTCTCGAAGAGCATCTACACGCTTACATGATGCACCAACCAAATTTACAACAACAGCAAGCATGTTGAAAAAATCACCAAGCGCAAATGGTTCCTACGTGCCACAGAAACAACTGCCAACTGAAGTTGGTGAGCAAAGCAATGAACATACATAGCATATGGATTCTCTCTTAGAATTAAAGCTTTCAAGCCATTAAACTCACCTGACATATTTCTTGCGCCATCATAACCTTGACCTCTCAGGCTAGATATGCTCAACCCATGTGTAGAAAAACATTGCATCAATGACATCCTTCAGTGATTGGGCGCAAGTATCAGCGACACAAGAAATGCCCAAAAAACGCTCATTCACTTGACCACTTTTGTCAACAAACCTCACAACAACTGTCATTTGTTCTCTTATAGAATTATCACGAGCCTCATCAACTAAAATTGAAAACAACGAATCACCTATCTCATTGATAATACCAATTGTCGTCTCTACGGCACAACAATTAATCAAATCCTTTTGAATATTTGGTGAAGTCATTTGGTCATTTCCAGGAGCATTACTAAATACTACTTCTTCAACTTCCTTACAACGAGCTGCATATCATTGTAGTATCTCAATTAGATTTCCTTTATTAAGGGAGTCTTTCAATTCATTGTGACCACGAAATGCCAATTCTTGCATCAAGAGGTATCTAGTACAATCTAGCACCGCAGTCGACCTCGTCCTATAATTTTTTTGTTGACTACTACTTTGGCTAGAAATAACATCGGAGATACTCTGTTTTTGATTCATCAAGTTAGTACACTTCGCAAAAGCTTGATTATGAGTACTATCAAAGAGACCGACATGATCTTTCAACGTCTTTTTGTGCTTCCAATCCCTAAAGCTGTTCTTAGTAAATGCATGTCCACCCCCTTGACCCCCTCTATCGGGTTTGAACAAGTAACAATACAAACAATACGCTGCATCCTTTTCTATGCTGTACTCCAACCAATAAAATTTAGAGAACCATTCTTTCCGAAAACACCTAGTATCATTTCCCATCGATCTTCTTGGAAAGTTATAAACCAATCTATAACTCATAAACCAATTCACAATTCATAAATCATAAATAAATCCTAATTCATAAACTATAATTCAAAAAACCCTAATTTATAAAACCCTAATTCATAAACTAAATTAACCAATCCATAATTCATATACAATAATTCAAAATTCATAAATCATATTTCAGTTGTACACTAATCCATAAACCAATTAAATTAAAACCATAATCCAAAAAAAAAAAAAAAATTAAAAATGGAGAGCCAAGGAACATTACCTCTCATCGGCAGACCGTAGAGTCGCAGAAAGACAGTCACAGGTTAATGAGCACTGAGCAGTCCTCCTTCCCTCACACTCCAGCAACAGTGACCGGAAGAAGTTGTCGCCCGTCGCACTGCAGTGGCGAATCCAACTCCAATCTCCTCTCCTACAGTCCACTCGTAGGCTCGCAATTGCCAGTCGCCGTTCAAAACTCCAGAGACAGAGTCACTTCAGTCTCCAATCCACGAGTCCACCAATCCACCAGTCCACCACTCCCCAGTCGCCAATCGCCAAGTCCCAATGCCAAACTCCAAGTCTCCACACTCTCAAAGAAACGATTTAGGAATTAGGGATTTGGATTATTGGATATATAATTGGATTTGGTTTTGGGCCATAATTTTAATTGGGCCTTTTTATTTCATAAACCATAAGCCATTAAGCCCAACTACCTAAAACACAATTTAAAAAAAAAAAAACTTTTGTCCCAATCCACAGCCAGTCGTTTTCTTCCTTGGAACCTCGCTACTGTCGTCAGACGCCAGCTCCAGCAACCTCCGGGTGGCAGCAGATTTTGGCGAAGCCAACACGCGCGGTCTTGCGAGCTGGCTGGGTATTGGCTTCGCCACTGCATACATGGATGACATAAATATGAGTTGGTCTGTTAAATCCCTCATACCGTGAAGTCCTCGGCCATGTTGTCAATTGAAACACGACTTCCAATCAATCCATTGCATTTCCTACGACAGGCTACCCTTATGTTATCAATTCTTTGTTATGTGTTTGAGAAAAACGAGACAATCTATTTCTCTTACACTTCCATTCCTTCTTTAGATGATCATGAATTGCCTTTGAATCAAATATTTTCTTAGCAACAGATGATCAATGGACATAAAGAAAATGAAGAGAAATCTTGAAGCAGTGCCAAGGAAGACAGGCACAGCAAGATTGGGAACACCGTAAGGAATCAGAGATCGAAGAATGAGATTATCACTTTAAATTTTTTAATCTTCAAATTACATAAGAAAACAAATCGAAGCAGGGGAATGCGTGACGAACACACACACAAGACAACAAAACATAGTTGATGAATTCTGGCTATACACATTTTGATTTCTTAATTAAATGACTAAATGGTCCAAATTCAGCAAAAAAAAAAAAAAAAAAAAAAAAAAAAAAAAAACCATTCACTGACTCACAGAACTTAAAATTCATTAAAACCTGCAAAAGTTCTTGAACATAAACTCCTTGTAATTACAAAAGCAACTACCAGATTCTGCATCAAATCCCCAACCTTTATGGATACGTGCAAAAGCAACTACGATATACTTACAAATTTATTAACCTCAAAAGCAATAAATACCCATAAACCGTCCATCAAATGTCTAGGACGAGGGTTGACAAAATAAGGATCATAACTACAAAATGTTGACCCAAGAATAACTAACCAAGAGGGGGGTGAATTGGTTTTCAAAACTTTTTCGACACTTAGTCTCAAAACTATTCAATACTTAAGAAAAAAAATGCAAAGTGTAATGCGAGAAGTAAATATGCAAATTTGATAACTTAATTCAAGCACAATTATAAATAGCAATTTAAAGTAAAGTGCAATAACGTAAAGACAACAAACGAATTTAATGGGGTTCAATACACAATGTGTTCTACGTCCCCGTTACCAAGCTCTCCATCACGAGTAAGGCCAAATGCACTATAATGGTAACTTACAAACAATGAGTACTGATCCGTAAGAAGGTGTTTGGTATTGATTTTTAGGGTAAAAATTGATTTTTGAATAGTGATATGATGGGAAATGTGTGGTTGAAAAAGGAGGAAAAGTTATTGATGTGATGAAAAATATTATTTTATTGAAAAATGTGTGGTTGAAAATGAGAATTGATTTTCAAAATCAATACCAAACACCCCCTAAGCGACTTACAACAATGAACACTTATCCTTATGTGACTTACAACAAGGAGCACCTATCTTTAAGTGACTTACAACAAGGAACACTTATCCTTAGGTGACTTACAACAAGGAGCACCTATCCTTAACAACAATCGAGTTTTCAGAAGGCTCTCGAAACCATCAAATTATAAATGATAATTTTACAATTGAAATAACTCTCTCAACAAATGATATAATCAAATCAAGTATTTGGAGAGTTAGGATAATATTTCAATAGATAGCAAATAGTAAAGTTCAAGTGTTTATGTTGTAAACTTTGATGAATGATAGATAATGAAATAGTTTGTATCTTTGTATCAAAGTTTTCAACCAATGATCTCTCTTAACAAATAATGCAAGTTAAGTATGAAGAGAGATTTACACTTCAATATAAGTGTTGGCAAAGAAAACCTTTATTAAGAATTGAAAATAGATGAGATTGAAGTTTTCTTGCAAAATGAATTTCTTGATGAAATAGATGAGAACAAGTTTGGATCAATCAAGAAATTTTTTGTAATAAATCAAATGGAATATAAAAACAAGTAATGGGGACTTCAATAATTCTCAATGGTTTTCAATAAATATGCTCTCTTAATATCTCCTGTAGGTTCTTGGGATTGAATGCAAAAGATAAGGCTATTTATAGATCAAGAATTTGAAAACAGTCACTTTCGGTCAACCGAAAGGCTAATATAGCCATTGTACAAATTCAAACGTTGGAATTTCGGCTGAGCTATTTTGACTTTCGGTCTAACATACTTTGGGCAACCGGTGTGCACTTCGATCGACCAAAGTGCCAGATTTCTGGAAACTGATTTTTGCATCAAAATATTCATTTTTCCAAAATCAATTTCATAAAAAAACATTTTTATGCAAGTGATGAATGATGAAGAATAGTTTGAGCTTTATATACTTGCTGAAAGGTGATGAGTTATACCTTTACATAATTGAAATTTCGATAAACAACTTCTAAACTCTAATCTTCAAAGTTCTTGATTTTTTCGAGTTTCTCTTGATTGCTTGTTCTTCAACGGATGACGATTTGAGCCTTTGAATGCTTAAGAAGATCTTATGAAATCTCACGAAACAATACTTGTTAGTAACATAAGTGTATTGTTTGTTATAATCAAAACAAGTGGAGTTATATTGAATCATAGGTTAACACAAAAGTGCGTGATTTTCATCACATATTTCCCAGAAACCAAATTGCCAAGGCCATAAAAACATAATTTAATGTGGTTGTGTGTCTTTTTTCCAGCAAACAAAGGTTCCTTTGATGTCGATAGCTTAGCATGTCATTGTGTTCGTGCCCTTGCCGCTCTCAATTTGGCATATTCCGACTCATTTATGTCATGCAATTCGTCCACGATTTCATCGAAGTTAACATCATCAGTTGGAACTTGGAACGTGATGTGCAACAGATAATGCTCGACAATGGCGGATTAAGTTATAGTTTGCAGCTTCTGCTCACCTTCAAAAATGGTCAACAATGGTGGATTGCAGCTTCGTTCACTGATGAATTGGATATGGGGATTCGGGTTCGTAGAAGATCGCGTGAGGAAATTATTTGGGATAAATGGATTTCACACTTTGAAGATTTGGTGTTTTAGTTTGGAAATGGATTTTGTAGGTAAAGTCGTGTTTGGATGATGCTCAAAAAATGTTGATGTGGCGGTAAGTTGGCACTTCACTTATTATATGGAGGGATTTAACAAGCCACCTCATATTTCTGTGGAAAAATTTAACAACTAAGATGTTAAGTATGACCCATTTCAATAATAATAGAACAAGTTTCAACTTTCAAAAATTATATTTTTATTAAAATTTAATTAATTAATTAAATAGATAAAAGTCACACACACACACACACACACACACACACACATATATATATATATATATATATATATATACAATTTGATCACAAATTCATTTATTGGTCATATATTGTCAAAATAATTAATTACAAATTATTTCGAGGTTACAAATCAAAGATTTTATAGGTCACAATTTATTTTCGAGATCACAAATCAAAATTTTTATAGATCACAATTTATTTTCGAGGTCACAACTCAAAATTTTAATGTCACAAATTATTTTACGGTTACAATTCTAAAATTTCACAAGTCACAAATTGTTCATTGGTCACAAATCACAATTATTATAAGTCACAACTTATTATACAGTCACAAATTATCAGATTATTGGTCACAGATTAGCAATTTCTTATGTCACATATTATTTTTTAGTCACAAATTATTCAAATCATTGGTCATATATTTTTTTATTGGTCACAGATTAACCAATTTAGTGGTCACAATCAACCAAATAATATGTGACCACCACCCGACAACCGTCTCCACCATACCACTTCACCAAGACCAACAAAAAAAAAAATCTCAAATCTACCATCACTGCCACCGCTGCCACCACCAACATGATCATCGCCGCCACCACCATGCACCATTACACAAAAAAACCAATAGATCCACCATTAACTGGCACAACCACTGGCGCTAACACGACTTTACCGACACCAACCCACCACTACTGCATCGCACCACACAACCGGCACAACCATTACAGTAACCGGCACCACCACCACCACCAAACAAAAACCGCCACAAGACCCAACGCCACTGTCCTACCACATAACCTACGACTACCACTTTCGTCATGTTGCCGACACCATCACCACATCACAAACACCAACACCACCACCTCTGTCGACCACCCAATCACTACACATAGATCGAATCAACAATAAAAAAGTCCCAAAAAATTCGTGGGGGCGTTGTAGATCAGGCAGCAGCAGCAGCGTCGCGCTCGCTGTGCCTCGCGTCGTTGGCACCACCACCACATCGCGCACACCAACACCACCATGACCACTGCCGACCACCGCAACCACCGCTCATGGGTCGAATAAAAAACAAAAAACTCCCAAAAAAGTCGCTGCGTCATCTGCCTGTCACCTAATGAATCTGCACCGCTGCCTGTCGCCACTGTCGATCACGCAACGTCGTTGGTATAGAGAGGGTGGAGCAGAGACCTTGTAGAGAGAGAGAGAGAGAGAGAGAGAGAGGAGAAGAATGATTTTGAATTAGAGTTGAATAATTAATTAAATTTTATAATATTATAATATTTTATAATATTAATATTAATATTTGATTTTTGTATTACCAAACATTGCCTTTTATTTTTGAAATTGAATGTTGGAAAGTAGGCTCTAGTGTAATTTCCACTATTTCTGTCATCCACATAAGCATCAATTTAAACGGCATTACCCGGTGAGTAATGGAGTGGGATGGAACAAAGTTGAGTGACTAATAAGACGTTTAAGAATGTTCAGTGAATAAGTCGTGATATGATACAAAATTCAGTGATTATTGAAATATTTAACTCCCTATTCTAAGAATGTTAGTTGAGCTTAAAATAATTTTAAAGTCATATACTTCCCTTCTAAAAAATTTCTCTATGCAAGAGACGTCCACGAATTTAAAATTATTTTGACAGAAACCTCTTATTTGTCCTAGTATTAGGTGGGCCGATATTTTTTAAAAGATATATATATATATATATATATATATATATATTTTTTATAGTTTACAATTTTCTTATTTATGGTTTTCTGTTAAAGGAAATAAGAAAAATCAAAAGAATTTAAATTTTTTTTGCAAATTTTTTTTGATCTCCGATGAAAAAAAAATTGAATCTCAATTATTTCACACGGTCTCCTGAATATAAATTTGTCCTTTCCAATACTCAAAGTTCCACGCAATTACCTCTTCGAGTTACAATTAATTTTTGTAAATATAAAAGCAAAACTATTGAATAAAAAACAAAAAAAGTCTTGAAGTAAAATTCGATAAAGAACATGAGAGAAAATATTTAAGATGAAAAACTGGGAAGAAATGGAAAATTGGCTAAACAGCACAAAACTCCCTTACCTATTGCCATTGCTGCCGAAAATCCTGCTATCTTTTGAATTTTTTTTTTTTTTTTTCTTTCTAAAGGCCCATTTGGGTGGCTCTTCTAGAAACTTTGCGCTCGTTCATCAAAATTTAAGGTTTGGTATGGACAAGTGGAAGATGAAGGGATATTCAATAAATTAACTCGTCGATAGCTGCTGGAGGGAGACGACGAGGGATAGAGAAAGACGGGATACAGGTTTTGGGTACTTCTGCTTTCAAATTTGCGTATTTTTTATTTTTAAATTGATTTAAATTTAAATATTAGAAAAATTCAACCCGGGTACGTTGGATCAGCCCGAGTTGATATGGGTAAAACCTAAATCGACCCACCTCCAAACCTCAAGGTCCTCAAAAATCGATCCAAACACTCCCAATGTCATGCACGATATAGACAAATAATTATCTGTACCTAATTTTTGTGGTACTCAATCAATCTTAAATTATTGAATCATAATAGAGAATGGTAATTATTGGATGAATAAACAATTAATTTGTTCAAGAATCACATCAAGTATACACTAATTGACAAGAAATAATAATTAATTCTCGAAACAAATTAATGCACTGTTTGGTACCCATTCTCATTCTCATTCTCATTTTCATTTTCAACCACACATTCTTCAATAAAATAATATTTTTCATCACATCAATAACTTTTCCTTCTTTTTCAACCACATATTCACCATCACATCAACCCAAAAAATTCATTTTCTCTAACAAAATGGCTACCAAACAAGCTATAAACATATGATGGCACAGTAGTCACTCCGTACAGTACTTTTTGTTTTAGTTACAATGTATGAAAAATTAAATATAAAATCATCATCTAAATTCTAAAAATAAACAAAAATGTTAAGGAGACGTTCTTTTAGTATTTCAGTTTTGTGTTTTGAGTTTTGAGTTTTGAATTTATTTTGTGTTTTGTATTTTGGTGTTCATTTTGAGATTATTGAAAACTCGTTCTTTTTGTCGTTTTGAAAAAAAATTCTCAACCCGTGTTTTTTGAGTTTTAGCAGATTTGTGAAGAAAACAACCAAAACGTAAAAAAATTATTTTCTATTTTCTTCACAAAATTTTCAGCCGTTTTCAAAAACTCGTTTTCGAAAATGAGAAAGAGAACACGTTTTCAATGTTTTGGAAAATTGAAAACAGACTAACCGAAAATAGCAAAGAGAACGCCCCCTAACTTTTTTAAGCAGAGTCCATTATTTATAAGTTTAAGATTTTAAATAATATAAAGGGTTATTTACGTCATTTTCAAAAAACCAAATTACTCTTTTGCTTAGGTGACTGACAATGATTGACACACAAGTCGAATAAGCTTTTCAATTTTCGTCGATGCCTATTTGATTTAACTAAAAAGTTGATAAAAATTTAATTTAAAATAATTAATTAATTTTAATTATATATCTAATTTAAACTACTATTTTTATTAACTTTTCAATCACCTATTTAATCAAACTTCCATATTAACAAATGATCAGATCTTCGTCGAAACAACCTGCTGATTCAAATTTCCGAGTCAAAGCGGTTCATGGTTTTTGAATGCTTTTGCATTTGTATTATTTTAAACATTTCTTTTTAACCTTCTTTCTCTTTCTGTGACAAGATGAAATCAGCAGTCAAGCAGTTGAATCTCCGTCCATTCCAGAAATTACCAATAAAATTGCAAAATATAAATTTTGTTTTAACTAATTTCTGAAGATTTATCTTCCTTCCGTCCTCGTTAAATTTCCAATCCACCGTCACCTTTCAGTTTCTCTCTCTCTCTCTCTCTCGCTCGCTAAAAGTTTTCTATGATGCCTCAAGTCGATCTTGAAACTCTAAATGACACGAAAATTATCTGTCAAACATTGGCAAACGAAGATTTACCAAAGAATATTGAAGAAATCCCAGAAGCTGGTGAAGACTCCGTTGACGTACCGCCGGAGACGGACTATCCACCGGAATCTTTCTGGCTTTCGAAGGACGCAGAATATGATTGGTTCGATCGCAATGCAATTTACGAGCACAAAGAATCCATCAGAGGCAACTCACATTCCACCAACTTGAACCCAAGTATCAACCCGAATTCGAACTCAAGTTCTCAACGGATCCCGGTTAATGTTAAATCCAGAGCATCGATTATTGGATTGCCCAAAACCCAGAAAACTACTTATGTTGATTCTAAGAGGCGGTATTGTAAAGCGACTAATATAAGGCTGTTTCCGAAGCGGTCCGAGTCGGTCGGGAAGACGGCCGACTCGGTGGTTGAGCCGTCTTCGCCCAAGGTTTCTTGCATGGGAAGAGTTAGATCAAAGCGTGGGAGGAGGAGGTCAAATTCGTTGAAAAAGCGTGAAAAGCCAGCGGAGAAAACAAGGATCATTGGAGAGAAACAAAAAACCGGGTTCTATTCTAAGCTAATGTGCGTCATTTTGTGCATGAAGGATCATAACAAGCCGGTCCGATCGGGGAGTCGACGAGTGGTGGTGGAAGAGACTGTAACGGCAGTTGAGCCTCAAAGGAAGAGCGTGAGTGTAAAACTACGCGAGATCCCGGTAAGTGATGAACCGGTGGCTGAGCCGCCTGGTTTGGGAGGAGTAAAAAGGTTCGCGTCTGGCCGGAGGTCGGGGTCCTGGACTGCCGAGGATTTAAATCAGGCGCTATCGAAGTCGCTGGAATCTAATCGGCGCGTGGGGTCCACGGGCAGACGTTGATTAGGGGGGCTCTTAAAAGTCATAAATGGTAGTTGAAAGAGGAGTTGTTGGATGATGTGGCAAGTTGATTCTGTATTCCTCGTGGATCCGGGTGAGAATACGGACTCAAGTTTTTTTTTTTTTTTTTTTTTTAATTTTAATTTTTTGAGTGTGGAATAGTGTAATTATAGGTATTTTGAAGTGAGCTTGTAAATTTATTGTTAAATATTGTACCTTTTTATTCACTATTTAAAACTTCCATTTTTCTTCTTGTATTATTTGATTTCAATTTTATATTTGCATAAATACTTTATTTGTTTTATCTTTACATTTTTGTCTGCAACACAAATTGCTTAGGCAAAAAGCAATTAACCGGTGAAATAAAGCCTCTCTTGACAGATTTTTAAACCAAACTATTTTAGCTGGTTTGAGAAAAACTCAAACCTAAATTAAATCATTTTGAACGATTTAAAAAAAACTCAAATCTAAACCTAATTGTTTGGTCCGATTTTAAATCGTAGGTTTCGCCGTATATATTTTTTACCCGTTTACTTTTCTTTCATTTTATTTTATTAAAAATTTTATTTTCAAGTTGATCAGTGAATAATATTAAGTCTGGATATTTCAATATCCAAAATCATCCATTACATTTAAGATATTTAGTAAAATCATTCGAATTTATGTAATTATTGAAACTGGAATCTGAATGGTTGGACTATGTTACAATGCTGACTGCTGATTGGATCACTGTTGAGTGTTGATTGGATTCTTGTTGACTGATTGTTTGGTGAATTAAGGCAAAATTGTATTACACTAGATTTGGTGCAAATTAACGATAAAAACGTGTTTGGGACACACGCTTTTGTGAGTGGAGTGGATTCATGAGATGTTGCCAAGCGTCATCTCCCACGCTTTTATTTCTTGAGTGAACAGTAAAAAATTTATGAGAGAAGTTATGTAACCCAGAGTGATTTTTATAGTTGGTTCCCTAAAGTTGCCCTTGGACGATCTGGCTCTATTTTAATGCAATGATTTTCTTTTGGTGACAAAAGCTCAAAAAATGATTAGGATTCTGTTCTGAACCTCTTGATTTAAAACGAAAATCTTCTTTCTATTTTTATTTTTTGTTTTTCTTAAGTTTATGTGAACTTCGCCTTTTATTGTTTGGATAAAATATCTCTCCTATTTGGAGTTAATCATAACATGAACCCGTACCCATCAGTTTTCACTTGTAATAATTCTTTTAAAAAACAGTGAACTGACAATAAAAATTATATTCCTAATATCTAAGTAGAAATAGAAGAAATAAAATATGTTACCAAACATATATATATCAACACTTTCCTAATCACTTCAAATATGTACGACAAATTTTGTGTATTTGTATTTTTGAGAAATACAAGTGAATATTAATCTTCTTGTAATTGCAAAATTCTCTAATTAATAATCTGAATATTTGAAGATGACGGGCCACGTAACTTAAATCCTGAACTTCGAGATTTGTTGACAACTTGGTTTCTTTGACACTTGAAGTTCGGGGCTTGGATTTGCACTTCGAGACTTGGACTTGAATTTGATTTGAAGAAAACTTTGATCTTTTTGAACTTGGCTTAAACTTGCTTGATTGAAGAAGACTTTAATATTCTTAGTATTTGCCGGACTTAGACTTGAGAGAATATCTTCTCTTCCTCCGACTTTAGTCTCTTTAGCACTTATGATTTTCTCCTCTGCACTTTCATTTCTCTAATTTTATGGACAATTCGTCCAATTTATAGGAAACATTCGTAATCAATTTGGTAACCACCCAATTATCTTTAATTAAAAAAGAATAATTGTAGATCTTGAAAAAGATTGGGGGGGGGGGGGGATGGGCCTTTGAAATTTTATGGACCTTATTAAACTTTACTTTAATAAACTTAATTGGACTAATTATTTAAATCGACCAAATCCTTTATTATTTATTTGTTTATTTTTCTATATCTACAATGCTACCAAATAGCATCAAATTCTAACACTTGCTCTGCATGCAGCGTCTCAAGAAAGTTGTGGGGGGAAACCATATCTGAGGCAAAGATACCGCTGGAGGATAAGTTTTGTGAAAGTTCCATTTGATTCAGTAATTAACTTTAAAAAATTTAAATATGTAAATGCAGCTCACAAGCTGCTAACTGATATTGAATTATTGGCTTAAAAATCATGTGAAATAAAGTAATTATCTAAATGAACCAAGATCGGGAATAATACTTGAGTAATTAATTTAGTTCACATCTGTTCTGTGAGATTGGACAATTATTTACATGTGCTTTTAATTAATTGAGAGAGAATCAGGAAGTACAGAGATTGTATACGTGGAAAATAATTGAGAAACACAGAACTTAGACCTCAACCAGAAACATTGTTAGGAGTTCGACACGGTTATAGGCTACTTACGTGATCTATATTACTCTACAAAATAATGTTCGACACCATGTACATGTTTTTTACGTACCAGAAAGTTCTCTACATAAGACAAGTATAAACCGTCACATATACGATTTATAAGTGCCTCCCGAGCCACTCCTAATCATTTTCAGCCAATGAAAAACAGCCCATCACACAACTTTCACTAGGAAGATTTAAGAATACAAAAGCTGTTCAACAACATCTACATTTTTCTTACGCACCACAAAGTTCTTTTTATAAGACAAGTATAAACCATCATATAGACAATTTACAAGTGTCTTCCCGAGCCACTCATAATCATTTTCAGCCAATGAAAACAGCCCCCATCGGCCATCACAAAACTTGCACGAAGTAGAATTACGTATACAAGTGATGTTTCAACACCATCTACATGTTTCTTACGCATCACAAAGTTCTCTTCCTAAGACAAGTATAAAACATCATATGGGCGATTTAAAAGTGTCTTCCCGAGCCACTCATAATCATTTTCAGCCAATGGAAACAGCCCATCACACAACTTTCACTAAAAAGATTTACGTATACAAATGATGTTCGACACCATCTACATGTTTCTTACGCACCAGAAAGTTCTCTTTATAGTAGATTTTCATAAATATTGTTTCTTCCTCTAGTATCTTGCATCATACAACAGGCAAATTTCCATAACCAGAATCATAAATGCATATACACTATATATAATCTAGAAACAAGTATTTTAACGAGCAGCATTCAAATGATTTTAGAAAGCCTCGCCTGTTAAAGAGCGTAAGTTGCACGTAGATATTCAATGATTTCTGCACTCTCAAACATTTGGATTCCAGTGTTTGGATCTTCTAAATAAGGAACCTGCCAAACATTAGCAAGAACGATCATGTTTTCTCACTATTGGTGCACATCTAATATATGTACTTAAATTTTTAAAATGATTTTTCATGAAAACAAACACCAACCTGAAAATGCCCTACTTTCTGTTTTAGTATTTGTCTTTTTGGGCTGCCACGTGCACAGCTGCAATACGAAATTCATTAAATAAATACTAGGATGAATGTTTTTCCGCACTTAAAGAAAATATTAGCTAATTCTTTGATTTTAATTCACGAGTTGTAGAAATTATTCACATATCAAAAATAGACATTCAAATTCCAAGTTTTTGGAACACGGTTTTTCCGGATCATGACCCATTTGGTCAAATTACATGAATAAACTAGCAACAATATTTCTTACTCACTTAAACTTGGCCATTTCTAAAGATTTTCTCGTCAATCTTTCATTGAGATTGTTTAGTCTCCGTTTGGCAAATTTATAAATTGTTTATAGAGAGGAATAGTAGTGGGTCCCACAAAATGTGTGAATAATAATGAGTATTAATTATGAACGTGTGGTTAAAATTAATGTTTGTAAACGTTGATTGAATTTAAAAATTCATACACCATTTATAAATTCGTATCCAAAAGGAGGCTTAATTTTAACAATTCTTGTCAAACCTTCAATTTCCTTGACAACTTCTCCACCAGGTGAAACGACACAAAATAGAGGAGAAGATAATACATAGGCAAATATATACTCACTGCACATATATGTAGCTTGCCCCGTTCTACAAATTAGCATTTACATACTCTAATTTGCAATTTCTGCCAAAAAGGAGAAGTTACGAGTTATAGAATTCTACTACTTTAATTCTTTAAAACTTCTTGCAAATACTCTAATACTTGCCCTAATGCATGATCACCTCATTCAAAAGTTAGCCTCTAAATGAGAGAATTATACATTTATGTTTTTAATTCTAAATTTCTCTCTTATGTGCGTGCCAGCTTCATTTTCTCAAGTCCTAGCATGTGCAATTGTTAAGATATAAAGTAGTTCTTCAGTAATGGATCAAGTTATTATTTCATTTGTATAACACAAGTGGAGTTGCATAGAAGTTCCTGTGGATATGCATTCGTAGGGATTTGACTGTCAGTCATATACATGGCATGATTTCTATACATATGGCATGATTTGTAAATATGTCTGTTTATATATATATGCCTGTAATTAACTGCTTTCCTTAGTTAGCTATGTAAACTGTAAATGGCTGATTAACTGCTTTCCTTAGATATGTCATCTTTAGATGGTTGAAAATCAGCCACAGATTAGGCCCAATGTAGCTTGTAATCAGCATTGTATTGAGGATTGATTCTCTATATAAATAAAGGAACTCTCTAAAGGAGAGGCATTCAGCACAAATTACTTGGTATTAGAATCAGTTCCTTAGAATTTTTCTCATTTTCTTGGTTGGGTTTTTTCAGAGCGGGAGGAGCAAAATCTCCTCCTGTCCAGTCTTCTTGGTATTTCAATAGTTTTCTTGGTTGGTTTTGGATTCTCAAAGGAGGACCATCTTTGAGTTTTTAGCGTAGGCTGTTCAATGGGATTTCTTCCAACTATAACATCTTGGCCAGTGATATGCTGCTGGGTTTTTGGCCGGTGCATTGGTCATTAAAGCTTTTGCTGGAACCCGAATTATATGTTCGAATGAGTTCTTCCAATTAATAGAGCTCATTGCGTGTGATACGCACACTTTGTGAATTTTTTTTGGAAATTCTTCTTTAGGGTGTAAGCTCTTTGGAGTAACTTTGAAGTGTTCTTGGAGTGGTTCTTGCTATTTTTGCACTATTTGTTGTTTTTGAATCTCTCGTTGTAACTATTTTTTTGTAAATGGTTGCTGTGATTTGGACTTCTTCTTTGTAGGCATATGCTTTTACCAGCATCAATTTGAAGGAGAATGTCTGTTATATATATGGCATTATTTGTATATATATAGTATGATTTGTAAATATGTCTGATTCTATTGGTGTGTTTGATTCACATTTTTTTTAAGAATGTATTTTGTAATAGTAGATTAATGGAGATTAATGGAGAATGTATGGTTAAAAATGAAGGAATTTTTTTTGATTTACGTGCAATATTATTTTAATAAATAATATGTGGTTGAAAAGAAGAAAGAGAGAAATGAATTTTGGGAAAAATGGAAATCAAGCATAGGCTATATATATGCCTGTAATTAACTGCTTTCCTTAGTTAGATATGTAAGCTGTAAATGGCTGATTAGCTGCTTTCCTTAGTTACACATGTCAGATGTAGATGGCTGAAAATCAGCCACAGATTAGGCCCAATTTAGCTTGTAATCAGCATTGTATTGAGGATTGATTCTCTATATAAATGAAGGAACTCTCTAAAGGAGAGGCTTCAGCTAAAAAGACACGGACTACAGCATTGGCAGAGGGAATTCACCTGTGAAGTAGGTGAGGTAACTCCAACTCTACAAGTACTTCACGTACAACTTTGCAGAAAGGTGAAGCCTGAACAGAAAATCAATGTCGTTATCCGCGGGAAAAATATTCTAAATCCTTGGATTCAACAGATAGAGCTAAATAAGAAAAAAAAAAGCTAAAATTTTGTTCATTGTACATTCCATTATGATCTAATACTACGTATCAAACATGCACTTAAAGCATGTTACCAAATGATTTGATTTAATCTTTGGATATAGCACCAGGAAGAGAGAAATCTATTTATCCATACGAAGTCATCTGTCATCTTATAATCTGCAAAATCACCATTATCTAACCTCATATGCCCATATCTCAAGAGGCTTGGATGGCAATTTTGATGGAATATAGGAACTACCCTGCAAAACAATGGTAGGATGTGTAGATCTATATTATGGTGAATAGGAAAAAATAATTTTTATCTATAGCGTTAATATCGTCGAGTTTGCATGTTTTATTAAATGAATGTGGGCTACGAAACTTGAAAATCTTGTGAGTGAACACCAGCGCATGCATGTTTATGCATATGTATGTAGAATTGTACAAAGTCACATACATGTAAATATGCAGTCGTACATATAAACAGATTTATAAATGTAAATGTGTGTGTGTGTATATACACACACACACACATATATATACACAATATATATATATATATATATATATATATATATATACACACAAAAATGCATGAGCACATACATGCACACAGACACATGCAGAGAGAGAGGACACTGAGACAGAGACTATACCTTCCCCATGCGACCAATCATGGCAAAACCTTCGGTCAAGGTCTGTGAGAAAAGAAGTCGGCAAGCAACAAATCAAAATTATACATGTATGTACTATTCCAATTAATTTAATATAGTGAAGCCAAGATTTTATTGCTTACAGTCAGTAGACCTAGAGACAACATAATTGGAACCTTTCCGTTACCTACAGAAAAAGGAAGTCAATGATAATACTATTAGTGTATCTGCAGGATACAGAACAAGATAGTAACAAATGAGAAGCAATCCAAAGAAGATAAATTCATTAAAATGTTTAATCCAAAGGTAACTATTTTGAGGCTAACATCTTAGAATCCAGATACCCCTTTGATTTTAGAAAAAGCCAGAATATCATAATAAAATGAATTCCTAAGGGCTAACGTAAAATAATTCAACGTTCGTGCATGGAAATGTATGTTCAGTGAAAATGATGGTAGAAAATACATAATAAAATGAAAGCGGAAAATAGCAGATTGAAGTTACAAACCATATTTCTGAACTAAGTACTTGATGATGTCATCTGATTCGTACATGGAAACTCCTGTGTTTGGATCAACCTGAAAGAAGAAACATAAGTTTTAGCTCCATTTTAAAATTTACCAAAGATTGAGAATTACTTAAAACTTCACTAATTATAAAGGAGGATATCAGAAACTTCACAAATAAGCAAGCTTCAACAAATAATCCTTTTGAGAGAGTATTTTCTAGATTCAGAGAAATGGGATTTAGAAAATATTGATATGATGCTGATACAAACAAAATCACTTCAATTTCCATCATACTTTCTTGACTCCAATTCATGCAGTATCTAACCATGTAAGGGAACTGCTTTTTCCCACCCATCTGTACAGCCCTGGGACGAAAATTTGGGCCATTTTTTGGACAAGGATAGAACAACACATCAAGGTCCAAAAACGCAACAATTTCCCGAACCTGTAATAACATAAATTGTCAAAACATATTACAAGACGTACATCAAGGAATGATTTGCAACATGCTGCAACTAAATAGTATAATATGCTCATAAACGAGTGCAAAAGGTCCATTAGATTCTATTCATTCCCAAAATAACCATAATCAAGTGATATTTTCCCTAAGAAAAATGTCATCCCATAGTCCATGGTCCATATAATAATTTAAGACACTAAGGGTGTGTTTGATTGCGAACATGCAATTTATATCGAAAGAAAATAAATTCTGGAAAATTAAATTGTCTAGAACTTTTTTGTATGAAAATTATTAATTAAATGTGTTTGATTGATTTAGTTTTCAACTTAGAAAATATTATATTTGTTCATTTTTTATTGGTGGGTAAATGAGAGAGAAAGGGGATAGATGAAAGAGAAATAGAGAGTGAATTACTTGAAAAATAAAAAACACATCTCTCCCAAAGAAAATATTTTCCTTATTTTTGAGGAAAATATGGTCATGTGGCCAAAAGTTGTCAAACATTTTTCATGGAAAAAATTGTCCATCAAACAACCCAAAAGTAAAAATTTGGGTGGAAAATAAAGCCAATAAAATAACTTAATACACTAAAATTCTGTTGGCATTACCTTCCGACAAAAGGGGCAGCTGAAGATGGTTCCATGCATTCCACAATAATCCATTTTTGAAGAGAGCAACATATGTATTTAGTCTTCGTTCAAGAAGTACCACATGTATATAATAGGGAAAACAAAAGAGCATAATGACCTAAAATAAAATCAACAACTGAGAAAAAAAGATTCGGAAAAACCTTTCAAACTCATATATTTCAATTGGCTTCTCAGGGCGTGGACCTAATTTTGAAGTCTCTTTCAACTTAAAACCTGTATAAAAATGGTGCTCCTAAGAAGCATATATCAAAAGGCTACTTCGCAAAAGCAAACAGAACATCAAATATGCAACCCGCATCAGACAAAAGCAAAGTTGAATTACAATTACATTTGACCAGTTTTAAGAAGTCAAATATAATGAAAATTTCGACTTCGACGTCTTAGATTATATAAATTATACATATTTCACTACATTTTGATCACCACAGTATTTTATTTTAACATCATATAAATTGCAACCAGTTTATACTGAAATCAATTCACCAGTAAACTGATTATTATTATATGTTTCAGATTCGAACTCATCCAATTGTCATGATTCTTAAATAGACCCCAGATGATATTGTTTAGGTGGCATATATGATTATTACTACTTTTTTATTATATGGAACCAATAAATTTAGGGAAAATTGCAGCTACGATGCCAAATCTTTCACTTTTATACAGACTTGACACAAACATTTACTTTGTAGCACCCACAGCACCAAACCTTTCAAAAGCTCGCACCCGGAGTCCAAATTGCAAGACACCGTTAGTACGACTGTTTGTTGACCAAAAATCAAAGCTCTGACCAATTGTTGACTAATTTTTAAAGGACAAATGGGTAATTTTGCAGTTTTCATATAAAAAATTAAAATAAAAGAATTATATTAAAAATAAAAAAGACCCCAATCATTTTCACCACTCACCCCCCACACCCCCGACCAAACTAAAAACCAGTCCGCATAAGTAAATGAACAAATCCTCCTGTCACCGCCATTGTAGATTGGGCATTCACACAACTAAATGAACCGGGCAATCGATGGGTTTTTATTTTCTTTCTCCCAAAAAATAGTTCACACAAATGAACTGGGCATTTGATGGGTTTTATCATGGAAAAGAAGGGCTTTTATTTTCTTTCTCCCTACTTTTATCAATGGGTTTTTGGAGAGAGGAAAATTGGCAGTGGAGGCAGTGATCGAAGGTTTAAGGGGGCGGATGAGGGAGTGGATGGAGCGTTTGAGAAGATGAATAGTATTTTGTGACTGGAGGTTTTTTGGAGAGTGAGGAAAATGAATTGCAGAGTTTGAAATCAGCTTTTGGGCCATTCGATTTTATCAGCAGATACTGAACTGCGTCTAGTAAGATACTAAGATTCCGATAAAGCTTCCTACAAGGATGAGGAAGACAATGAGATTTCGATTTTTGATTTTTGATTTTATCAGCAGATACTTAACTGGTTTTTGGTTTTGGTGGGGGGTGGGGGTGAGTGGAGAAGAAGATTGGGTTTTTTTATTTTTTATTTAATTCTTTTATTTTAGTTTTTTACATGAAAAATGTAAAGTTACCTATTTCCCCTTCAAAAATCAGTCAACAATTGGTCAGGCCTTTGGTTTTTGGTCAACTTACAGTCAAGCTAATGGTTTCTATCAATTTGGACTCCGGTGCGAGTTTTTGAAAGGTTCGGGGTGCTACAAAGTAAAGGTTTGGTTCAAGTCTGCATAAAAATGAAAGGTTTGGTAGTGTAGCTACAATTTTCCCATAAATTTACGTGAGATAAACATTAAAAAATTATCTGGCAATTACCTGCAAATTCAAGAGCATACTCTTCAGATGGAATCTCATTCTTAGGAACAAAAGATGCTGAATACCTGCCATTTATGAATTATAAAATTAAGAGGGATGGGAATTCATGAAACACAGTAACTGGAAAACCTCCAAATCCACAGTTCAGACAAGTCGAGCTGTCATTTTTGGATTAACATGCAATAACTGTCCAGATAGGCAAATAATATAGTGAGTACTAAAACACCAGAACTGATAACCACAAGCTGATCACTGGTTTAATGCAGTTTTATATTTGATACCACTAACAATCTTAAAAATGAGCTAAACAATTAGCTTAAATGCTATTTTGCTGAGCAGTAGTTCCATTTAGGAACATCACATTATGCATTCCCCATCTGCTAATTTATTTTTCACCTATCTTAATCACCACTTAAATCTTGGAATTAAATATTTTTAGCAAATTATTCGTATCCTTTCTTCTGGACCCTACTATCTCGTCCCTTGAAACCAACTCCAAGGAGCTATGGATCAATGATGATTTTATAGAAATCCAAGAAATTCCCTCAAAGGAACTCATATTTCTTAAGTTCCATTGCAGCCTCAAAATATACCTCCGAAATCATCAAGAGCACGAGAAATTTGTAGCAAGAGGCACAGTGTCTAAAGAGGTACATATTTGAATGAAGGAGTTCCTTAAAACGCCTTCATTTCGAAAGAGAGGGGATGAAAAGTTGTTAAAACATGTATCCTAAAATTTTATGACAATGAGTGGACACGCTATAAAAACTAATATATTAGTTTGGGATAGTTTTCCATCCCAAGAGGCTCAAATACTTCGCTCAGATGAGACCCCTACTTGCATGTAAATGATGAATCAACTTATAAATGTGTTAATCCCTAATATTAACCAAATAGGATCCTTTGTAAGCTTTAATAAATAAGAATACGATTAAGCTTTTAGCGTACCTTTTCAATGAATTGACAATTGAAATCCAATTTTTCCTCCCACTATATTAATTTGAAATTTACTTTAGATTAAAATTAATTCATATGCTACATCTCAATATGGAATTAACCTTCTCTTGTGTGCAATGCTTTTAAACTATTTCAGTTTATAGTGCATTTATGAAATTCCAAAATTTTTATAGAAAATCCTATTGAGTCTCGCCCAAAATCCACATTACTATGCTTTGCATTTCACTTTTAACATAAATAATTAAACACTATAGAAACACAAATAATTAAATACAATCACATTTGCGTGTTTGTACATGTATAGGTTCTATAGTAACATGTAAATAATAAAATTGTACTAAAATTTCTTGTAAGACAAACACAGTGAAACCGTACCCAGAAACGAGAACAGCAGTAGTAAGGCGAAAAACCAAGGCAAGAGAAGCCCCCAAAATGTCAAGCACCTTATCGGGCCGGACTGAAAAGGGCTTGGGCTTCGGAGGCTTGAAGTTTGGAGGCGGCGATATGGAAAAACCCGAATTGGGTTCCTCTTTGATGCTTACAGAGGTAGACGCCACAGGGGTTTCTGAAGAATTTGTTGATGATTTTACAAAAAATACTCTTCTGTTGGATAATTTACGAGTCGAAAGTGGCCTGAAAATCGGAGTTGGAGTAAAATTCAATGCCCCAGCCATCATTTTCCAGCGAGAAAAACTGCGGAGATGATGGTCTTGGATTATTATTTTCAGATCATCAGATGGCGCTGATTTGTGTACGAGTAGTAACCGTGGCTATAAATCGGCCAAGTAATACAGACGGTTAATATGAATCTTCAATTTTTTCGAAGCATCGAAATATCTTGGTTCTGTTTTTCTTAGTAGCTTGCTAAAAATATTATTTCAATACAGATATTAAAATTATAAATTTCTTTCGGAAAAAAAAAAAATGTGTCCGTTGTGACGGGTGATTATCGGTTGGAAAATTCAGTACAAATAAGAGCACTTCGTTAAGAAAAATTTTGGCCATCTCCATGCCAAGGTCATAAATTTTGTCATTACCATTTAAGGTCAGATTGATCGTCTGCTCTTGCTAGTATGAATCAAGATACTATTGTAATAATTGTTACTCTGAGCATCGAATATCCGATTTTGACGGCAAGAAGGATGCCAAAGAAGATGACAAAACTCAATACTTTTCATTATAAAATTAATAAACCAAAAATTGAAAAATGTATTGTTTTACGAAAGTATGGGTTAATAATGAAGTGTTGTTTTATGTGGGTATGTTTTAATACTTGTGATAAATTCAATGTATCATATTTCGATACATTGCATAAATTATTCTTTTTCATTAATGTTATAACTTGTGCAGGTTAATGTAATAAGTTATCCGTTAGAAATTATTGAACATGGCAAAATTGGTTTTCGATATTATCCTGTGGTTAGCTAAATGAGTAAAATCTGGACTTCGATAATTTTTTTTGCCAGTTTAGTGCCATTTGTGTCAATTTCTCTCAGACAACATAAATGTGGTAAGGAGTTCCCAGAATTGGACTAAAATTCCAATTTTGGGCTAGCTGACAAGAAGTGATGGGTACTACTTGAGAGAATTTGAATCTGAGATTGATAGAACTTAATGGGTCAAAACTGAGGTCTAGTATCGAATTAATTAAAAATTGAAATATAGATATACTAAACATATGGAAAAATTCATAATTAAGAGTTTAATTATAACTCATTTCAAAATTAAGATAAAATGTTTAAAACTTCAAAAATAACATATTTATTAAATTTCATTTTCTGAAATAATTAAATAAAAATATATTTTGTAAATTAAATATAAGGTCACAAATCTATACAATTTGATTACAAATTATCGAATTAATTGGTTACAAATAATTTATTGATCACAATTGAAAATTTTATAGGTCACAAATTATTTCACGATCACAAATTTATCAAATTAATAAGTCATATATTATTCATTGGTCATAAATCACAAATTGTATGTCACAACTTGTTTCATGGTCACAAAATATCAAATTAATTGGCCACAAATTATGTTTAGGTCACAAATTATCAAATTACTGGTGACAAATTAACAAATTTTTAAATCACACATTATTTATAGACCTCTCATACAATTAAAATATGATGCATTTATTAAAAAAAAAAAAAAAAAGTATAAAATAGATTTAGCCCTTTACAAATCGTGTATCACTCCAAAAACCTTAAAATAGTCCTTTGAATCCCTTCCCTCCCCGCTTTTTTCTCTACTAATTTAAATCCCCTTCACCCACCCCCAAATCAAAATTCATTTTTTATCATTTTACCACTACCACCACTTCTTCATCCACCTCTATAGATGAATTTTATATCCAACGGTCAAGTTGACAGTCAAGAGAAGTGGCACGATGAACTTGTAACGATAGTTAAATGATCCTTTTGGCGGCTAAGGTGGTGGTGGCAATGATGGAGGAGTCGAGGTTGTAGAAAAACCTCTAGGTTTTTATAGTTGTTTTTGTTGGTGGTTGGATTTTTGTATGTGGTGCTATAAATGGTGGTGATGGTGGTTGAAAATGATAATAGTGAAGGGATTCCAATGTGGTTGGGGTGGTGTGGATCATCGACAACAACGCTAGGATTTGGATTGCAGATTTAAGGTTTGTATGGAATGGTGATTTTCTTGTTTCGCTTGTTGATTTGTGGTGGTATTTGATAGAAGGTCGTGGTTGGTTGTGCATATACAATGATTTGGGAAGGTGTTGGTGATAGCGACAATGGTGGTGCTAATAAATTACAATTTCAAAAAATTGCACACACTATAATAGCAATAACATATAGTGTAAGTTACAATTTCAAAGAAATTACATAAACTGCAACATGATTTAAATGTAAAGTAACCAAGTGTGAAGTGGTTTCTTTAAAAAAATTAATTGAGTGTCAAAAAATTGGTAAGATACAGAAAATTATGTACAGATCAAAAAATTATATACACTGTAACAAAATATTAGATTTGAAGATACCTGATTTTTTAGAAAAAAAAAAAATCATATAATTTTTGTAATGTTACAAAATATTTATTAGTTGGAAAATGCTATTTGTACACTTTCTAGTGTACCAAATGCATTACACCCCTCTCACATGGAGGAGGGCTCACGAATATTTTATTGTGTGTGGACCCCCCTCTCCATGTGAGAGGGGTGTAATGCATTGTGTGATGTATTATGTACGTGTAGCACTTCCGTTATTAATTTACCTAATTTTCAACTCAAACTCCTAAACGTTCCCCTGTGACGGTTCCCCCTGGCATGTCGGCCCTGTACGTGTAGCATTATTATTATTTTTTGAATTAGTCTATATGTACATAATAAACTACACCTCCCTCACATTGAGGGGGCCCCACACATAATTAAATATTCGTGGGCCCCCCTCCATGTGAGGGGGGTGTAGTCTATTATGTACATCATAAGGTGTACATGTAAACTAACCCTTATTTTTTTTGTAGAATTCAACTTGTAACACCAGTGAATGTCCAACTTGTAATAGTTGAATATTATCCTCGTGAAAATTTCAAGGTGGAGAAGATCAAGCGCAGGGAAGAAATTGAAACGAGTCTTCGACCTTTATTTTATTTATTTATTTTTCTGTAGGAGAAACGTTTAAAACAGTTTCAGTTGATTCAGATTTTAATCAGGACCCAAATCAGGAATAATATTGTTTAACCATCATTTGGTAAAATATGCTTCAAAAGATTTTCCAAAATATGCAGTTCAGTTCAGTTGCCTTGTGGCTTTCATTTTCATGTTGACAAAAACATTATGCTTTACATTGTCAGCACAATAATATAGACAGTGATTTTTATTCAAGTTGGATTATATTAATTGAACAAAAATCCAACAAAAATATCTCAATTACATTAAGAACAATTTGGTTCCCACTTAAATTCAATTTGCATTTGCACCAAGCATATAATTATCCTCTTTAAAATCTAGACTTATGTCGTACATATTCCTTTTCAACTAAAATGTCATCTCTACAAAATGGACCACTTGCAATGCAACATGAATCTTCATTTTGTCAAAATGTATTTCGTTCAACATAACGAACATGTCAATCTATAATTATGGGTAAACATTCCCGTTAGTTCCAAAAAGAAAAGATGGGGTGGAAAGAGAAGTCGATAATATTAATTATTATGATGTTTTCAGATTAATGAATACTATTTGATGGCATATTTTATTTCTTCTGTTTTTGCATATTTAAATATTGAAAACATAATTTGTATTCTCATCTCATGATCTGTTAAAAAAAAAAAAAATTAGGGTAGAATAGAATATGAACAAAAAAGATGTTTGGATTTGAATTTTGTTCTAGTAATTATGCGGACCCAAATGTTTCTATCCCGAATCAATATCCAAAGCGTAATTGGGTGGTTACGAATATTGAAATACTTGAAAAAACTCACCAAACCTATCTATAATGATTGCAAAATCTCATTCATAACAGAATTGTAATAGTCTTGCTGTCCAATCTTTTCTACAATCCTTTCTTTCTTCTGGGCATCAATCCCATGTGAGCAAAAAGGCATTTGCTTTGTCCAATTCCTCCCTAAGGCCGTACTCTATTCCTCAACAAGTCCCATATGCATTCTTCCACTGGCCAAGTGAATCTTTGCAAACTAATAATGATGCAATTACCAAAAGAGTTGCGTAATATGATTCATTGTCGAAAACATTTTCGAACAGGGAGACACATGGTTTGCGCTTCTCTTGAAAATAAAATGGGACTTACGGGCTCCCCGGGGTACCTCCAAGTTGGCAAAGGATGGGCATTGCGGGGCTTGCAACCTCAGCGTGAGGAGTTCGATTCCTGGTTGGAGCAGCTAAGTGATGTAATAACCATTTATTGGTTGGAGCAGCTTGGTGATGTAATAATCATGGAGGAGGCTCCTTTTGGGCCAGGAGTATAAAGGGTGCACAGACCCTGGTCAACTTGGGCATAACCCGCGATTTACTTCCGTCAGTTACTGAGGGGCCGGTGGCTGGTGGTCCAGGATATAGTCTGGCGTAAGCTGAGAACCTGGGTATCAAAAAAAAAATAAAAAAAAAATGGGACTTACGGGTATAATGCGCCCAGCTTCGGATTTCACTTTTGAAGAGTGGTTGAATTATTCGTACTTATTTGACAATCACTTTCTGTTACGTTAATGTTTCAAACATGCATATACATTCATTTTCAAGAATACACAATGGATCACTTGCATGTGCAATGAGGATCTACAATCTTCTTAATTGTGTATGATTCAACATAACAAACATGTCAAGTTAATAATCGCGCATCTCATTTACAACAGAACTTTTAAGGACTCTAGTGCTTAAGAGTTTACAGTGTAGTGTTTCAAATCTCCTAGTTGGGTCTGATCCGTTAAGCCGTAAATAATAATAATTAAGTGCAAGCAAAATATGAGATGCATCCGAATTCACATAGATAATCTATGGAAATATTTATTTTGGAAATCATTGCACCTGAAGCTGAACAACCTGGTTGCACACAAGATTCTAGCATACAAAATATCGCAGTTAAGAAAAAGGAAAAGACTGGTATAACAAAAAAAATAGGCAAACAGGACAGTACTTAATTAAGAAGAAAAATAATCGATTATGCATGATGAAAGGCATCCTAAACTGTAACATGCTTGAGAATAAAGAATGCAAGGGAAAGTGGGAATCCATTTTACGCGGCCTTGAATAACAAGAATAACAAAATTCTTGCCTTGAGAATACTTCCGGCAGCCTTTACTTAAGATTCTAATATTCCATTCCTCAGAATCCCACTTTTCTCAACGCACACATCTTTTTCAATTTCGAATACCATTCCAGTAATTTTTGTCTTTTTAGTTTTCCAGCCAATACAATCACGAGGGGTCAACAAGGCGCAACCGATCAGTATTTTACACCAGCTCTATTTAATGATTGAATTTCACACAATTTGATTCTCAAATGCTATAAGATTCTTCAATAGTAAATTATCCTATCAAACACGCGAACGCAAGACTTTTTTAAGTACAAGAAAGAATAACAGACCATGATCTTTCTTCTAAAATGGAGAATATTTTACATACATAACATGTATATAGAATATAATTTTTGAAAGCAGTGATGAAAACTAATAGCCACTACATATAATCAAACAATGAACAGAAGTTATAGCTTTATGGCAACATCAAGGCAAGGCAACTAAGGTACTTGTAAATGTACCATTACTAGAAGGACCATTGGTACCTGCAAAGAGATTTGAAATAGAAGTTGAAAAATATTCATTCTATTTATGGAATGTACAACACCACATTACTAGTGAAAAGCTCTATGTATAAAAATAATAGAATAAGCGAAAAGCGCAACAATTTAGCAAGTAGCTAGTGTTAATCAAACATAGCACCACAACTCAGATGACCAACCAACACGATCGTTCTGTTAGACAGAAGAAAAAAAATTCCTTTAAAAATTTTCTTTTTACCTTCAAAAACTAAATTGTAAGCCCATGACTGCCCCCTTCCCTCCGCACCCGATTAGAGTGAAATGGAGATATGAAAGAATCATAATGGTGTGTCAAACCAACGAAAACTTCTAGAAATATATAGAATTCATTCGTAACTTTCCGAAACTAAATCTTAACCATTTGACGATCTGACTAGACGATCTAATAATTATAATTTTACCTTTTAATTGTAATAAGTTTTTTTTATAGGTAATCGGGTAATTTTATTAATAAAAAAAAATACACAGGAAGTGTATTATCAATTTAAACAAGAAAGATACAATAAAAAATTAGACAGCCCTTCTATAGGATTAGAAATCGTGGCATTAAACTAGGTACACAAAGTCAGATAAAATAGTTCTCTGATTTGTTCTCTCATTCGTGTTTGGTCTTTAAAGTAGTGGTTGTTCCTTTCTCTCCACAGACCATACAATGCATCCCGGGATCAGATCTCATACAAGTTCGCTATCCTTGTCACGAAGTTTTCTACTCCATGCCTGCAGCACATCCTTTATACGCCTAGACACCCAATCCTATGTTGAGACGCTAGAATACAGTTCCACAACCAACGAACACCATCACAATAAATGAACAAGTGGTCAATCGTCTTCTCTATCCTTCTTACACATCTAGCACTACTCGATTACATAAAAACCTTTTCTTCGAAGATTATTCACCGTTAACGTCTGCCCCCTCACAACCGTTCACAATAAAAATGTCACCATGTGGGGGCATTTTAAATTTTCATACCATCTTCCAAGGGAATGAACTGTCCACGGGAAAGGGCGAATCCAGCGATGAACCTCAGCTAGGGCGGAGGTTGACTTGTTCACAATTGATCGTCAACAATCCACGATTGTAATAGCCCAATTGTTTATTAATTTTTGATTAAATAATAGTCAAAGTTATTCAATATATATGTAAATTAACTAAAACGTAAAAATTATATAGAATTCAATTCAACCCAGAATACTAAAAAAATATACTTGGAGGCCAACTAAAGTCACATCCAAACCACTCCCCACTACCACTTTCATCATTCTCTAGACTCACCTTATTGCTGAGTGAGACTCGTAGGCACAACTTCTTTTCTAAAGTTCTATCACTTGCACTCACTAAAAGCCCTAGATTACCCTTTTTTATGCAAGATTCATTAATATTCACCATTATCCATCAAAACTAAACACAAGTTAACAGAATAATATTTGGTCCCTTAAATTACACTACTAATACAAACTCTATACCAATAAACAGAATACTCAGTGCAAACCATCAAAAACCCAACCACTGTAACACTATTACCGTTGTGAGCTTTACTGATCATCTTATTAGCTCATTGCCATCATCACAAATTTCATTCCAAACTCTCACAGTCTACTGAGGAACCTATACATACTTCTGTAGATACAAGAAAACTATTTTGAAAGCAATTGTTCCAGCAATTAACCCTTAACTAGCCCAGAAAACAAAAAAAAAAAATATTGTACTACATTCTACAAAATCCATATTATCAATAAAATGGAAAAAAATAATCCGACCAACACCGGAAATGCATAAACAAGTGATCAAATTCAAAGCACAACATTAATTATTAAACTTAGAATACCTCAAAATTAACACCAAGACAAAACCCCTGAATTTCTTTCCTAAACTTCAAGAAAATCTCTGTAGCTGTACTGCTGTAGGCATCGAATTGATATTGTAAAGATCCTCCCAAGAAGTGGGTTCTTCTCCATTTGAACCTACGTTACCAACCGATCCACCGCGTCGTCTCCTCTCCTCTCCCGTTTTCCCTCAATTGTTTTGGACAATTGAATTGGTTCATTTCAAAGTTGCCAAAATATATTCGGGTATTGGGTCATTGCCCATTGGGTCTTTTTTAAAATGAGGCCCAAAACACAATAAAGAAAAAAGGAACAAAAGTCTGGCCCAATTCTGAAATCCAGTCCAAACGCATCGTCTTCTATGCTTCTTCCTTCCTCCCTCTCTTCCTGGCGGATAAGGCTCCAACAGAAGATTCCGACGAAACTAGCACACGCGACCGCGCGAGCTCGTCAGGTGCTGACTCCGCCACTGTTCACAAGTCCCAAAATGAATCTGAAATATGTGCGAACTAAAAAAAAATGTCATCCCGTGCCAACCTATGATCACCCTCTCCTACTCGAATTTGGACCTCATGCAAGGAGATCAAGAACAACGCATAATCATCCAATTCTCAATCCTATAAACCCCTCCCAAAAGTAATATTCCAGCTGTAACTTCATTGTGAATGTCTAATACATCATTCACTGTAGCAAAAGACACCAAGGCAATGCGATACAAGGAAACCACACTTTTAACGGTTGATCTCCACACCACCGATCATCCCAGAATCTAAAATTATTACCATTTCCCACCACAAAAATCAATCTATCCCGAAAGTCACTCCATCCTTATCGGATATACCTCCACAAACTCACCTCATACGAACCTCGACCAAGCACCAACGTCCCTCTATCACACCATACTTCGCCCCTATGATTTCTCTCTCAAAACTCTCATTTTCCATTCCAAATTGTCACAGCCACTTGCCCAATAAGGCTTTATTAAACAAAATATCATGCTATTAATCAAATTATAGTTGGACAACGACATCTCTAGCATAATGTAAATAAGCCCTTGTTTCACAACCATTATTTGAAAAAAAAATGTTTTGAATAGTGAATTTTTTGGAGAATGTGTGGTGGTTAAAAAGTATGAAAAATTTTTGGGTTTTACGTGCAGAATATTTTATTTTATGAATGTGTGGTTGAAAATGAGTATGTAGAATTTTTTTTTTCAAATAATGGTTATCAAACAGGGGCTAAGATTGATTGTGGTCCAAATTTTTATAGGACACAAGTGAGCTGAATGCTCATAAAGCATCAATGCCTCACTGGCGCAAGATAGACCAGGTCGCATACGCACGGACATATGGGCTCGAGCAGTGCTTTCCATTATCCTTACATATGTGTGCAAGCCGCAAATGATTTTCGTACCTTAATAAGACAAATGTCTAGAAATTTAAATTACTTGGTTTTTCACTGTGGATAATAATTAATTAATATTATACTTGTCTTATTGAGTTTTAGGAATATATGCACAAGTCTTTATATTTATCTTTGTCCTGCTAAGCAGTTTATATAAAAACAGAAAGAGAAACTTATAAAGTCAGGCTGGAACCTTAATAAACTTGCAGATAATATGATGTATGTACTAGCTAATCTCATCACGATCCATTTGATGATTCAGCTTGAGAAGCATCATAGCATTTCCCATCTGCAATCAATCCTATTCATTTGCTACCGAAACTATTGAGGTATTGAGGAATTCTGCCTTTTAACACTTTACATAAAGGTTTCCAGAGATTCCTCCAAACTGCATAAAATATCGAACATATCAGATCAAATAATCTTTCCTCAAAAGCTTTATGGAACTAATGCTCAGACATTTTTCAAGGGAGGAGAAGAATTTTCCTTCATCAGATTTCAAATAATGTTGGACAGAAATGATTAAGTCTTATATATTCTTAGTCATCTTGTATAAAATTGTTATACATTACTAGTCAATAGTTGTCTCTTTAATTAACCAGGTTAAGTCATCCTTTTTAGAGGATTAGTAATGAGTTGGAAAACACGAATATTGGTTGAGGTGAATTTATTCTCCTTTAATGGTTGATCATGTTGAGTTTTTTTTACCATATACATGCATTGAAGCATAATTCTCAATTTAAGCCTCGAAATTAAGATACATAGTGCAACATAGTAATAGATTCGGTTTATTTATCATGGCTGTGCAGTGAAAGATGACATGAAGAATTCAACATAAGAGCTAATGTGTGCATGCATGATAAACATATTTCATAAGTTTCTAGCAATCGGTAAAAATAAGTACGCACACAAAAGAATAGGACCAATAGGTTAATTTAGCATTCAGAAATTGATTTTAAGCAATGTAATGTAAATGCTAGTGACATCCTATCCATAGCGACAATAATTTAAGAAGCATTAAGCAACTCAACGTAGGTGATATGTATATCCATGTTAATAAAATCCATTAACCCCAAAGATTAGAAAATGCAGAGTGAGAAAAATTAGTAGATTCATGTCCAAGTATCTCCGAGCCCAATTAAGCTCAAGTCAAGGGGAAAGCAAGTGGTAACCTTCTGGTTCTGACTTGACATGTGTTTTATCATATGAAACAACATAGAAGCAAGTACGATCAATTATTTTCTTTTGAAGGGTCCCGAAAAATTGGGGACCAACTTCTTTATGCCATTTGAAGAATTTAAAAAATCAGACTGGGACCTCTCCCCTCTCTTTAATACTTCGTGGAATAAGTACTAAACTTTTTGAAGGAAACAAAAAGGAATATATTCATTATGCCATTCCAGGACTTCAAACAAAGCTAAGGAGTAACAATTCTTCCCCTTTTTATGGGTCATTTGACATGTTAGATATTTAACATTGCTCAAAATATTTTCTACCAAGCAATAATAAATAATAAATGCTAAGATTTTGCCCAAAAATATGCAAAGTACAATCAAAGTGTATCTTCTTGTTGCAAGCCAACCAATAGATCAAATGCAAAGGACAATCAAAGCATTGCACATCACTTAATCATTACACACCAAAGCCGTAAATAAACCAAATAAAAATTTGGAAAAATGAAAAGCGAAGTGCACTTATTAACTAAACCTGGACTTCAAACTCTCCCAAGGAGAAGTATACGTTTACCAATTTCCCACTTTTTTTCCATGTATGCACGGTGTATTGATGCTCCAGTCAACAGGATCTTCCCTGGGAACAAATGGCTTTCAAGGTTTCAGCACATTATAGATAGTGGATTCCTCTAATCCACATCAGAATAAAATTTCACCATTAATTCGGAGAATAAGGTTCCTAAACTTTTCCTGGTGATGGATATGAATACACAGGAAATAAAGTCTAAAGTGAATCTATGCTTATATCAAACCTAAGGTGCCAAGTTTTTTTAATAAAGCAAAGTCCAAAGGAAATTTTAAATGGCTACTGCTGTTGTGTGAGAATGGAAAAGGAAGTTGCACAAGAAGACCCCACATATGTGGGAAACTGGAAGGACAAGTTCTCTTTTCGTGTCCTATGAAGATTGAATTGGATCTGATGTTCTGCTGGCCCTGTTGAAGATTCTATGCTTCTCATGTACCCCACCTCTCTCTCCTTATTTGCTTATAAGACATCCCTGAGCACAGCTTTATTACATGGAAATTGGTCAAAGGAAACAAAAAATAGATGAAAGCAGTTGTAGATAGTTTCCTTTCAATAAGTATCAGGAATGCAAGATTGCACCACACACAGAATATAGCAAAATTGTATTTCACATTCAAGGGTGATAGCAGATCGGAACAGGCACATTAGATCTTTTCAGCATAGCACGAATCTCACTTATTTCAAAATTATCTTATTGAAGACAACAAGATGTATCATTATCACCACCAAGGAAAGAGCATGCATCCTACGTCGAGAATGTCCATGCCTTCTGAAAGGCACTTATTCCTTCAAGGTGCAAATGGAACTGGAGATTCGGGACTCGTACTTTCCACTGACGCTAAGCCAAGACTAAAATGGACTCCTGACCTCCATCGGCGTTTCATAGAAGCAGTTAATCAACTAGGTGGAGCAGATAGTAAGTGCATGCCTCATATCATGTTCATGAACCACCAATAAAGTAATCTGCTACTATATGTAGCTAATTAATGCAATTCCTTTGCTGCAGAAGCTACTCCAAAATCAGTGCTGAAACTTATGGGCATTCCAGGTTTAACCTTGTACCACTTAAAGAGTCATCTTCAGGTAAATTATTAATGCCAAAAAGCTATCCTAGAGTTCTGCACAAGAGGAAATAGGCCTTTCAGTTTGACCCTATTTAAGCTTAAGCAACTCTAGGGCAACTTATGGTTTTTATATAACCATTTCAAAGAAGCAGTCAAGTTCTTTGAAAACATCACCATCCCTACTTTTGATCTGGAATTTTCTAGATCATATTATATTAGCATTTTCAAGTGTTTTCATGAAGGTCCCAAGCCCACATAAAGGAAAAAGGTTGTTGTAGATTAACAACCCATGTGAAACTATCACATCTGGTTTAGTACTACGAATCGGGTGCTAACGAACAAGATGTCCATGAGATGAATGCAGCAGAAATGAAAATGCTAAGATAATGTGAGGCAATACTAGACTGGATAAGATTAAAAAATGAAAATATGCGCCTACAAGTAAAGGTAGCATCTGTTTAGGATAAAACAAGGGAAGGACGATTAGATGATTAGGACATGTCTTGACTTTGTTGATAAGAGTGATTTGATCCCTGTTGAAAAAGTTAGGAGTGGACGAAAACTAACATTGCATGTTGGAGTTTCTCCAAATCTAGTTGCTCCACACATAGCAATGAATCAAACGGACATCAGATAAAGGATTTATGTAGCCACCTCAAATTTATTGGAATAAGGCTTAGTTTATTGTAATTTCATTTTTAAGGAAACCGAAAGTGTTGCATTGTGCATATGTGGGTATGCATGTACTCATTCATGTGCATATGCATATGTGCATCATGGGTAAACATACAGAGAAATTGTAGTCTAAACTTTTTTATTTGCATGGCAGAAATACAGGCTCAGCAAGAACCTCCATGGACAAGCTAACAGTGGAAGCAATAAAGCAGGTAAGAAATCCAATAATTTCCAGGAAAATAGTTTTTTACAGACTACACCTGTTCTCGAGTAAATAAGTATGTTAAGTTCGATAATGGTTACAGTCACAGGAGAAAGAATGTCCGAGACATATGGAACTCACATGAGTAATCCAAGCATGGTAGCTCAGACAAATAAGTAAGAATGAAAATTATATTACATGTTCTTACTTTGTCAATTCACATTATTGATTTGATAATATTATCAATTAACACTGCTGTACTGTAATATCTTCAATTCAGAAATTTACACTTGAGTGAAGCATTACAAATGCAAATTGAAGTGCAAAGAAGGCTACATGAGCAGCTGGAGGTAAAAAAAAAGTTCCATTCGTAAAGTAATTGCAATTTCTTTGATTCCTACATAAGAGAATACATATTTTTATTTAATGAATCAAAATAAAGTGAGACCTCTTCAAAACAATCTGAAATCTGAAACCAGAAAAGTTGTCATCAGATCTTCAGAAGATCTACCATTTAACCAAATTCATTTCATGAGGCAAATATTTCTCACATGTAGGATCTCGATGACAAATTTAATCTCTTATTGAAACGAAACTTGCCTAAGAAACAATAGTGGTCCAAATTTCATATTTCAAACAATTAAATGTTGAATTTTATGCAGCATTGAAAACATGGTTTACTCTGTATGTGTAGGTACAGCGCCATTTACAGCTACGAATTGAGGCCCAAGGTAAATATCTACAGTCCGTATTGGAGAAAGCAGAGGAAACCCTAGGAACACAGAACTTGGGGACAATTGATTTGGAGGCAGCCAAGGTTCAGATATCAGATTTGGTGTCTAAAGTATCTACCCAATGCCTGAATTCTGAATTTTCAGGGATGAAAGAAGTGTCAGATTTGTGCCTACAGCAAATAAAAACAACTCAGCCAACGGATTGTTCAACAGACAGCTGCTTAACCTCCTGTGAAGGTTCTCTCAGGGACCAAGAATTGTACAATAACCAAATAGGATTGAAAACTTTGAATTTTCGAGAACCTATAGAGTCGAGGAATATTGACAATGAACTCAGGGTGCAGAAGACTGAACTCAAACTGTGCGAAGACCTGAAAGAGAGCAGCAGATTTCTTTGTGCAACTAATGACAACGTAGAAAAAGCATTTGCTGCAGAAGAAAACTCCAGAGATTTATCGATGGCCATTGGACCTCAGAGAGGACCATGGAATGGCAGCAGTAGCTATTCAGAGGAAAGATATAGAGAAGCTGATGCAGATGCTAAATATTTAGACCGAGATGCTCATAGACCAGAGAAGCAGAAGAAAAAACTACCTTACTTTACAACAGAACTGGATCTAAACATAGATGACAAACATGATCCTGCTTCAAGTTGCAAGCAATTTGATTTAAACGGCTTCAGCTGGGGCTGAGAGGAAATTATTATTTTACATCCAGGAAGAAAGTTTAAATTCAATTTCAGAAACTGAATCCTCTCATTTGGTTAGGGAAGAAAAAATCAGAGAGATAATGAATGAAGGGTCTGCCACATTTAGAGCATTGTAACATAATGAGTTGTTAGCGCGTGCATAATTTTTTGAATCTAATATAAGTTGATGGTTGAAGAGCACTAGCACAAGATTTCTTCACAGTTAAATAATATTTGACTGTAAATTTATCGCTACATTTCTCAGAGTGTGTTTAACTCCTGCAATGGTTAATTTTTTTTTCACTATATGACTCCTCACCACCATTTTGCTGTATAAGTTAGTGTATATCTCGTTATCCTGACGACCAAATTACAAATCAATTAACATGATTGGACAAAATTAACTCATCTTAGATTTCCTTTCTTTGTTCCTTCACTACTTTCTATGTAACTTTCAAATTATCAATGAAGTGAGACAAACTTTCTCATTCTTTTTTCTCATACTCATTTTCAACCACACATTTTAACAATAAAATATTTTTCACTAAAGCCCAAATCATTTCCTTACTTTTTAACCACACATTCTCCCAAAATTTACTATTCAAAAACTCATTCTATCCGAATAAAAATTTTTGTCAAAACGCACAATTAACACCATAAGGGGTCACACATACATGTTAAAAGAAATCAAATACATTCTTCCATTATTAAAACGATTAAAAATTATGTAAATATTGTAGTATCTTTCCTTAGCTGTAACTTTCCACATACATGGTTGTAATTCTCCTATAAATAGGACACTTTTCATTGTAGTGAATACTCAACACTTGTATAGTTTTATCTCTTCTTCTTTGTTCTAACATATGGTATAAGAGCCACAGTTGTTGCAGAGAAATTTTTTGTAGTTACTATTGGCTCCTTGTTACATCGTCCCCACGCCAATACTTGTCTGAACCATAAATCTCGCAACTGTCCACTATACTTTTTGTTGTCTAGTTTTGAAGTTCGTGCCACATATAAACTCTACGTCAAAGCATGAGTCTAACGCCACCAAAATCCTCCGACACAAAGCTTAAAGTGCCCTCATGCGCCACTCATGTGAACTGCACATAATATCACTGCCTCATGCACCTGTTTATATTCTGTCTGCCACGTTACACGCAAACTCTAACCGACCTGTTCGGCCTCGTACAATCCGATTCTTTGACAGTTCATAACGGTTCCCAAGGTTTTCAACAGTGCTGAATCTGTTTCCGACCTTGATTTCCCCGGTTCTAATTGCATAGTACAGTTTGGTAACGTGTAGCACTTGATTTTACATGTTTTTCCATTCCATCGTCTATTTTCTTCACCTGCATGGATAAATAAGAGATCTATCTTTCCATTCACACTATTTTGGAGGGGACCAACTACATTATATGGTCTCAAGAGATGTTTAGCTTTCTTAAAGGGCGCAAATTAAGGCGATATATTACTGAAACAATTACTTCACCGCCTAAGTGTAAGAATGAAATGGAGGACAAGTTTTATGATCAACTGGATGAATAGGATATCAAGAACCATCAAATTCTCACTTGGTTTCAAAATACTTATATTTCTTTTATCGAACTTCAGTTGGACGATTTCATACCGCTAAAGAAGTGTGGGATATACTAGCTCAATGATACTCTATTTCACATCAGTATTAAATCTATGGCTATCTACATTGCTTGAAGCAAGAACCAGGACATCTATAATTGATTTCCTCACTCGGATGCATGTTATTTGGAACCAGCTAGCTTACTCTGAACCAATGTGGGATCAAACATCTGACACGCGACTAAATTTACTACTTACAAAGATAAGTTGAGAGTTATTCACTTTCTCATGGCCATAGCTCTGTTCGAGCCTCTTTGCTCATCGAGATCCGTTTCCTAAACTTGAGACGCGTGGTTGCTGAATTAATTTGTGAAGAAACTCTCACCTTAGCACAATGAGATCTCATCAGAATTCAGATTCTACTAACACTGTTATGCTACTACATCTACAAAGCATAAGGGCACTTGTCACTATTATATACCACGTAAACATATTGATGAATGTAGAAAGAGGTTAAAAACACATGGCTAGTTAGGATTCAAATCGTAAGAACCAATCGTTTAAGGACTGCAGTTGCCATTACGGATGTCAGTAGGATTCATCATCAACTAGTACTGCGCTCTGTATGCTAAAAGCTCTTTTCAACAAAGTTGACCTTAACACTATCAAGAAAACCCTAGATAAGTCCAGTACTTCCTTTTCTACCCTCTCTGTCATTCTGGGTAAATCTAAATCTTGGTTCTTTGATTATGGTTGTTGTAACCACATTTGATTCTTCTAAGTTCCAATCGCACACACTTATCTCTCATGCACCTACTATTCATACTACAAATAATTCTAAAATTCATGTTAGTCATATAAGAGAGATTTCAACCGCTAACCTATCTCTGCCTCCTACATTTCTTGTTCCCAAGCTTACACTTTTCTTGGCATGTGCAGGTATCGCAGACAGGGCAGATATGTTGGACCGACTGTAAAGCTGGTCATCTGTTCAAACTTGCTTCTTTACGTCTTTCTTATCAGTATTGAGTCATTTTGCTATTTCAGTGTCATCTGAAACTTAACATTCTCGTTTTGGACATGTGCCGTTATCTAAATTTTGTCCATTAATTTCTAGAGGTATGTTAAGATCCGTCCCATACAGTAAAGCTGATTGTGTGTCTTGTCAATTGTTTGTTCCTATAATAACTTTCTGTCTTGATCTATTTACAGACTTACTCCCACCATCATGTAGAGACGAATTGCTAAATCCTACTGCTATAGACCCTTTTCTCTCTGGTTGTGATACATGTTCTATTGAAGATCATGCTACAACTGTCCATGAAGTATCTCATTGGGATGCTGATTCTAAGTTCTAACTCCTCTATTGAGTCTCAACTTCCATGTCAATCTACTCGAGTAAGTCAACTGTCTTTGTGATTATCACTGTTTTTCTGCTATAGTATCCTTACATGAACCTCAAAACATACTAATCCTATTTGGCAGCAAGCAATGACAGAAGAATTGCAAGACTTAACTAAGACTCACACTTGGATTTGGTTGAACTCCCACATGGGAAATTTATTGCTCGTTGTAAATGGGTCTGCAAAATTAAACTAAGATCAGATATCCTTGTAGAATGATATAAAGCTCGATTAGTGGCCAAAGACTTTACTCAAGAGTACAGGATTGATTATTAGGAGATTTTTTCTCCCCGGCTCGCATTATCTTAGTTTGGAGTCATTCAGCTGTGGCCTGTGGCTGCAGCCCGAAAATGAAAACAATCTCTGTGTTTTTTAATGCTTAAACTTTGATTCGATTGATTAGTGAAAGCTCTACATCAGGAGGTATGTCCTCGGCATCCAATTAAGCACTGGAAATCATGATATTTTGACCAATGATTCTAGATTAATTAGTGAAGCTCTGTGTTTTAATGCTTAAACATTGCTGGACTGATTAGTGAAGCTCTATATAAGTTCTATATTGAGAGGTATGTCATAGGTATACAATTAAACACTTAAAATCATAACATTTTGACCAATGAGTCATGGAATTTTACGGATTAACTAAAAAAGAAAATCAAACAAGTGAAAACAGTAAACACCTACCAACATTCTGAAATTTGATGTACCCTCCCTTTCTGCAATTCGTCGAATTTTAGTAATCCATCAGAAGTGATCTTACAAAACTCGGGATAGATATGATAGGTTTCATCCGTACGAGCATCGTTGCAGTCGAACTCTTGAGACTTGAGGGATGCCACTGATGCAATACAACGCCACCTTCACTGGTTCTGTGGTTCACCCCATGTGACGCAGTGGCCTATTTCGCCAAACGCAGCATTTTGTACAAATAATTCCTTCGAGTTATATGGGTTCACATTTACATGTGAGGAAAATAACAGTCTGTTGGGTGACAGATCATATTTGGACGTACGGAATTTATGTGAATGAAATAATATTTTTTTATATATAATTGTGCGATCATCGTTGCGATCATGAGTCTTACATGTGATATTCAAAAACTCCCCAAATTTGATATTTGTACCAAGTACCTATTTTTATATAAATTTGTGCAAGTGTTACCACTTACCTATTTTCTAATAAATATTTAAAAATTAATTTTCAACTTTTTTTAAATCATTACATAGTGTACTTTTATTTTAAAAAACCTAATATTTATTTGAAATGCCATTTGTCCATGGTTCCATCAAGACACAACAAGTAGGCGGTTCATCTAAGTCTTGTGAGATAATTGAACCTAAAAATATACTCATTAACACCCCTTCTCGTCGCATTATTGGTTCTATTAATGTCCGGGTATGAAGACCCACATGGAGGACACTAGTAATAGACCCATTGAAGAAGCAACAACCATCAATTCAAGCACACACACACACAAAAAAAAAAAAAAAAAAAAAAAAAAATCCAAGCACCCAAAAAAAAAAAAAAAAGATAGTCACCCATTAATAAAATTAGGACTTATACACGAATGTTGATAACTAATTATCTTCTCATAGCATGCTCTAAAGAAAATTGAAATATGACCCGAAAAAATAACTTCGATAATGCATATTGGTATATAAGTGACACGCAAATGATCTACATTCTTTTTTATGTATGCACGTTGCTCCGGAGATGAATGTCATATATATTCAAATGAATATATCATGTAACTGATGACCCAACCCTTCAAACCCCTTTTTTGTATTGTATATTAACGAGTTTGCAATCACATATACGCATCGAAAAACATAAATATCTAATACGTGCATTATATTTTGTCACATGAATCGATAACTGAAGAAAAATATTGTGTATAATACAGTATGTTTCTTAATGGTGCAACGACACATGACATTAGTTCATTTTTTCACATTTTTGTACACGAATTCAATTTCATTACAATAAAGTCACGCGGCACATTTTTTCTATTGTCATTACTAGACAAGATTTTCGTTTGCTTATCTTTTTTATTTTAATACTTCCCTTATGTTATAAAATATATATCTCACTTTCCAACATAAAGATATTATGCATGCATGGTCCTCCGTAGAAGTCATGTTAAGCTTCTAATTTGTCTTCATTTTTTTCAACTGATTGCATGATCCTCTATAGAAGTCATGCTCTGCTATTTTGATGAATATTTGATGTACCTGATGATCCACCCCAACCCCACCCTCATCGTTTGTTGAATCTTATGTTTTAAATTTTTTGATTTACAGCTATGTCTCAAAAACATTTGAATACATACTATGTTCGTTACATTTTGTCACATGTATTGCTAACCAACGGAGAACATCATTTTTACTACAATTTGTTATAGAATTGAGTATCATTACACAACATTTGTTTATTTCTGACCTTTTTTCATATATTTTTTTTTAAGACTAATTGACACAAAATGTCCCTACCTTTGGAGTGAATTGTGGATATCGTCCCTACCTTTCATTTCTTGACATTTATACCCATACCTTCCACTTTTCTTACAATGACGTCCTTTTTACCATGTTTTGACGATTTTACCCTTCATTCAAATAAAACAAAAACAAAAGAACTGGAAAACAAAAGAATTAATTACAATTATAACCCTAAATTTTCAAAAAAATTACAAATCAGTCTCCAACAAAAAAAAATTTCATCCAATTTCATGCCCCAAAAATAGCTGAAATCGCCGAAAAATCCACCCCAAACAACCTGCCTACGAACACGAAATCGGTCGCCACCAACAATTCTGGCGAGACTCGTGCTATTCCCATCATATCAGTCGATTCTACACACCTGGGAACATCTTATCATGGTCCTCAAACATCCAGAAATCCAAAGAATCAAAACCAGCAGCCAGATTTTTCGAGCACAGTAGTGACGCAAACTTCAGTTGGATTTTTCGGCGCCGGTGGTGGGACCTATGATCGCGGACCACCACCACAAGCTTCTACACTTCAAGGCGCATCCATTGAGCATATGGGTCTTCCCCGATGTGGACTAGAAATGACGGTTCTACCCGGAACAGTAGAGATGTGTGGCGAGCGGCTAGGTCCCCTTTCATTTCAGTTTCATTCACAACCACGATCAACAAATTACACTCAATACACGGTGAAACGACTATGAGTCAAGAATCAATTGCTTCAATACATCATCCAGATTATTCAATTTTGGGTTTTCCCTCAAGAACCGTCAGGTCACATGAAGAAGGTATTCTTCCCCCAATTCATGGCTTAAATGCTTTTCAACATACAAATCAACATGAGAGATCTCTTAACCAGGTCCAAACGACCAATACCATGGAACCAATTCATCCACAACCACATTTGAATCCGAACGCAACCCCACCCCAAGAAACGATAATTTTGACTCCTTCAATTGGGTGGAAAAAAAATTTGTTTAAGGCTGATTTGTAATTGTTTTTTTGAAAATTTAGGGTTATAATTGCAATTAATTCTTTAGTTTTTCAATTCTTTTGTTTTTGTTTTTGCTTTATTTGAATGGAGGGTAAAATCATCAAAACATGGTGAAAATGACGTTCAGCACAAGAAAAGTGGAAGGTATGGACATAAATGCCAAGAAATGAAAGGTAGAGACGATATCCACAATTCACTCCAAAGGTAGGGACGTTTTGTGTCAATTAGCCTTTTAAAGATTGACAATCTGCAGTCGCGTGTACTGGTACATAGAAACTAACGTTATCTTTTATTCCTTCTTAATAATAAAGGATTTCGTCTAGTTCGTAGACCCAAAAAACATAGTAGATGCAGGCATTAATGTGTTCTTCAAAGATGACGTAATTTCAAATCCGATAAAGAATCTGACTGAAGCGCAAAAGGATATTTTTTCAAAACATTTTTTTTGTCACTTCCTCAAGATGAGGTATATTCGGTTACAACACCAGAAAATATACAAATGTTATTGATGGAAGTGATGCATTCCAATGAAAATGAAATTGTTTAAGGTTGTCGAGAGACTCCTCATATTTTCGATTCATGAATTCCGTATGGTGTCTAGGTTGAATGCGTTGGGAAAAGACACAAATATGTTCAAAATTGGCGATTGTAGACTAAAAATGACATATTTCAGCAACATAAAGAGTGTTTACAGAAAGGACGTGGAATAGACATTTCTAGATCTTCTTCAGAACATGCCAGATGAGGATGTTGTGAAGTTAGACATATTATACCTTGTATTAACCTTCTTGTACACCCCACAGCCCACTGTGGTAAGGGAAGTGTTGATGCACCATCTGGGCTCTCCGTATATGGACAGGTTCCCGTGGAGTAAGGAGTTGTACCAAAACACATACATCTACATGAAGCTTGCACTAGAGAAGCCCAAATAGAATGACAGTGATTCAAAAGCTTTAATATCATATAGACTTCACAGCTTCCTTCTTCCTTTCCAAATTTGGATCTATGAGTCGATTCTCTTGTTATCTGATCAAATGTGTATCAGAGTCTCTCGCACTTTCTTCTGTATTTTAAACTGGTCAACGAACAAAACACGTGTTTTTGTGGAGAACTTGAACAAGGTTCTTTCCGATCTCGATGAGGTATGACTGAAGACTTTCGTTCGCACATTTCAGATTTGTTCATTTTTTGTACCATTTTTAATTTGAATTTTCTCTGTATCATATTTGTTTTTTTTTATTTTTTTCCAGGTCGAAGTTCTAATGCCCCAGCCTAACGAAGAGGATATGTGGGCAGGATGTTTCATTGGGCTACTACTCAGGGAACGTACATTTAAACCTATTGCTATTGGCCACTTTGCTTCTAATGTCGTAAAGGCCTCGATTACAAGAAAAAAAAAAAAAAATAAACCTAACACATCCAAGGCTGCGTTCATCCCTTGCTTCAAACGGATTATCCTCGACATCTCAAAATAGCAAGGGATTAGTATTCATCGATTTAAATGTGAAATAAAAAACAAAGATGTTTTGAATATATTTACTGTATTCCCCATTGTTTACCGAATGTGTTTATATATTTAAACAACTGTGATACACGTACAGAAACGAAAAATTATAGGAAAGACTCAAACATGTAGGACCCACTTTTTTTAATAATATTTAATCAGGTGGGACCCACATTCATGTGACTCTTCTGTACAACTTCTGGTATGATTTACTGAATGTGTTACGTACAGGTTCACGTCATCAAGATTCTGTAGAATTTGCGGTTCCATGTCCTGGGCATTCAAGCTAAACAGACTCAAATACTTGATTTACAGAATGATGTGAAATTGGACATCCAGTGGGTCGAATGTTATGTGGAAACCAAGATGATAGTCTGCTGCAGTTTGCTACATCACAATTCAGCACATACTCTTTAATGTCTGACTTGCAGGCCTTACATTGAAAGTTATTTGGATTGCTTACAAGGCAACCGTGGTCTTCCATACATGTTTGTCCTGAAATATTTGATTCTCACGAGTACATTCCACGTCAGGATACGTGACTATACCGTTCATTTCCTCAACTTCATTATCACATGTCTCAACTGGTGATATGTCAATGCTCGAAATCAAATCATTCAATTTCGGGATTTCCTTTGACATTTTCCTGAACCGGTGATATGTCAATGCTCAAATTTTTCCTTTGACATAAAGAGTGTTTACATGCCAGACGAGGAAGATCTAGAAATGTCTGTTCGGCATCCTTTCTGTAGACACTCTTTATATTGTTGAAATATGTCGTTTTTAGTCTGCAATCACCAATTTTGAACATATTTGTGTTGTCTTCTCCAACACATTTCAACCTAGACACCATTTAGAATTCACGAATAAAAAATCTGAGGAGTTTCTCGACAACCTTGAACCACATTTCATTGTCATTGGACTGCATCACTTCCATTAATAGTATTTTGTGTATTGTCTGGTATTGTAACCAAATATACCTCATCCTGAGGAAGTGGCCAAAACATGTTCTTGAAAAAATGAGCTTCGGTCAGATTCTTTTTCAGATCTGAAATTACGTCATCTTTGATGAACACGTTAATGCTGACACCTACTCTATTTTCTGGCTCTACAAAATAGACGGAATCCTTTATTATTAAGAAAGAGATGACAGACTTGGTGATGAAATTGATGTTAGGGATGATACTAATGAAACTGATGCAATTAATCTAGGAGATGTTCCCGTTGAAACTAATACTGATGATGTTAGGAATGACAACGTGTAAAGAACATTTGTAATAAAATATCAAATGCTATTATGTTTTTTTACAACTTTTTTGCAAGTTTTGAGTGTGCCCCCAACTCAAAATGTCCGTGTCCGCTACTGAGTGGGAATGATTGATATGGTATTTAAACTAATGAAAAGATGCTTAAGGACCGCATAGTTCTAGATAGTAACTTTTAATTGTCTGCTACATGATATGTGTGATTCCAGAAGAGTCATGGAAACAAATAAGTTGAGATTGTTGGCTTCCAGCGAAAGCTTGAATCCTGATGGTATGACTTGCAGGATTCTGATTTTAGGTTATATGAGGACAGAAGGAAGAAGAGGAAAGTTCTGTCGGACGAGATGTTGGATAGAGAGTTTATTGGTGATATTACTACCTACAATAGATTGTTTAATAGACTTGGTAAAGCAAAAACAAATGTGTGTTGATTACAAAATGTTAATGTGAAAGATGATGTACAATGAGATCTAAGAGTTCAACTTGATGGAAATGAAAGTAATTGTCTTGGAAAAAGCTGATTTGTGTTTATCTTGAATAGTTTGGAATTTTGTATCGAAAATTGGTTGTGACCAATTTTGAATAATTATTTAAGTGGAATTCATTATTTGGTGAATGAGAAATTAAGTCAAATGTAAACCACTTAATACTTGAAATTGTTGAAAAATCGTATAGAATATTGTGAAATATTCTAGAAAATATGTTGATGAAAAGATGTGTCTTTTCAAATGGAAAATCATGACCTTTGGAGATTGATAAGTGCGCTTTTGCACACTTATTAGACACTTTTTGGGATTTAACTGTGATAAATTTGAGTATATTTCTATCCATAATTGTGTACTTTTTGTATTTATAGGTCAAAACCCTGAATTGGAATGAAACGGAGGCAAAACGAGTGAAAAAGGACTTCAATTGCACAAAAATGTGAAGTTGGGGACTAACTTGCACTTGACCAAAAGATGGAGGGCTTTGACTGCAATTTGGTAGGGGCTTAAATGAAAGAAAGTTCAAAGTATGAGGACCAAATTGTACTAATTCAAAGATGAGGGATGAAAACGCGCAAGGATAGAACGTTCAAGGACCTGAGCCGCAAATATGAAAAAGTCCATGCGACCGCATGGATTATAACCATGCGACCGGATGGACGTGAAATGCATATTTTGTTTCTTCCATGCGACCGCATGGAATTACACCATGCGGCCGCATAGAGATAAAATACTAAGGCGGTCTATTTTTCTTTCCACGCGTTTTTGGTCAACTTTGGCAATACTTTGGACTTGTTTAATGGAGATATTTTGGGATATTTTTGGTTGTCTCACATAGCATTATATATCCCATATCTCTCCCATTTTCATTGTATTAGAAGTTAGATATTAGTTAGTTTAGTTTAGGTTTTATAAGTTTTCTCTCTAGATTTTCTTCTTCTTTCTTTGTTTTCTTTTCTTTTCTTCTTTTAGTTAGTTGTTCTTTGGTTATTTAACTCATTTTGGATGCTTGATCAATGGAGCAAGGAGATTAACATCAAAGAATTTGGTGGAAAGATTGGAGAATTCAAGCCATACTACAAGGGTTTATCTTTATCTTTGTTTTCTCTTATTTATTTTGCCAAGAATGATATGTCCTAACTATATTAAAAGAGCCAGTTTTTTAGGACACGTGTTGGATTCTCCAATCGTCGACCAAAACAACGTCGTATGACTTGCTATTTTGTTTCATTCGTCTTCCCTGGCTCGAAAGAAACTCTTTTCTCTCTCTCTTTCAGAATCATTTTCTTCTCCATTTTCCCAACAAACTTCACTCTCCATACCTCTGAAGTCGGCCGGCATCTCACAGCTTGCTAATTACATAGCAACCAGATTTCGATTTCTCTTTTTCGATCTTCTAAAGAATATCAAGAAAAAGGTAAAACAGTAGGGTTTTGCGATTAGCATTTTGGGTTTTTTTTTTTGGGTTTCGATTTCTCTTTGCCGATCATATTTGTTTACTGGCCATTTTGATTACTCTCCATTCTACTGACTCGAGGTCATCTTTTGTCATTCAGAAATATGATCATTGTTTGCCTTTCGACTAACAAATGCTTTCTTTTTGGCTGACATCGAGAATATTTCTCATCACAATCCATGAATCGAATGGTTCAATTTTCCGGGGAGAAGTTGAATAAGGTAATAATCAATTGTGCGATAACTTCTAAGTATCTCAGGTTATTTCTTGATTTATCGGTGAATTTTATTTTGCCTAAATTCCTACTGACCTCAGGTTTTGAGTCTGATTGGATTCTTTATATTATTTTGTTTTGGGGAATAGTTGTAAAGAGTGGTTGTAGTTCATGTTATTCTGTATGGTAGGAGTAGAAACTACTGTACGTTGAAATATTTTCAACTCCGAGAAAAAATAAAATAAAAAACTATCAGAGAAACTATAATTCTGTTGCGTGAAGGCAAGCGTTTGTTAACCTTTTGGCAGGTGGACATTTCTTTCTACTAATCAGGAGCGTCATGTTGGTTCATGATATATTTTTATTGCCATGCAGATTAAAAGTTTGACTAGATCTTTAGGTAAACATCAGAAGATAGCAAGATATATGAATCCAATGAAGGGCAACCTCCTGACATTTTGTTTAAGTCAGGAGCTTTCACTAAGGCCTTTCGAGTGTGTATTGACTTTCAGTCTCTTATCTGTTTAACATATTGAAGAACACAAGTAACCACATAAGCTATCAATTCATCAATTGCTTATTATTGGTACAATATTTACCAAACCATCTCAAAGTATGCTAAGTTGTAAAGAAGCATTCTTCTTCATTTTTAAGCGAGGATAAAATTTTTGAAGATGTAGATCCAAAAACCCAAAAATGAAAGGGGTTTGAAAGCTTTATAAAACTCACAAACATAATTCTCTGAGCTTTAATGCATATGTTTTAACCCTCTTCCTTAAGGAGAAAGATCTCATATGCTCAATTTTAAGACTGAGCCATTTTAGGAACATGAAAGTCACTTTAAGAATTCTTTCTACATATTCTCTTTCGATGCTGGATGCATTCACTCCGAGCAGGAGCACTCCAAAAAAGATATCACCCTCCAAGGGAAATTATTACCATGAAGCATACATTTAGGCTTAGCTCATTGAGTGTACAACAGAAAGTATGTTATTGCTTTTGACATAATAATCAATGTTGATTGCTTGATTTGTCTCTAAGCAGGAAAGGCTGCAAGAAATTCCTACAGCCACAACTACAACCACTGATGGCAATTTTTTTGTGGGGACTGAAGAACCCTTTGCTGCTCTTCCAGGGTCAGAGCTCGAACATCCACTGTAGCCACATGCCCAGGTAGATCTTTGTCTCTTTATCTCTAGATATCTGATTGTGGAAAAGTACAATCATTCTCTTCATACTTCATTCTCATTCTCTTAGGGATCCTTCAAGGTTTCCTCTCCACCGATCAGAGGAGGTTTGCTGATGCTTGGGACGAGATACAAAGGCCTCACGTTCATCATTCTCAGGGAAGAGATAGTATAATCAATATACCTTTAGAGCATGGTAGGCTTCAACCTGATTTTGATGGTAATACTGAAATCTCTTTTCCTTTAATTCAAGGTGGTCATTATTGTTGTTGGTAAAAGTTGACAAATTTAACTAATTCCAAAAGATATCTCCATTATTATAGTTCCCTTCACATTAGTTGTTTTTATATTTGTTAGGTTATAGGGGTTGAGAGGAGGTGATTTTTATGATGCAATAGAAATATGTTTCCAGTTATTACCAAAATTATAGTTCAGTTAGTCCACGTCCTATATGACCTCGACAAATGTGCCTACAATTGATAAATGCTATTATGTTCCCATTATCAGTTTGAAAAGTTGACACGGAATAGTACATTTTGAAATAGCTTGAAAGTAGAAGTTTTGAATGCCACTCTTTTCTGCTAACAAATATTTCAAGAAAGATGGTATTGTCCTATTGAGTAGGTTGGGGAGCTGGAAAATCAAATTTTGTAGGTTGTGTACGGTCTATTTTGGTGACACAGCGATCGTGACCGGTGATGACCACGCAATCACTGTGACACGACCGCCACGGTGATCTCATGTTAGCATCGTGATGGTGTCACGGAAAAGGCCAGGCCCGAACCTCGTCGGGGGCGTTGCCCCCGAACCCCCACGAGAGGCGCTGCCTCTCGACCCGTGATCTCTACTTGATGACTTATATATGAATGTAAATTCTGACTTTTTAAGTAATGGCAAAAATTTATACAATTATAAATACATAACTAGGATGAGAATGCATGTTAGATTGTAAGTTTTAAATGTTAACTGTATTAGTTTTCTTTGTACAAAATAGTTATATAGCTAAAATTCCTTCTACTTTTCGAAAAACCTAAAAGATCAAGAATTCCAAAATAAAATGTTGGTCGATTTTGATTTTCATGCGCATATGCGATGTTTTACAATTGAAAATTAGTTTGTATGAAATGATGAAAAATCACTCTACGCTAATATATAGCCAACTACACTACAGCACGTGCCTTGCACATGCGCTCCACTAGTATTGTCTAAAAGAATCTATTTGTTATTATTTATATATGATGAGTTAAAGATTTTGTGTTGGAATTTATGTTAAATCTTAACTTTAATTTCATTAATATCGATATATATTGTTAGAAATGCATTTGTTATCAAAATAATGGTGTATTGGTTATTAGTTTAAAATTGCTTCATTTATTTGATCAATAGATGTTGTAGTTAGGTAATTGGTGTAATTATTGAAAAATAGTTGTACTGATTAGGCCGAAATAATTGATACCATAGGTTTGTATGGTTCCGACTATACGCGTTTAGATGATCTAGAAATAGACATCTACCCTATGTGACCCGTTGAGTCTTTTCACAGCAAGTTAATGCGATTGGTTAATTTTGTATCGACATAGAAATATGTGGTATAATTTAATTAATTAGGGTTAATATCGCTCGAAAGAGGATATTAATTTAAAATTGGAGAATCGGGTCTAACTATGTATTTTGGTAATTTGCATGTACGTTATTGAATTGATGTTAATGAAATAAAGGTTAAGTGAAATCATAAATTCCAACCGCTTTTCAAACCAAAGATGCAACTACGTCTTTTTAGTTTGTTAGTTTAGTTTTATAGTTATTAGTTTATAATTTACTTTCAATATTAATTGTGTTTGTGTGTCCGTCGTTGTTAGAACTAAAATCGATTAGAGTGCGTAATTGAAAGTAACATTCCTCGTGGGATCGATATTCGGACTCAAAAAGTCCACTGTATTACTTGTTCACGATCCGTGCGCTTGCGGTACACTTTTCAGCGAACAGAGATCATAACCTTTTGTATGATTAATTTTCAATAATTGTGTCTCTTTATGTATAGAATAAATTCCAAGAGACGCGTCTCTTGGTATGATTGTGTCTTTTGACAAACATTTCCAACTACTATATAATAGACCCCATGTGTTTGAATTTTATTAAGGGAATTCAATTCATAATTTCATTCTATGTTTTTACTTTAGTTTTGTATAAAACACTTAGTAGAAGTGATTTATGGTAGGAGGGAACTCTGTTCGAGTTCGTTGGTCTAAACCATTTGGAGTGTTTCTATGGCTAGACGTGGTCGTTGTATCTTGGGAGATGATTGTTAAGAAACCATTAGCACCGATGCAGTACAAATTCATTTTAAGGAGAAAGTGTCCAACACTTGCCTCGACCAATCGCATCACTTTCATCTTTTCTTCTTTTATCTTTCTAGTTTTGATATCATTTACGTTAATTTCAGATTCAAATTACATTTATTTATATGTTTATATTGCAAGGAGAAAGAAATGCGTTAATTCAAGATTGGAAATGATGAATCCACGTTCATGTGGTCAGATTCGGTAAAGTATTAATTTGTCTTCTCAAAATCTAGATTCGGTAAGTCGAAATTCCGTTTCGACTTCACGATACGTTTTGTGAATATTATGTATGCACGTTATCGGTGTAATATCCCAACAATCTTAAGATGAACCTTGGTTCCTTTTTATGTGCATATTATATTATATCATTGTAATGGAAATCATGCAATTTCGGTAACCTGAAATTATCAGTTTACGTTCAATAACTTGACTGCATATACTTGCATGATTGGATGAATGAATCGGTGTAGATACTTATATTTATATTCTCGTGGTGGTTCTGACAACCTTACTTGTAAATGGACTCCATAATTATATTCTGTTAACACTTACATGCATTATTTTATGATAATGATAATTCTGTGCAAACGGTTTTGACACGGCAATTTGAAGAAAACAATCACTAAAACACGGTTCTGGAAAATTGGTTACATATGTGCATGTGTCTAAGGCACTTTGAATAATCACACCTATTCACAAGAAATTGTCTTCATGAATAAATTAATGACTGGATGTGTGTAACTATTCCTCTTATTTGTCTTGGTATATGAAATGGCATGAGACCATCCGTCTTTATCTATGAAGGGGTGATATGCTATATGTTTTATACATATCGAAGTGAATGGAAAAGATTGGCCTTTTACGGTAAGTTGTATATACGGTATTAGTCTTCCACTTATGGCAGAATTTCAATTTAGTATGGTGTGTCCACGTCTTAAGTAAAGTCTACTTATGACAGAATTTCAATTCTATAAGGCGTGTCCATGCCTTAAGTAAAGTTCACTAATTCGGTATCTATTCTGCATATCCAGTACTCAAATAGTAAATCCGATATTCTTTTTCATGAAGCTTATCTAACAATGAATTTTGAACAGATGTTTTGGTCAAAATAGCCAAGTTTGCAGGACCGAGTCTGTAAATAAATTTGATGGCAAATTAATTTGAATCCTAAATCAAGTGGAAATTGTTTGCCCAATTATTGAGATACAAAAATATTTTATAGAACACAGATGATACCTATAGTTGGCAATGATGTCGGATATCCTTGATGATAATGATTGTTAATGACATTCATTTGTAAAGGATAAAAATTATGGTCTGCAAAGATTGCGTATTCCTCTTAGAAAGAAAATTGTTCTTGCAAGAAAATGCAAATTGAGACATAGTTGAAATTGATAAGTGCGCTTTTGCACACTTATTAGACACTTTTTAGGGATTTAATGTTGATGAAATTGAGTATATTTCTACCGATAATTGTGTACTTTTTGTATTTATAGGCTAAAACCCTGAATTGGAATGAAACGGAGGCAAAACGAGTGAAAAAGGACTTCAATTGCACAAAAATGTGAAGTTGGGGACTAACTTGCAATTGACCAAAAGATGGAGGGCTTTGACTGCAATTTGGTAGGGGCTTAAATGAAAGAAAGTTCAAAGTATGAGGACCAAATTGTACTAATTCAAAGATGAGGGATGAAAATGCGCAAGGACAGAACGTTCAAGGACCTGAGCTGCAAATATGGAAAAATCCTTGCGACCGCATGGATTATAACTATGCGACCGCATGGATTGATCAGAAACGTCAAACCATTATTTTTGTTTGCCCATGCGACCGCATGGAATTACACCATGCGGCCGCATAGAGATAAAATTCTAAGGCGGTCTATTTTTCTTTTCACGCGTTTTTGGTCAACTTTGGCAATATTTTGGGACTTGTTTAATGGAGATATTTTGGTGTGTCTCACATAGCATTGATATATCCCATATCTCTCCCATTTGCAAGACATTAGAAGTTAGATAATAGTTTAGTTTAGCTTAGGTTTTTATAGTTTTCTCTCTAGTTTTCTTGCTTTCTTTTCCTTTTCTTCTTTTAATTAGTTGCTTCTTTGAGTTATTAACTCATTTTGAGAAGAATCATCAAGGGAGCAAGGAAATAACATCAAAGGAATTGGTGGAAAACTTGGAGGAATTCAAAGACTACAAGGGTTGTATCTATTTCTTATTTTTCCTCCATTAAATTTCCATTTTTGACATGTATTGTATAAGAATCTCTTTGTTTATCATCTTTATAAAATGAGTTAAATATATTTGTGTTGGAATTTATGTTAAATCTTAACTTTAATTTCATTAATATCGATATATATTGTTAGAAATGCATTTGTTATCAAAATAATGGTGTATTGATTATTAGTTTAAAATTGCTTCATTTATTTGATCAATAGATGTTGTAGTTAGGTATTTGGTGTAATTATTGAAAAATAGTTGTACTGATTAGGCCGAAATAATTGATACCATAGGTTTGTATGGTTCCGACTATACGCGTTTAGATGATCTAGAAATAGACATCTACCTTATGTGACCCGTTGAGTATTTTCACAGCAATTTAATGCAATTGGTTAATTTTGTATCGATATAGAAATATGTGGTATAATTTGATTAATTAGGGTTAATATCGCTCGAAAGAGGATATTAATTTAAAATTGGAGAATCGGGTCTAACTATGTATTTTGGTAATTTGCATGTACGTTATTGAATTGATGTTAATGAAATAAAGGTTAAGTGAAATCATAAATTCCAACCACTTTTAAATCAAAGATTCAGCTATCTTTTTAGTTTGTTAATTTAGTTTACAATTTAATTTCATTATTAATTGTGTGTGTGCGTCAGTCGTTGTTAGAACTAAAATCGATTAGAATACGTAATTTCAAAGTAACATTCCTCGTGGGATCGATATTCGGACTCAAAAAGTCCACTATATTACTTGTTCACGATCCGTGCGCTTGCGGTACACTTTTCAGCGAACAGAAATCTTTGAATAAACATACCTCAAACAGTTAAAGGTGAAATGTCAAAGGGAGGCAAATTGCTTTCAAAGATAGGTCGAAATAATAGAGTTATTATTTCACAAATATACGAATTGATATTGAAATGAGAAATGATCAAATTCGATTGAACATTGTTCAATACCTAAAATAGTTTATTGAGTTAATACGAGTAGTTCAAGGTTTGTATCATATCATGGTTGACCATTTGGTTTTGGCTAATTTAATTGATGGATTTGTACAGGCCACCATGTGAAATTGGCCAAGTAAAGTTATGGACCTAGTGTCACATTTATCTCAAAGATAGGTGACCCTACTTTGGCCAAAAGCCAAAATTATAATATTGATCACATTGTGATCTAGGAGCACATGTAAGGGTGCAATTGGTCTCGATAAAGGCTAATTTCTTGATGTGAAATTACCTTTTTGTCCAGATTATGGAACCATGTCGACAACATCATTATTGGCAAGTGTAGTTCCAATATAAAGATGGGTTGACTAATGGTTGTGTGTTTTGTTCATTTGAATTGGAAAAATTTGTATATGGGACTATGAGTCCAAAATTGAATAACCAAGGAAAGTTGAATGAAAGAGAAGTTCCTTTGTGTATTTTGAGATGTCAACATAATATGTAAATACATGGACTTCCATGAGACATTAACATATCTCGTCATAGTATATGTTAACTATAGATGGAATAAACTTATACAAATGAATGTATAAATGTTTGGAATAAAGCATATTCGTTGTTATTCATTCTTCACTTTAATTGTGATGAACTTCTGTTTTCATAACAGAAATGGATATCATTAAGATTAATTCGAGTCCAATAATGAATGGACAGAAAGGAGAAAATTACTCTTAACTATTGATAATGTTTGGTAGGATGCCAACCATATTGGAAGATGTGTGGAGATTGCACTACTACTATTTTGTGAAATATCACAAATGTGATAAATTGCTTAAGTTTGGAGAAGTTGCAATTCTTGTGAATCGAGATACTTAGTCTTCTTCATTGTTGAATTTGACTTCAATTATGAACCAATTAAGTTGGTCTATGCTTTGAAAGCATTATTGGTCTATGTGATGACCTTAATTTAATTTGAGTGATCAAATTAAGATAGTTGGATTGAAGTACATTTTCGAAAGGAAAATGATTTTTCATTCCTGTGAATTGATGACCACTATTTTGAAAGTACTTAGACTTTCATGAAGTATTCAAAATGAATATTATCCAAGTGATAAATGAATTGAACTATGAAAGAGTTGATGAACTCTAAGTTCAAGTATAACCAACAAATGTGGGGGTTAACATTAATGTTCACAAACTTATATGGAAAGTTTAAAACGTGTGGATGCAACATTACTAGTTGTATAATAATTCCTAATTGAGGAATTGTGAGGGTAACTTAGTTTAAAAGTTACATTTTCTATACCTTATAATCATAGAAAGGTATCTATGAAGGTGAAAGTGTAGAAAATCCTTATACTAATTGTAAGGATGATATACATTAACTTTAAAGTGGATGAAATGGATTGAAAGTCGATTATGGCGCTTGTTTGGACATGCAAGAACAATTTGAATATTTGAAGAATATTCACAAAGTTCAAGTGCACTGTAGTGCTTCAATGATGATATTGAATACCCCTGATTCTCAAATCCACTAGTAAAAGTGATTGACTAGTCTAGTGTTTGATAGAAATCCTCTAACAATGTTGTTTGAAATTGATAAAGCTTTAGATAAAGCTAATGAGAAGCATGTAGTTTCATGAGAGGATTTCTTGGTAGTGACAATTTGTATCTATCAAATGAATCGATTGTTTAAAGCCTACTGTGTAAGAGTCTTTATAATGGTAACCCTACCTTGTTGACTGAAGATCACAAGATCTTGGTTCAAAGGAACAACTAAGTTATGAAGATTCCATGAAGCACTCAGGAAAAATACTTCCCAAGTCATTCTTATGATAATTAAAGTGCTTTCTGCAGAATGCTTTCTACAGAATGTTAAGAGGTTAAGATATATTTTTAATGATTCCTATAGCTTGATTCAGTCAAGTGGAGTGTGACAGAATACTCTTAATAGGAGGTCACCTATGTAAGTGTGAAGTGGGGCCGCTTCTATGAGAATTGGTTGAGGCTGAAATTCTCTAAAACACTTGTGAAATTCAAGAGTGGTTCAGGGCCAAAATGAACATAATCATGAGAACCATGAACGGTTTAGGGAAGACATTGTGTGAGTATTGTTGACTTGGTTTACACAAAGAACTTTATGGTATGTTCACCAATTAGCCAAGTAAAGCCGATAGTATTTCACTAAGGAAGGTTCAAAACTGCAAGCTACCTCACATGATGCAGTGTTTTTTCGCTTTCTGCTAGTGTCTGCATAGTCATTTGCATTAATTTTCATTCATGTGGCGGATGATTGAAATTTTGTATCGAAAATTGGTTGTGACCAATTTTGAATAATTATTTAAGTGGAATTCGTTATTTGGTGAATGAGAAATTAAGCCAAATGTAAACCACTTAATACTTGAAATTGTTGGAAAATCGTATAGAATATTGTGAAATATTCTAGAAAATATGTTGATGAAAATATATGTGTCTTTTCAAATGAAAAATCATAACTTTTGGAAATCATAACCTTTTGTATGATTAATTTTCAATAATTGTGTCTCTTTATGTATAGAATAAATTCCAAGAGATGTGTATCTTGGTATGATTGTGTCTTTTGACAAACCTTTCCAACTACTATATAATAGACCTCATGTGTTTGAATTTTATTAAGGGAATTCAATTCATAATTTCATTTCATATTTTTACTTTAGTTTTGCATAAAACACTTTGTAGAAGTGATTTATGGTAGAGAGGGAACTTCGTTTGATTTCGTTGGTCTAAACCATTTGGAGTGCTCCTATGGCTAGACGTGGTCGTTGTATCTTGGGAGATGATTGTTAAGAAACCGTTAGCACCGATGCGGGACAAATTTATCTTAAGGAGAAAGTGTCCAACACTTGCCTCGACTAATTGCATTACTTTTATCTTTTCTTTTTTTATCTTTCTAGTTCTGATTTCATTTACGTTGATTTCATATTCTAATTACATTTATTTATATGTTTATATTGCAAGGAGAAAGAAATGCGTTAATTCAAGATTAGAAATGATGAATCCATGTTCATATGGTCAGATTCGGTAAAGTATTAATCCGTCTTCTCAAAATCTAGATTCGGTAAGTTGAAATTACGTTTCGACTTCACGATACGTTTTGTAAATATTATGAATGCACATTATCGGTGTAATATCCCAACAGCTAGATGGTAATGTAATTTGTATGTTTGACATTTTATTTCATATTTCTTATTTAACTGTCTAAAACTTAAAAGATTCATATAGCTTTTGTTCTACTACATCTTAGCAGGAGGCAACAGATTTGCAGTTCTTGGCATATGTTAAGAGTAGAAAATTTGTTCGATGGAGTAACGGCAAATATTAAATTTTCACATCGATGACTTTTGGCATGAAATTGCGTTCTCTTTGTCATGTAATTTGTTTAGGTATTGTGTTTATTTGTAAAGCTGAAATTATTTGAAAGAAAAAAAAATTATGAAGTTGCACAAGACATTACTACTGTTGGGTTCAAAATCGATATTTTGCCCTTGACCAATTGACTTTTGTTTGGGATAGCTTCTATGAGATCTTAGAGCTTGTTCAACAAATGAAAGTGTTCATCATGATCATGTTACAGAAATAATTTATGGCACCAGAAACAATTGAGGTGCTTATAAGATATGCAGAGCACTTGAAAATTGTTATAAGCACTAGATGGTTATAAGCTATGCACCGAAGGCACTTATAATCAATGAATGTATGTCTGTGTCTTTGATTACTTTAAAATTTTGAGTTTTGACCACTAAATTTATCTAAACGTTGGACGTTACTCATTGGCATAATATCCGTTTCAAACCTCTAAGTTGATTCCAGTTCCCATTCTTGATGGATTCGAAGTTGAAATTTTGAACATTGTGATGCATTGGAGATTTTAAGTTGTAATGCAATCTGTTTATCACTAAGTTGGTCAGTTCATTGGCTGGTTCACATGCTTTATTTAAGAGAAATGGCAGATGACTTGTTTAAGCGTCCATTGTTTGTAACGAAGTTATCGATAAGTGAATAGTATTAGCCCAAAATGAAACTATAATGCATTGGCCCTACTGATTTTTTGTACTCGTCGATGATTTTGAAACAAATTTTTTATTCATTGGATAGAATATCGTTGTCAAACTCATTTCCACAGGCAACATACAAAAATGAAAAGAAAGTTAACATATCAGTTAGAGAGAGTCTAACCCAAACCGTGTTGCAATAACGTATTTAAAGAGGTTTTAAAACATGAGTAAATTTGGAACATTCATCAAATGAAGTACTTCACCATCTGAACTTCCTTTTGCTTGAAACCACATTTCTCATAAAATGGTCTGTTATCAATATTGCAATCAAGAATCACCTTGTAACACCCTGTTAATTGAGCATGATCAGAGAGGAACTCGACCATCTTCTTCCCTAATTGTTTGCCTCGAACACTGGAATCTACCACTACATCTTCAATATGACCAACTTTGGCACAATTCCTTATAAATTTCTTTTCGATGAACACACTCCCAGTGACAACAATCTTCCCTGATTTGTCATCTTCTATTACGCATACAAGATGGTCGTCCCCACATTTAGCGAGCTCCTGAAATCGTTCTTGGAATCTCTCATCAGAGACAGAATCGCAAACAGTAAGCTGTTGAAGTAGTTCAATGAAACCCTTGTTTTTGTCAGCGATCTCCAATTTCCTAACTCGAAATATCTCTTCCTCTGCAGAGGAGTTAGCGGTCTGCATCTTTTCTTCAAATAGGCATCAGATTCTGGAAGTTCATGAAAAACAAATAACTGAGAGGATGAGATTGCTATGAGGACCAGTGACAAGAAGAAACATGACAAGCCACAAAACAAAATGATAGTTCTGTTACAACCTTAATCATAAGTAATCACACGCGTAAAATCCTTAATTTAGCAATTATTGGGTCTTATTTAAGAAGATGACATCAGAAGATTCGTCTAAACAATATTTACTTCTCCTCGACCAGTGTTATAACCTAGATTGCGGCAGGGGATGAGAGAGCACGTTTAACAACTTTCCACGACCAGAGAAATGGGTAGGGTTAAGGGGGCCTATGACTTAGGACAAGCCATTGGAGGCTGGCTATTTGTGACTGCATACAAAAAATAAAAATAAAATAGGAGAACCCAGATCATCTAACAAATTAGAAAGTCAATCAGGTTAAGAGTGATGATCATAGTTGGACCATGATGACATATAGATGGATCATGCATTATCTATGAACACTGCTACAACAATGAGAATGATTAGATTGACACAAGCATTTTGAAATCCATTGTAAAAAGACAACTCCGTGTCCAACCAAGCAGATTATTTTTCTCTGATATTAACTGCTGTCCAAAACCACCTCATCTAACATAGAAGTTGCCCAACGTGAAAGTTCCCATCGTTGTTAGTGATTTAAAATTAATAATATAATACGGTGACATAAAGAAAGTAGCCACATAGTAATTAGTAAGAGATCAGAACGAAAGAAATAATAACAACTTGTTCAAATGGTTATTGATGATTTGAAGGTTTTGTGAACAACCATGTTCAAAACTTAACTTGAGATCAAATATGTAATAATAAACATGAAGTTTTAGAGGCATTTCATGATACATGTAGCAGCGAATTTGCAGTCATAACAAAAACGCGTGGGGAACTTTACTTCTACCATTGAATGCTATCAAATTCACCTGTGAAACTAAAGAGAAGATGTTAATTAATTTTTCGTGTAACAGTCGGGTTTTTGGAGTAGAGTTGTACTAGCTAGAAAGAGAGATGTGGTCAACTAAACAGTGCTCTCCTATCAATCAACCGTGCTAAGGAAAAGTTGTACAGCTAAATAAGAATAATATACTCATTAGTCTATTGTAACCTAACATTACATTTCCAAATTTCAGAACCAACTGAGGATCCACATTTAAAAAACTAATTCTTTATTCTCAAATTACCTACAAGGGTGTTGTTAACTCCCACATCTAACCAACATATAACAATGTTGACATTTTAAGATAGAACCGCAAGTCTTAATAGTTTCAAAGCCCATTAAGCTTGAAGGAGAAACTCGATGTGATTAAGACTCAAACGAGCACACAAATTTCAAAATTGATTAGCTCAAGTAAGCCACCATCTCGCAGGATATATAAGAATGTTAACCCTCACCTGCCCCCACTAGAATGTGGTCCTGGGTATTTTACAAAATTACACTTGAGGGGCGGTTGGTTCTAAAGGCAAGGAGAAAACCATAAACAACCACATCAAAAATTCAAGAGATATTCTTGAGGGAATTGTGCACGTATTTTGAAAATTTAGATTATGCATATGATCGAATCTCGTGTATATCCACTGTGCAACTTGACTATATACGATATGCATTTCTCAATGTGTGTTCCCTTATGTATCCAGATCGTATACAATGTGTAAAAAGTGGAGATCTGATTGCAATTATAGAATATAATTATGTGAAGGTTGAACCAAAGACCTTGCATTAAAATACACAGATTCCTCAATGTATAATTGTTTTCTTCAACTATTTTTATTCAAGGAAGATTACCATCAAGATACATAAATATTGGGAAAAAATCATAAGAAGCTAGAAAAAGAGAATAACAATAATGGAGGCTGTGTTAAAATTAAATCATTCACAACAATCAAATCGAGTGCGAAATCAACCCAATAGATTTAAAGCATATTTCTACACAAATAAATCTGAAATTACCTTCAAGTTTGGTAATGAAAATGATTACTTATCCTTGTAGAAATCACTGCAGCACAAAATTAAATTGGAGCCAAGTTTCTCTCTCCGTGAATTGTTCCCAATCTTTAGTACAATACCAAAATGGAAAAGCCAAACCAAACCCATAGCCGCTTTACCCCTCTCGGTAATAACGGAATATAAAACGGGAAATTGGCTCAAATGGTCCAGAACTTTCTTCATCTTGCTTTTTATCCTAACCTTTAAATTTTGGTGCGAATGGTCCCACTTTTACATTCTAGAATAATTGTGGGTGGAATGCAATTACTCTTTCTTTTTTTTATTTGAAGGGAGTTAAAAATATGAAATAAAATTTTTAGAAAAAAAAAATAAAATAAAATAAAGAGTTATCACCATTTTATTTCCACCCACCTCATCCCAATCCACCCAAATATGGTCACCATTGCCATGCCACACCAATGCAGAGGTGTCACTCCCTATTCGAGAACAATTTTCACTATCTCGTTTATCACACTCCTGCAAAATAATATTATTAGATCATTACAATTGCAAGATTTTCTCTTGCTTTGCAAGTACAAATTTGACGTGCGACATTAGAGCGGAGAAATCAAAATTCTTGGTTTGTAACAAGATTCATTCATTCAACTAGTACTAACTAATAATTGAAGAAAACTCAGATTTAATTTACTATAATTAAAATCAAATAGTAATTTACTTACAAATTTTTGAAGGAATCCAATTCAAGCAAGTCCAATTCTTATGCCATGCGGAGAATTTTACCATTGGAAATTTGCTCAAACGAGATCCTCTCCCTCTTTTAGGGAAAATATCAACGATTCGTCCAAATTTTTGTAGAAAGCCAAAAAAGCTAGATAACATCATTGAACCTTCAAGATTATCTAGGATTTGATCAAACATCATAGATTTAATGCAAGAAAAAACAGAAAGCTTGAGTATAATTCATATTATGCCCCTGTTTGGGAGCAATTATTTTTCACACAAAGTATATTTTTTGACCATTGTAATGAGGCCGATTTTTGCCAAAATTGACATGCTCATAACAATAGACCACTCAAATGTATACCATATTATGTCAATTGTCATTTTCGTCTTTCATTGCTGGACAAATTTAAAACCATGAAGGGACACTCATATCATTTTATATGCCCACAACATTTGACCATTCAAATAGTCATTGTAATGGTTCAATAATTACTGTATGTCCGAGTCCCACTTATCTTCTCAAATGGTAAAAAAGTGGATTAAAATTTAGCCAAAATTGCTCCCATACAACTCCTATGCCCTCTTTCTCTCTCTCCTTTTTCTTTTAATCATCTTCATCAACTTCTTGAAATTTCAATCTTACTCTTACATCTAAACCCTTTCAAAATGACAAAAAATGAATCCTAATTGATGCGTTTTATTTAATTTTTTGATCAAGAATTGTGTTTGGATTGAATACCCTAGTGCCTTAGGTGGGAGTGGAATGGGGTGGGTGGGCAAAAGAATATGATTACTTTTTTTTTTTCTATTTTTTTTTCTATTTGACAAATTTTCCCTCCAGATAAAAACGAAATATGAGCAATTGTATTGCATGCTCAAAATTATACAACCAGTTTGTACGTGGTCCATACAAAAGGTCTAATTGTGCCAAGAATGTAAAGATTTGGACCTATTTGCATCAAATTTAAAGGTTCGGACAAAACGAAAGATGGACAAAGATTTAGAACTATTTGCACCAATTTTCATAAGAGGTTGTTTGGTATCAATTAAAATCTGATTTTAATTTAAGTTAAAGTCAAATAATCAATATCAATCATATCTTTCATGGGTCCCACAATTTTTCAACCACACATTTTAATAACTTCCATCACAGTCTACTAAAAAATCTACTTTTAATCTCCACCAAACACTCTTTAAATAAAAATGATAACGGTTGTGATACATATACATCACCACTTATATATTTGTTTATAAACAAATGATATGTGTGAGAATTGATTATGAAAATGGTAATGTACAAAAAGCATTATAAAAACCAGTTTGCAGACCAGTCTCGTCTTATCATATTTCTGCATGTATCCTCCAAATTCTGAAATACGCAAGTCTTCCTTTAAAGTTTGTGGAATGTACAAATCAGTCCTTTATGTTTCATCATTCTGAAAATGGGCCCTCAACTTTCTGATAAAGTTACATATAGGTCCCTAAACTTTTTGATTGAAGCAAACTGTCCCTACGTTTTCTAGATATGCAAAATATTCCTTAAGGTTTCTGAAATCTTCAAACTGGTTCTCATTGTTCAGGTTTCCTTCATTTTCCAGACGTTTTCACTATAGTCCATCGATTAGCTAGATGTCATTATTTGGTCCTTAAACTTTTAGAAAATGGCAAATTAAACCCAACGGCCCCTCGACCGCCACATCCGCTTCGAAATCCATATTCCCATCCGGATTATACCATACGTCGATAGGATATATGCGGAACATGTAGGATCCCGTGTTTGGCACACAACTTTCCACTCTTTTCAATTCAACGATTCGTTTGAAGAAAAATCAAAACTGAAATTTTCTTCAAAACAATCGTAAATTTTCGTATAAATCCTTTTGATTCATAAAAAGAGAGATAATTGCGTGCTTTTGAAGAAGAAGGATTTGGAGAAGCCATGACGACTTCGTCTCAGTCGTTTCTTCGTCGGCTTACGCCGTACTTCTCAGCCCGGATTCGACAGAACTACCGGTTTCTCAGCTCAGCGCCGGCGTCGTCCTCAGCCCTCCGCGAACCTCAACCATCCTCTTCCTCATCGGAGTCTCCATCTCTCGATGCCGTTCATTTGACCGACAGTTGCGTTCGGGTACTTTCCCTACCTTCACCTAATTCTTCTTGATGTATTTCGAAGCTTTGTAGTTTTGATCGGTGGATTTTTTTTCCCTTTTTTTTGCTAGTTATTGTTGATATTTGGTGTCATGGATTTGTTGATATTGTTAATTTTTGGGGGTGAAAATTCTCGTTTTGTTTTGCTTATCTGTGCTGCTTCAGTAGGTTGCCAAAGGCATGTTTCAATAGGATTTAGTAGTGTTCATGTTTTTGTAAGCTGTATATTATTTTCCCTTTGTGATACTGTGTCATTTAGATAGGTATGGAGTCTATTTCAATTGCAATAGATTCATTCATCATTTCTGGTCCACACAGATCGAGACTGTAATGAAGGGTGGAATCAGGTTTATGGTCTCAAGGTGTTTGATAGAAGTCTTGAGTGACTTCTTACATCTGTTTCTTCCATTTTTTGTGTAAAGGTTTCCGTATCTTCAACCTGTAAGTGTAACCTAAATATTATCACTTAGTATTGAGGGCCTCAATAGGTCTATCGTGAATCTGGGTATGTTAAGTACGCCGGATCACATAAATTCTGGTGCGTTTGATTTTGATACATTGAGCTGTTTTTTTATTCTTCATTTCTTGAGATTGCTGGGAATAGGGATTGGGTCGTTGGAAATTTTATTGAAGAAACCAATTTTTTTTGCTTATGGAAGCCATTGTTTGTACTTCCTGTGGCACCAATGTACTATTGCAATGGAATTGTAATTGGAATGTGTTGCAATCTGTATGTCTTTTCCCCCCCTGTGAATATTGAAAGACAGGTCACCAACAGAGAGTGAAATTGGTGTTTTTTTTTTTTTTTTTTTTGGTGAAGTAAATGCTTGTTTGGGTAAAATTACAAGTTCATTACAATTTGAAGTCAAGTAAGACATTAATTGTAACCACACATTTACAAATGCTAATCCCTTATTATCCACACATTTCGCGGGACTCATTAGAATCTCATTATAATTTTACCTGAACAAGCATTAAATTTTTTTCTTCCTATTTAACAGATGAAAGAATAGGGAAAATAACGACTTCAACTTATGATGCCTTGAACATTTAAATACAACTCTCCAACTTGTTTTATAATCTACTCCAAGTAGACATGGCCTGCAACTTTCAAAAAATAGCTTTAGATGTGTCCATTATATTGGTATTTTTTGATTGCTTGAGTTTTCAAATTACTTCAAATATTATTTAGCATTGTACATTTTGTAGCAGACTCGTAGTGACTATTGTAATGTATCGAAATAATCTTTTCAGAAATTATATTTTGGTTAAATCATGCCCCCATTGACTTAGATTCTGGCTTTGCCACTGCAGGTTGAGTGTTGAGTTAATTGATCAAGGGGGAAGGTTGTGATAATTTGTTTATGTGCATGCACATTAGTGTTTATAAGTGAAATGATTATCAAAATTAATATGAAATTAGTGCGTAGCCTGATTCTAAAAATGCTTTGATACAAATATTTCTTGGCTTCCGAACAAAATGGAATGGAGCAAAGTTTAAAAAGGCGAAACTTAGTACTGAGGCGATTTTTCGTTATGAGGCGAGGCGTAAGCCTCGAGGCGGATTGAGGCGTAAGCCTCATAAAAAACAAAAAAATGAAGTAAAAAAATTATAAAATAATACAAAAAAATAAAATAAAATTAATTTATGTGAAAGAATTTAAGTAAAAGAGTTTTAAAGAAATATAAAAAATTATTGCATCACATATATAAGTAAGTTTGATTTTTTAATGGAGTGTGAAATGGTAAAATAATTAATTTACATATAATTTTACATTTTTTTTTTTTGTTAAAGAATAAAGTTGGGAAAAAAAATTAAATATATGCTGTAAAAGAAATTTTACAAAATACAGCATATATTTAATTTTTTGTAAAATTATACAAAAGAGATTATTACACAAATTAAAATACAACATATATTTAATTCCCAGAAATTATACACTTTTCATTTTTCAGTCAAAGATGTTATTGGGTTCAATAAAAAGATATTTATAATTTTATATTATATACAACCACATGTTCGGTCTTCTTCTTGGACTCACTTTCTTCATTTCTTCTCTCTCGGTCATCTACTTCTTCTTCACACAGGTCCGGTCTTCTTCTTCACACAAGGTCAGAGGTTCTGACTTGTTTCTTCTTCCAGTCTCCTGCTAGTTCACTCTCCGATTCTTAAATCCCCCTTCACCAACAAAATCTCAACAAATTAAATACAATCAATTGAAAACCCAAATTTTAAATGAGGCGCATGCCTCATGCTCCGTGAGGCGTGAGCCTTGAGGCGTGCGCCTCAACCGCAGAGGCGTGAGCCTCATGTAGTTTAGCCTCACAAGACCGTCTCGAGGCATGAACCATACGCCTCATGGTGAGGCGCGCCTTGAGGCACGCCTCACCACGCCTTTTTAAATCATGGAATGGAGCAAGTCCAGTGTTGGGTTCAATTTCCCTCTTTCACATTCAGGCTTGCTCACAAACACACACACATACACACACATTGGTATTCTTTGCAATTTGTTGCGGTGATGATCTTTGCAAAGTCCACAATTGCATACTTGTAATGCTGAACATTTTTTACATTAGTCATAAAACGACATGTCCATGATTTTACTGATATTTAACAGAGGATGAAAGAGTTGCATTCCAGTGAGGCTAATGGAAAGTTACTGCGCTTGAGCATTGATGCTGGCGGATGCTCTGGGTTCCAGTATAACTTCTTACTTGATGATAAGACCAATGATGATGACAGGTTCTCTACACTTTTTACTTAGGATGTTATTAGTTATATTGTTGCTCTGCAACAAAAACATGCATGTAAAACGATTTTTGATTGATGCGAGATCATGAATCCTAAGAGTTTTATCTATTGCTCTCTGGCATTTACAGAATTTTTGAGCGGGATGGAGTTAAATTGGTGGTTGATAATATTTCATACGACTTTGTGAAAGGCGCAACTATTGATTATGTAGAGGAGTTGATCCGCTCTGCTTTTCAGGTATATTCACAACAAATTACTAACTTCACCACATGACAACAAGAATTAGATGTAAAAGGTAAAGATTTGGGAATTTTGAGTCCCCTCGATTATGCTTTCATTCAACCGGCAAAGTAAGTGAGGTTCAATGGTGATGGTGCGACAGCAAACTGTTTTTTTTTCCTATTCTTAACCACATTTAGAAGAATATTTTCCAATTGAATGTCAACTTGTTAGTGTATGATTGGGATTGAATATTTTGCGTTGTTCCTCTGAGGAGTTTGACAATATAATATTCTCAAGGATCAAGAATTGATGAGTAAACACTGGAAGTAGTCTATTTAAATCTACTTGTCTGGAGCTATGCACTCTACTGTTTCAGTTTCTTGACACATTCGGTCAGCTAGTGTTGGCACATGAAGAAATTTACGAGTATTAGTCTTCATCTTGAGATATTAGTGTCTATGTGGCTTGAAGTAGACTACATAAAAACTGGTCAACATGCTTGTCTAGGTGTTCTATGGAGGGCACTCTCGCAGATTATCCCATATCATCAAGCGTGATGGTAGTAACCGTAGAAAACATATTAAGCTCCCGTGTGGCGGGGATTAAAATCAAATTTTTAGTAGATTTTGATAAAAGTTAATGAAATATGTGATTAAAAAGTTATGGGTCCCATGAAATATATGGCTAAAATTAATTGTAGACTTTTAACTTATATTAAAATTTAGATTTTAATCCTTGCAGAGTATAGGCTAAACAAGTACGTTATTTTGAAGTTTAAGAATTTATTTCAAAATAAGTGACTTTCTTTAGTAAGAAAAAGTAAGCTATCCACAGATGTTTGGAAATAAAGTTAACCAGACATGCTGTGAGCTGTTGAATCTCGAGAAATGTTTTTGTTTATTGCAACCACTGTTCAGTTGCCTATATCATTTTGTACTTGAAGCAGTAAGTGAAGTTGTGTGTACAGGTGTCTGCAAATCCAAGTGCTGTGGGTGGCTGCAGCTGTAAAAGCTCCTTTATGGTGAAGTAGTAATTTTGCATTATCTTTATCTTTTGGAGAGATCATTATTCAGCTATAGGCGTACGCCTGCTCAGCCCTAACGAAAAAGAATTCATTTTTCACGTTACAAGAGCAAGTTACTCTAGTAGAATTAGATGGAAAGTTCGCATAGTTATCTCCCAACTTCTGCATCAGGTGAAATCTGGATGCTATTAATTGTGGAAGTTGATTTTCATTTTATTTATATTTTGCAGGACATATAAGTGTAGATGTTTCTTTTACTTTGTATAGACTCTTTTTGAGGTAATTGTCTGAGCATACGAGTCATGTAATAATAATGTTTATTGCGTATATGACACTCGGCATTTGAATAAAGCCAAATTATTGCTGTTTCCTTATTTTTCTTATTGATGACTATATTTTTTTTATTTCACTTTTATATTTTCATGAAGAACTCATAAATTGCTACTCAACAACTCAGGAATAGAGCCTCTTTCGGCAATACCTTCGCTCATTCAACAACTTTTCTGTACACTGATGGAATTTGCTCTTCCTTGACATAATTTTTTTACTTACTAATGAACCATCAGAAACACTGCAATCCATCCAATCCTTGAGCAAATTCTATTGTCCCCAAATATACGTAATCCATACCGACCCGCTATCTGAACCCTTTGTCTCTCCCTCCCATTCTCAGCCTCCTCACTTTTCAATGTTTTCATACATGGATCCCGATCCTGATTCTGTATTGTCGGTTCTGTTTCATTCGATTGCATTTTTCAGAACTATGCTTCATATCCGTCAGATCTTGATTCTCTAACAATGGCGGCTTCGACGGCAAGGTTATACTAATCAATGTCTTGTTTTGAGATTTGGTTTCAAGTTCAGGGTTTAATAAATAGCAATAAAAAGAATTGTTTGAATCCACATCCACATTATCCATTATGCTTTATTAAGATAAGTCGGTTCTCAATTCTTTCTCAATGCTAAAATTGCATTTCATTCAAAGCCAAAATTCTATATAGACATGACATAGCGACCTAAAACAGTGAGATCAAGCAGAGAATACTGTAAAGAGAGAAACTATAAAGCAGTCGAAAAATTACAGCCTAGTTTCAAGCTCTTGGATAGCAAGAGCGTCCTTTCTTCCTCAAGAACTCAGGGATCTCCACAGAACCACCTTCCAAGATGGATGCAGCTCGCCTATTGATACCAAGGTTAGAATCTCCTTGTGCAAGTTGATTTGCCTGGAGTTTGAACACGAAAGAGTGAGCATTAAGTGAAATTTTAGTGAAAAGTATTAATACGCATTGTGTTTGCATGTGCACGTGGCTAGGAGTGTGGGAGAGGATGAAAATATACATGGAGGGGCCTTTCGTCACTTTCCTCTTGGCGCTTGAAACCAGTGGCGATCAATGTTATACTTACCTGATTATATTTAAGAAAGTAGATCAAATTTCAATTAATTTGCACATTCAACTCGTCTTAAAGCTGAAGACTAGAGAGAGGAAACCTGAGGCGTACGCCAAGATTATCAAATATCTCCCAAAAAATGTAAGTAAACTACAAATTAAGCCAAAAAGTAGAGGATGCATAATAATTAGTCCTGAATTATGTTTAAAGCATTCAACTTATAAATATTTTAAGCTTTTGACAAAAAGTATTATGTCCAAACATGATTTCTAATCCATTGTGAGCGCATGGATAGCAGGGGCAACAACCCCCCACCCAAAGAAAACCCAACATGGGGTACACACATCAGGTGCGGCCTCTAGCCGCCCCTGCCCATGTGAGAGGAAAACAGTTCTTAAGTATCTCTATTGCCACACATGTGGCATATGTTGCAACCTAAATTTAAAATCCCAAATCTCGTGCTACTGGATGCTTATAATCAATAATGAATAAACAAGTGATATACAGTAGGACTAAGACAGTACTTACTTGCCCACTCAGTGATGGATCTATCACAGCACCAAATATTAAGTTGGCGCTTGGATCCACAAGATCGTATATGACCTCTGCTGCAGCATTTACCTAGCAATACTCATAAAAAATGGTATCACCAAAGAGAAAAATTATGAAAAGAAGAATTGACAAATTTTATATCATGAATTTATCAAATTATGCAAAACCACGATCTATTTAAGACATAAATTAAAATAATCGACAGAAGACACATATGTATCATAACCAGTGCAGACAATGACATACAATCTTCCTTTTCTATATTGCAAAGTAAGCCTTTATAAGATGCTTTCACTTGATTTCCTGATTTGCAGAACTTGACTTAGTTGGTCACGACTATGCACACGATATTATAATCATGGCAATAGCCCTTTAATCAAATCTCCACTACTCATGTGGGGAAAATTGAAAATGGAAAAATGGAAAAATAGACATACAAGTCAAAATACGGATGTTTAAACTGCTTCAACTAATAAGAAAGTTGAGGGTGTATGTTGACTCCTTGTAAAAACAGGCATCACAATATAGATACGGTAAACTAGTGAAACTTCCTGTCCACATTTTGGCTGCAAATCTTACATAACTATAGAGATAGAACACGAGGGGTGAGAGAGAGCAGAGAGAAACTACCTCAAACGAGGGGTGAGAGAGAGCAGAGAAACTACCTCAAACAATGTTAAATCAGTACCGCCAGTTATATTCCACACAATTCCAGTAGCCCTCTCTATGCCAATATCTAATAAAGGAGATTGAATGGCATTTAAAGCCGCGTCTCTAGCCCTGGTCTTACCTGCAACATAGCAAGATGACAATACCACTTAAGGTAAAGCTCAAAAGTACAAGTACTCAAGTCACAATATGTGAGATGAGAGCTAAATCTGATTTCTTCAATATTTATCCTTATTATATGCATATATTTTCACTTTTATTAATTTCAGAAAAGTAATATCAAAGATGGAGAGGGAGCACATCAAAAACCGAACAAACTACTTGGAAAACGATTTCTTCCTATTCTTTTGCGCAGTCACGGTGTTCCTGCTCGTCAGTTTGTCTTCTTTTCTTCACCATCTTAAAGGAGATTGTTATGTAATGGGTGTGGCTTGTATCAGTGGGGGAGATTCTAGCAAGATGGGAAGGTGGCTAAACACTGAAAGTGTGGGAGAGAAGAGCCAAAATGGGCCCTATATTCAAAACGAGCAGCCAACAAGAGAAGAAGTTCGCCTTTCATAATTGCTTGTAAGCAGATGGGAAAGAGGCTAAAACTGTCTTAAAGAATGGGACTAAGGACCATAAGTCAGAAGGGTTGGTCATTATTATTTGTTCATCCACTTGTTCCAAATTCTTCTCTGTAATTGATTATGAAGATGGGAAATGTACGTCAAAGTAAGGAGGCACATATTCGACAACAACCTTGGGTGCCACAGTATCTCTCAGCCCCAAATCAATCTATCTACTTCAAAAATTGTTACATTATTTTTTATCTAGGTAAGGAAAAGTTTTAAAGGCATTCAGGCCATACCTGTAGCAGTTCCTATCCCCATTAACGAAGAGCCCGCACTTGCCATAATAGCTCGCACATCAGCAAAATCTACATTCACTAAACCCGGAATCTGCAAAAAATGATAATTGTCAACATTTATTAACCAAAAAGGGATCTCGTAACAGTTATATTATAGAAACTAATTTATTCTTATACAGAAATTTTTTGACACCAGCATGTCCATTCAAGTTCAGATGGATGTAGATGAGCCAGATACTACGCAGCGTGAAACATATTATTATTCAGATAAAATTGTAACTGAACCACCTCATTATACAGACTAAAGATTTGACGTTCTGAGAAGAATAACAACAATAAACAATACGATGCAACAAGAAGCTAAGCCTATTCCACCTTGGGGTAGGCTATATGAATTTTTTTAAGTATAAAACATAAGCATTTTAAATTATTATCTTAGTAACATTTAAAAAATTAAATATATATTTTTTAAAATTTCCTAGTAGTAGGGTTAGGATATGGGTTGCATATTTTTAAATTGGTAAGATGGTACTTGAGTCATTTTATTGTCAAACTTCAAAATATGAAAGCTGCTCCTTTTCTTATAAGGCTAGGCAACCATGTCTGAAATGAAAAATTGCTTATAATAAGCATAGTCTGTAGACAAACGAGCTAGTGATCTCATCAACTAAAAGGATTGGTAAATTATATACACTGAGGGCCCTCATTTGGATATGTCTCGTAAGTTCATCCATTACTCAAACAAAAAGATAAAGACAAGGATAAATCCTTGATATTACTCGTATCTTACTAGATCTCACTCGACTAGTATCCTCAAGCCCTTGTTATCATGACTACTCCATCATAAATAAAATTCAGTTACATTAAATCAGGTGTATCTCCTCCACGTTTTGTGCAGAGATCAGTACATCATTTAAGTAACGAATCACTCTATCAGTCCCATTGCTAATCTTTGATATACACAGAAAAGTTGCAGAGAAAGAATGTATTTACATGATCAGTCAGCAACCTTTCTAGAGTATTTCATCAAGTAAAGAAAAACCATATTAATGAAGCATTAGGATACAACAAGCAGCATACTGATGATAAATAGAAAATAGTTTCTTGAAATAAAACCAAAACCTTCTTTGGAAATCAAGAAATAAAAATAACACAAACCCCAATCAAGCACAATCAACATATGAAATGGTATCCAGATAATTATCCACCCATTGAAGTTGACTTTCTCAGGCATGTATTTGAGTGCCCATACCGTGATAATGTCAGAAATACCACGAACTCCTTGTCGAAGAATATCATCAGCAAGATTAAATGCTTCTGTCACCGGGGTAGACGAGGAAACTGCAGTAAGTAATTTATCATTTGGAATGACAATTAGTGTGTCAACATTCTCTCTTAGAGCTGCAATTCCTTCCTGGGCTTGAACGGTCCTTCTTCGTCCCTCGAAAGAAAATGGAGTTGTGACAATGCCAACAGTTAAGATGCCCATTGACTTTGTAATCCCTGCAATTATAGGAGCTCCCCCAGTTCCTGTTCCCCCACCCATGCCAGCCTGCATTAGAAGTCCAAGGTAAGAGAACGAAACGACGAGAAGCAAGTCATCCACATCAATACTATATTCTCGCTAAGGTAAATGTCCACAAGATACACATAAGATAAGGTTCAACTTTCTTTGCACCTATCAACCATGATTATTTTGGTTTTTCATGCGCTTGAGATCAAATTATTTATTTTCAAACAATTCTATACATGACACATCTGTATTCGTCGTTTACCATTTTGAAATAACTAAAAACACAAATTCAATAAAGATACAGTCAACCTCTCATATTATTGTAGGCACTTGCTCATAGCATCCTCAGTACAACTATTTGTTATACGTTGCTCCAGAGTGTTGACTAGCATTTTCCTAAAATAGTTCTTCTAAGAATGACAAATGCACTCCAAAAGTTGATACATGGGTTCAAGTGCTATGATATGGAGCTCATAGTTTATGTTTATCGATTCTCAAGAATAAATCTGTAAATAAAAACTGTATAATCAACCTTCTTTTTCAGACAATCTGCAAAATGATTATTAAACAAAACACACACTAAACAGAAAAACTAGGCCACATAAATAAATTGAAATGACAAACTCAAACACACATTAAATATGCATTTTCTAAGAGATTGCAGATTGCACATGAGATGTACCTTAAACTAAGTTCCAAAAAAATTATCAAGTTTACAACTATAGGAAACGAATGCAATAGTGTTATTTCTGGAGACACTGGATTACTTTAGATCCACTGTCAGATATTTGATAAATGACAAGCATAAACATTTAGATATGTGAACCAAGTAGAATGCTTCTGACCATGTATCTTGAGTTTTTTTTAGCAAACCTGCAATTCCATTAAACAATGTCTTTAAGAGTGAGCCAACAATTAGGTTCTAAGTTCACCGTCCAGTATAAAACTCACAAAATTCATAAATTATCTATATGAATATGACTTCACTTGCTACACATTTAGCTATGGACTTTGAGAAACATATTTACTGCCTCACTGAAACTATAAGGATCCTGTTCAATCAGTTACAGATGTTTTGGAGGAAATGATATTAGATCTTATTGCTACTAGGACCAAAAGTAGTTACTATCAACGATCAAAGGAAGAATCTCAAAGCTCGCCATAAATACGCAGAACATATTAGAATAGTTTTACAGCTAGAAATCCTAAGAAAAGATTAATAGAATAAAGACAGAAGTCCAAGACCTGAATATCATACCATTTTGCTGCAAGAAAATTATTTGGCCTAAAAATGCTGAAACTTACAGTCACAAAGACCATGTCTGCTCCAGAAACAGCTTTCTCTATAGCTTCTTTGCTTTTTCTTTTGCAGCATTCATCCCAATATCCGGTTTGCCACCAGCACCAAGCCCTCTGGTCAGCTCTTGGCCTATTTGCAAGCGATGATCAGGAAGCACAGGTGACATTTTCATGGCCTGGATATCTGTGTTAACAATCCAGAACTCAATGCCCGTCATTGCACTCTCTATCATACGGTTAACTGCATTAGATCCCCCACCTCCAACACCAATGACCTTGATCTTAGCCTCATTGTAATTGTTCAAACTATGGGAATCAGCTGGGCTCTCCGTCACATTTTCACTTGAACTATCCTGTCTTGGATTGGTCATTGTAGTGCTTGTCTCACCTCTAAGCATCGAGATTTCAGGGTGTAGATTCAGAAACGGATCCCTACTATGAAATTGATTGACACTGTGAGAATTGGCTGAGCATTTGAACTGAGGGGAACTCGAACCACTCTTTTGACCAAGACTTAAAAGCCCATTTTTCTCGTTAACCATTTTTAAGGGGCGAACCCTTCCTCCAAGGGCAGGTACCCCCATCAGCTTTCGACTATCCACAGGTATAAAATAAGGTGATGTACATGTCGCCATTACAGGGAAAACTGAAATCCAAATCTGTTTAACTTGCTTATAACCCTATATATAGAAACCCAATTGACAGTATTTTCCAGATTGCGGCCTAGATTTTATGTTCCCTTGTGAACTGCTAAATTAAAAACCAAATTAAAAAATTAAAAAAAAAAAGGAAGAGAGAGAGAGTTACAACCCCTTGCAAAAATACCTACATACAACCTTAAATTAACAAAAATAGACAATTACAAAACACTAAAAACATAAGTCAAATTCAAAGTAAAGCCCATAACAGAAATTTAGGGAACCACCAAACGAAAACAATAAAGAAAGCGAAGAAAAGTTCAAATATTTAGAATGCATTAACAGAAACCCAAAACCAAAAAAATTCCTTAAACCCACTAAAAACACTCCATACGGGTAATCAATACTGTAGCATTTAATAAGAAAATTAGTCGTAGTAATGAACAAACAGTTATGGCCAGTAAATTCACATAGGGGAATTTGCTCAAATAGCCGGCCAAACCCAATAACATTGAACAAATGGCCTTTGACTGAGAATAAAAATAAATAAATAATTCAAAATATTTTAATTGATAAAAAGACAAAATTGCCATTGATTTTTTTAACTCAAAACTCAGCAAATTTTTACTCATTTTACGTGTTTCTTCAATAAGGAATGAACCCTATTTCTCTCAGTGTAAAAATTTTACAGTTTCTTCTTCATCTTCTTCAACAGAATTCCTTTTCTTGCTACTACGACGATGAAATCAAACGCAAATCAAAGTTGTACTTGTTTCAACTGGAATTCTTCTCCTTACTATCCCGATGTGCTCTCCATGTGCTTCCAACCGTAAAGTTTTGTTGTTCATTACTTCACCTATTTTCTCTAATATTTTGAGCATTTGAACAAGAATTTTTGTTTCTATATTAATTACATTGAGACTCTATTATATTTGAAGAAAAAAAAAGAAATATATTTTTAAAAATCTCATGTATATTGGTATTTAGACTGTTGAATATAATACGAAATAATATGTTAGTTGATTTTATTTTCGCATTTGGTGTATTTTTCTTGCTGTGCGCAATTATTGGACGATAACGACACTACAGTCGTTATCAGTAGCATAAAACGACACTACAGTCGTTATCTGTAGTGTAAACGACACTACAGTCATATCTTCCATGTAAAATGACAATACAATCGTTATCTGTTATGGTATGTCCGTTATTGATAATATAATGTGGTTACTTCGATAATTAAAATATGATAACTATTGTCATATTACTTTGATATATACACGACATATCTCTCAAATTTAAGTATAAAAGAATTAAGTAATGAGCATATCTCTCAAATTTTATACACGACATGTCTATCTTACAACTTAAATAAGTTCAAATTATCGATTATTAGGGCTTGGACGGATCGTAGCTGCTCATAATCGTGTGTATAGACAGAACGACACAACAGTCGTTCTACGAACAGTAACGACACTTGTGCCGTTCTCAATAACAAGATTGTCTATTGTCATAACATCACTTGTGCCGTTCTCTCAGATTTTTTTAATATCAGTAATGGCACAAATGTCATTATTAGTCATTGCAATTGTACATGTTTACTTCAAGTTAAATATTGTTTTGAAGCTCATTATTATAGATTGCTTCAAATTCGGGAAACCCCTATAAGAACGGCACTTGTGCCGTTTGGTATTTTATACAAGTCCATGAGAACGACACTAGTATCGTTACTGACATTGAAAAATCTGAGAGAACGACACAAGTGTCGTTATAAAAATAAACAGTTGTTCTAACCATAAACACGTATATAAAAATCGGTAAGAATGAAATGTTGATATACGGTAAGAATGAAAAAAACTAATATCCGATAGGAGCACCTCAAAAATTGGTAAGAATGAAATATTGATATACGGTAAGAATGAAAAAAGCCAATATCCGGTATGTGCACCTCAAATTCGGTATGTAATTGCTTAGGTTGAAATACGGTAAGTTTAGATTTTTCATATCCGGTATGTGTAAAAAAGATAAAATCTGGTATGAAACTCTAAAATGTGGTAAGTGTTGATTAACCAGTAAGTTGAAATACGGTATGCAATTCAAATACGGTATGCAAAAAAAAAAGAAATTCGGTTAGTGCAAAAAATCAAATCCGGCATTTTCAAATAACCTCATATACGGTATGTGCATCTAATATCCGGTAAGCCCTTTCCAAATCCGGTAAGATCAAAATAATAAACAGTTTTTTTTCAGAACGACACAAGTGTCGTTACTGTGATTATAACGATACTTCTATCGTTCTAAACATAAACAAGCTTACGAGAGGTCACGACACCTCCGAACCCTGATAATCGATAATTCAAACTTATTTCCGTTGTAAGATGGACATGCAGTGCAAAAATTTTGAGAGTTACACGCTTTAATTATATTTTTCTAACGGGCTTAGATAACAACTTGTTATTTCACCAACAAGATAACATATATTCTATCTCAATTCTATCATTATTTTTCACACGATCGACATTTTTGACTTTCTTAAGTCAGGGGGTACAATGTGTGAGCTTGTCGCGACGGAAAAGAATCAAAATAATGGAGAAATTTGAAAATATCTGAGAGAACGACACAAGTGTCGTTATGAAAATAGACAGTTGGTTCTTCGGAACAGCACAAGTGTCGTTACTGTTTATATAACGACACTTGTGTCGTTCTGTCCATAAACACTAATATGGGTGTCCACGACCCCTCCGAACATCGATAATCGAGGATTCGAACTTATTTACGTTGAAAGATAAACATGCTGTCATGTTTGTTATAGAGGTCCATGAGAACGACATTTATGTCGTTACTAATATTGAAAAAATATGAGAGAACGACACAATTGTCGTTACGACAATAGAGAGTAGGTTCTTCAGAACGGCACAAGTGTCGTTATTGTTAATATAACGACTCTTGTCGTTCTGTCCATAAACACAAGTATGAACGTCCACGACACCTTCGAACCTCGATAATGGATAAATTAAACTCATAAGAACGATACTTATATCATTATTGCACTTGAAATAATTTGAGAGAACATGATCGACAAGTGACGTTATGTGTCGTTTTGTCACATGATGGACACTTCGGACCTCATTAAGTCATGGGGTACAATGCTTAAGGTTATTAAGGTGGAAAGGAAACAAAATATTTGAGAAATCATCAGAATGACACATATGCTGTTAAACGACACTTGTGTCGTTCTGTTAATAAACACGAATCTAAAACGACTGATCGACATTTCTGACTTCCTTAAGTCAGGGGTACAATGCTTAAAGTCTTTAAGGCGGAAATGAAGCACAATATTGGAGAAATCATCAAAACGGCACATGTGCCGTTTCACTACATAAGTGTCGTTCTGTCAATAAATACGAATTTTATACGTCTGATCCACATTTCTGACTTCTTTAAGTCATAGAATACAATACTTGAGGTCGTAAAGGCGGAAAGGAAGCCAAATATTGGAGAAATCATCGGAACGGCACATGTGTCGTTTCACGACACAAGTGACGTTCTGTCAATAAACACGAGTTTGAACGGACATAGATAACGCCTTGTAGTTTCACCAACAAGATATCACATAATCTATGCAATTCTACCCTTACTTTACGCATGATCGATATTTTCGACTTCTTTACCTTAGGGGATACAATGCTTGAGGTCGTTAAGGAGGAAAGGAAGCCAAATATTGGAGAAATCATCAGAACGGCACATGTGCCGTTTCACGACACAAGTGTCGTTCTGTCAATAAACACGAATTTAAAACGTCTGATCCACATTTCTGACTTCCTTAAGTCAGAGAGTACAATACTTGAGGTCGTAAAAGCGGAAAGGAAGCCAAATATTAGAGAAATTATAAGAACGACACATGTGCCGTTTCACGACACAAGTGTCGTTCTGTCAATAAACACGAGTTTGAACGGCCACGACCCCTCCGAACCTCGATAATAGATAAGTTGAACTCATTTAAGTTGCAAGATGAACATATCGTGCACAAAATTTGAAAGATGCACTCATTAGTTGTATTTTCTAACGAACATAGATAACGCCTTGTAGTTTCACCAACAAGATATCACATAATCTATGCAATTCTACCCTTACTTTACGCATGATCGATATTTTCGACTTCTTTACCTTAGGGGATACAATGCTTGAGGTCGTTAAGGAGGAAAGGAAGCCAAATATTGGAGAAATCATCAGAACGGCACATGTGCCGTTTCACGACACAAGTGTCGTTCTGTCAATAAACACGAATTTAAAACGTCTGATCCACATTTCTGACTTCCTTAAGTCAGAGAGTACAATACTTGAGGTCGTAAAAGCGGAAAGGAAGCCAAATATTAGAGAAATTATAAGAACGACACATGTGCCGTTTCACGACACAAGTGTCGTTCTGTCAATAAACACGAGTTTGAACGGCCACGACCCCTCCGAACCTCGATAATAGATAAGTTGAACTCATTTAAGTTGCAAGATGAACATATCGTGCACAAAATTTGAAAGATGCACTCATTAGTTGTATTTTCTAACGAACATAGATAACGCCTTGTAGTTTCACCAACAAGATATCACATAATCTATGCAATTCTACCCTTACTTTACGCATGATCGATATTTTTGACTTCTTTACCTTAGGGGATACAATGCTTGAGGTCGTTAAGGAGGAAAAGAAGCCAAATATTGGAGAAATCATCAGAACGGCACATGTGCCGTTTCACGACACAAGTGTCGTTCTGTCAATAAACACGAATTTAAAACGTCTGATCCACATTTCTGACTTCCTTAAGTCAGAGAGTACAATACTTGAGGTCGTAAAAGCGGAAAGGAAGCCAAATATTAGAGAAATTATAAGAACGACACATGTGCCGTTTCACGACACAAGTGTCGTTCTGTCAATAAACACGAGTTTGAACGGCCACGACCCCTCCGAACCTCGATAATAGATAAGTTGAACTCATTTTTAAGTTGCAAGATGAACATATCGTGCACAAAATTTGAAAGATGCACTCATTAGTTGTATTTTCTAACGAACATAGATAACGCCTTGTAGTTTCACCAACAAGATATCATATAATCTATGCAATTCTACCCTTACTTTACGCATGATCGATATTTTCGACTTCTTTACCTTAGGGGATACAATGCTTGAGGTCGTTAAGGAGGAAAGGAAGCCAAATATTGGAGAAATCATCAGAACGGCACATGTGCCGTTTCACGACACAAGTGTCGTTCTGTCAATAAACACGAATTTAAAACGTCTGATCCACATTTCTGACTTCCTTAAGTCAGAGAGTACAATACTTGAGGTCGTAAAAGCGGAAAGGAAGCCAAATATTAGAGAAATTATCAAAACGGCACATGTGTCGTTTCACGACACAAATGTCGTTCTATCAATAAATAAGAGTTTGAACGTCCACGACCCCTCCGAATCTCGATAATTGATAAATCAAATTCATTTAACTTACAATATAGACATGTTGTGCATAAAATTTGAGAGATGCACTCATTAATTATATTTTCTAACGAGGATAGATAACGACTTATGATTTCACCAACAAAATATCACATAATCTATGTCAATTATACCCTTACTTTACATATGATCGACATTTCTGACTTCTTTAAGTCAGGGAGTATAATGTTTGAGATCGTTACGGAGGAAATGAATAGGCATTAGACAATCTTGTTGTTGAGAACGACACAAGTGTCGTTACTGTTTGTAGAACGACTGTTGTGTCGTTTTGTCTATATACATAATTATGAGCCGTCACGACCTGTCCGAACCCTGATAATCGATAATTTGAACTTATTTAAGTTTCAAGATGGACATGCCATGTATAAAATTTGAGAGATATACTCATTACTTAATCTTTTTATACTTAAATTTGAGAGATACGTCGTGTATATATCAAAGTAATGTGAAAATAGTTATCATATTTAAATTATCAAAGTAACCACATTGTATTATCAATAACGGACATAGCATAATAGATAATGATTGTACCGTCCTTTTACATGGAAAATAACGACTATAGTGTCGTTCTACACTACAGATAACGACTGTACTGTCGTTTTACGCTACTGATAATAGCTGGAGTGCTGTTATCGTCAAATAATTGGTACAGCAAGAAAAATACACCAAATAAGAAAATAAAATCAACTAACATATCATTTTATACTATATTCAACAATAAAAGTATCAATATAAATGAGATTTCTAAAAATACCTTTTTTTTTTCTTCAAATATAATAGAGATTTAATTTAGTTAATATAGAAATCAAAACTCTTGTTCAAATACTCAAAATATTGAAGAAGATAGGTGAAGAATATAATGAATAATAAGATTTTAGGTAGCAAGCAGGGAGAGGAGAGCACGTTGATACGATTGGAGATAAATTGGAAAATTTGATTGGATTGAAAGGGTATTTGAGTCTTTTTTATGATAGGGATATTTTAGACATTTGATGATATTTATTTATTGTATTTTTTAATTGAGGCCATATTACTTATAAACATTGAGAAAAGTCTATTTTTCCAATTACAATGTTTGAATGGGTGTTTTAACAAAATCTCCCATTCACATAAAGCATAAAAATGAATCACAACAAAGAGTCTAGAATTTTGCTGTTTACCTAACCAGAGAACAGCAGTCACAGTGCAAGAAGTTGGTAATGCAGGCTAGAGATGGGTTTATTTAGCAGAATTTCCTTCGACAAACTATCTTTGCCACTTATAGCATTTCCAGTTTTCTCGCATGCTTTCAATTTTTATTTTTTGGTAAGGGAAGAAATGTGTGGGACTACGGGCCCGGCAGGGCTCAAAAGGGAAAAAAAAAAAAAATCCCTTATCACTTGGGGTTTCAATTTATTGGTTGGTTGGTTTACAATGGTTAAAAAGTCCATTTTCGATGTTGAAAAAAAATTACTTAAAAAATTTAAAATTAAAATTAATAATTAATTTTAATAATATGCGATCACAACTTTTAATCATATTTTATCAAAATTTACTATAAATTCAATTCAAATTATACCAAACAGGGGCAAAGTATTCTTTTACTTATTAAAAAATAGTTACTTATTTTAATGAGTTAATATTAGAATGAGGACTGTTTTATATTATCGCTATATATTTTCTTTTGTTGTATAGTTTTTTAATTGTACCAAAGATTCTGAATTTTTAATTATCATACTTGTGTTTTCATCCTTTTTGTCGATTCTTATCTACAGTCTTCCATTTAATTAGAATATTTTATCCTTAACGATTGTCTAGAAGATGTGTATACCTATGGTTAACTATAACCATAAAATTTTGAGTATAACAAACAAGTTATATTATTTACTAAAGCCCCGTGTGTTATCTATTTTTCTTTCATAAAAATGAAAAATATAACAGTTATCCATCACATCCAATCATCATTTTTTACATTCTACAAAAAATAAGAATCAAACAGTGCCTAACAATTGAATTTAAGTTATTATGGTTTTCAAAGCATTCAATGATAAATCAATTGATCATCGTCAAAAGATTAAAATTTAGATTATCGAATCGGACCCACAATTAAAGTCAAGATGGAAGTCAAGTCTTCCAAGCAATCAAGACAAGATTCTTCAAACAAGACCTTGAGAGTCAAACTTCAAAAAAAATCAAGACAGGGGTACAAGAGTCAAACTTCAAAGAAACATCAAAGACTGGACTTTTAAGACCAAATGTAAAGGTACTAATACTTTAATCTTTTGCAATGAATTTTTAAAACTCAAAAATTATTTTATACACCAAAAGCTATTTTGATTATCATTTGCATAAAATATTTGATCAAATGTATGATTTTCAAAATGATATTTGAATTTAGATCTTAGAAAAAAGAAGAAGAAGCAATTGTGATCAATGGTGGACGTCTAGAAATCTCAACGATCTGATATATATGACATCCAACGACTATTTTTGAACGTTCAGACTTGAGGTGGACATTCGGACCCTTGTCTAAACTCCTAGAAAGTTTTGCTGTTTGTCTTCTATAAATAGATTCTCTTTTTGCATTCATTAAAAGGTTTTTAAAGTACATTAAAGAGAAATATTTAAGCAAAATCTTTGGAGCTTACATTACATTCATTTTTTTTTTATATTTTTTCATATCAAAAACTTTGATTAATTGAATCAAACTCTTTAATCATCGTATTCATCAAAGTTTTTCATCCTCTCTTTCGGTGCTTAACTTATTGCTATCATCATTTCATTTATAAAAGAGTGATATATTTTTGAGCAAATTCTTAAACTCTCATTGCATCTATTTTTTCTACTTTTCTATATCAAAAACTTTGATTGATTGAATGAAACTTGAAAAATCATCATATTAATCAAATTTTATTACCTTTCTCTTGGTACTTAATTTGTTGCTCTTTTTCATTAGAAGAGAGAAATTTTTTGAACCTACACTGCAATTTTTTGAGAACTTTTTTGTATCATTTCTTAAAATTTCTCAACCTTGCTTTCAGAAAGCGAACGGAATAAATTTGGCCATAAATATTCCATAGCTTCCTCATCACGCGTGGCCAGGGCTTTTTTTTATATCTAAAGATAGAACTCTATGTATATTCATTTTCGATCTCCTCTACCATCATTTTTAAGAAATAGAATTTAGCTTTTCTCATGTATTCGGGTGATACGTCTGCCATGTAGGAGAAATGTTCAGTTTTAAAGAATCTACAATGTATGATTGAGATTTCTGCTGTTGTCACATAAAGATTATCTACTACAGTAGTAGATTACACAAATGCAATTAACATCATTGTTCGTGATGTTTGAATTTTGAAAGCAAAATTGAGTAATATTTGATAGATTATGCATAGTGCTTTGAAATATCTAATCAAGATTTTGGCTACCGTCACATCTAGATTATGCTTGTTGTTTGTGATGTTTTAATTTCTTGAATCACCACGAATTGCGGATGACACAATTCGAGGAATACAATTGGTTCAAACTCTAACGCTCAACTAGAAATTTTTTTTAGTACTCCTGAGTATGAAATGCATACTACAGTACTCCATCACTATTTATTGACATGGGTATTACGCACATTTTAATTGAAACTCACATATAGATACATGTATACATAAACTAAATAGTGACATAATTACTAAATTTCCGTACTCCAGAGAGAAATATAGCAATACGAACCATAATTTAAAAATAACGATAAAAATATCCAACAATAAGGAAACATTTGGTGCTCAATGAATATTAGATTTAAGGCTTGCACAACCCTTATTGAGTCGTACTTCGCCATCAACACTTGGTAGTCACACCTCTTGGTGAAAATAAGATAATCTCTGACCTTTAATACATCAATGTCTTTCACTCAGAGTTCCCTAGTCGTTGTTTAAGCTTGTATAGCCTTAATGGTCCTAGTAGCTTAATCTCTGGTGATTACTTATATGGTAACATAGTGTGTGCCTCTCATGACAACATCGATCCACAACATCTGTATTCACTTTCAACCGCTCATTACTAGAATTCAGAATTACCAGTTATTGAATTATGAGTAGCCTTGCCATCTGTATTGATATTAGTCGATACATGTGTACGATTATTCAAAGGCGCTTGTTCATGTGATTCTTCAGTATATTACAGATTTCAAATTATAAATTTCAGTTTATGCAGATACTAACAATTCCTTTCGAATTTACTTTATATCAGAATTATTCAGTATGTTTATGCTTTGCAATTTGTGGTATTATTATTTTTAAGTACAAAAAGTTAGTTCCAAAAGTATTATCACATTCTAGACTAATAATTATATTAAAGTATATGCCAAATTTTTCAGTAAATGTGGATAAATTAGAAAAATATACTTGCTTGTGAACTCTCCACTCACTAAGGCTGCGTTCTCTTTGTCGTTTTGGGGTCGTTTTCTGTTTTTCAAAACGACGAAAACGCGTTCTCTTTCCCGTTTTGGAAAATGAATTTTGCAAAACACAAAAAAAATTTACACACAAAATGGAAAATGACATTTCTTTGTTTTGGACATTTTACTCTTTAAAATAGAAAACACGCGAAACGGTTTTGAAAACGCCCAAAACATTTCCCCAAAAGTTTCCGTCACTCTCTTCTCTCTCGCCCTCACACATCTCTCTCTTCGCTCTCGCTATGTCTTCGCCTTCTCTCCCCCGTCTACTGTACTCGTTCTCTTTCGCGTTGGTGTCAAGCTGTGTGCCGTTTCCAGCGTGCTGCAGTTGTCGAAGAATCCCCCGATCTGTCTCTCCGTGGGCTGAAATCCGACTGCTTCCGCCGTAGCTGCAGCGACTGAAATTGAACGGAGACGGTATGTTTTATTCATCTAGCTTGTTGTGTATTTCATATGCTTAGATCTGTAATCGATGATTATGTCCTCAATTGAAGAAGAATTACAAAAACTGAAATGAATTGCTAGGGCTTTTTTTCTCTACTTCTTCATTTTTTTTGTGCAAAACGAATGTCGGCTGTTAATTTAAGCCTCAGGGTTTGTGATTGAGGAGAAACATTAATTAAAATTGTTGTTGTTTATCTGTTGAAATGAAATGCTAGTTTACGACTGCAGTTCAAGTATGGTTGTAAGTTTTCATACGGGGTAGAGACATGTGTTTGGTGCTGTGTTTTGCTAATAATTTTGATTCTTGAAAAACATGGAAAGTTTGTAAAATGTGGGAGGGATCATATGCTACTTATGTGGTAGAGGACAGGAATAGGAATCTGGACATTTGCTCACTGTGAATTGACTTCTTTTCATTCAACATTGCATCCATTCTGTATCTTGAGGTGAATTCAATTGAGCCATGAGTTTGTGTTCTTGAAAAATGTTTAGTGTAGCTTTATTCACACATTGTGTTCTGGAAGTTTGTGTTGATTGTTGCACTAGTGTTCAGACTATGTTAAATTTCGTCTGTGCATATTATTTCTTCATCTGGGATTTTACCCATTTTTTTTCGTGTTGCGAGGTGAACCTTTTTGGGTCACAAATTTGCGAATATCTTGGGGAATCCCTCTATTGAGTTTTCAACTTTCTTGATCTGGATCTTTAAAATCCCATTCAAGATTACATTTTTTGCTATAAAGATCATTTCTTTAGCTTTTATTCAAGTTCTTTTTGAAATTTTTGCATTGGAAATTCATATTCGGGCTTGGTGGTTTTGGAGTTTTGGTTCATCATTTGGTGTTAAGCAGATTCATTCTAGTGAGTTCTCTAATGGTTTATTGGTGAGTTTTATTTCTTTTTTATTTTTCTTAATTATGTGGTTCTGTAGGCTTTGTACTGTAATTTGATATTAAGGGAGAAATGAATTTACTGAAAACCTTATAGCTATTTGTAGTTTAATTACTCCATAGATCTAATATTTGAAATTGTTCTATCTGCTTCATTGTTTCTGAAATTTGTTGAAGATTAATGTTTTATTGTCAAATTTTTAGTGGGTTACTACTTCAGTCTTAAGTCCAGGTTCAGTTAATCTTATGTTCTGTCTACATATCTGTGTATGCATGTGTGTTTCTCCGTTGTAAACTACATATAACAGAACCACTATGGATTATAAAAGAGTTTCAAATGACTATTATCAACATTATAATCTCAAAATTGTGTAGAAAATATTTCAATAAAATTACTCAAAACCTAAGACGATCCCTAAATCAGTTTCCCCATCCACATTCTCCTCTTGAACATCTGAAGCATTTTCCACTAAATTGAGCTCCTTGCCTGCTAATAATTTTTCCATTTACAGTAAATTGAATTAATAAAAAATTAAAACAAATTAAGCAAACAAGAATTGAACTAAATACCTTCTACAATGTCAAGTCATGACATCTAAACATGCATAATAAACAGCATCCCCTTCTGGAGTTCCACAATCATATTTCTTGAATAAAATTTGCATGTGCGACCATTCAATCTTATTATTAAATATTTTCAATATATATATCTTGATCATTTGACTTATATTCAATATAGTTTCAACATGAGTTGTCACAGAGTGAGGAATAACATCCCAATGTCATGGTCGGATGATAATGAACATATTTTTATTGACATTCTTTACGAGAGAGTCAAATCAAACGCATTGCAATGTTCTACATTCACGAAAGAAGAATGGGGCAGGATCAATGAAACAATGAAAGTTTCAACAAAGATGGATTACGGCATAGGCATATTAAAGGGAAAGTGGAACCGCTTACGTAAGATTCATCGTATGTTCTCTGAACTTTTGGGACATACAGGTGTTACATGGGATCCAAATACAAACAAAGTTAATGCACCAGAGGAAGTTTGACAACACTTTTATACAGTACGTACATGTTATACATAATATATTAACTAATTATTTCTTCCACTGTTCGTTGGAAACTATAATAATGTGCCTTATTTTTAAAATTACAGATCAACAAGTCGGAGTACAATCTGTTAAGGAAGGACGGATGTAAGCACTACCATACTCTTGGAGAAATATTTAGCGGGACGACCGCTACTGGAGGATTAGGGGCTGCCTCCACTCAGCTTCCAAACACATCAGAGGAGGAAAGGCAGATGGAAGATGATTTCTTGAATAAGGGGGTGCATGTAAGGGTGGAAAATGATGATGACACAAATGAGATTTCAAATACTCGTCGGCGTGATGAAATTGGTGGAAGCCGACGAAAGGAGCCTAAGATCAGGAAAACTGACAAACTAGAAGCCTGCATGGCACAGTGGTCGGAGAATGTTAGCAGTAAGAATGAAGAAATAGAAATCCGGAAAGAGTACTTAAAAGAGAAGCTTGCAAAGATACAAGGAAAATCAGCTGCTCAATCTGATCATGAAGTTAACAGTCCGGATCCTTATTCAACTAAGTGTTGCATGGCCATTTTGAACCGTATGGATGGGTTGTCCGATGAGACTTATGTGAAAGCAATTAAAGCTTTTAAGGATTTTGATTTTAGGGTGTCATTTGTGGAGATGCCTGAAGCAAGGAGAGGACCTGTTTTGATGCTAATTTGAATTAAGTTTGTTTGTGTAATTTTCATGTGTTCTGCTTTAATCAGGGTGACAATTTGAAGTACTTTTTAATGTTTCATAGCTTTAAGAACTTTGTTTTTTCATTGTTGATGTTGTAATGGTTTTTTAACTTCGTAATTCGTGATGTTGGATGTAGAACTGATGTTGAATGTTATTTTCATTTATGAACAATTGGCTTTCAATTTTTTATTTTAACATAAAATGATGTCAAATATTTTTTTTATTTTTTTTTTGTTTTCTATTCAGAATATGGCAAGTTCTTCAAATGTGGACTTGTATGACGATTATGGTGATGAAGATTTGTTATTTTCGGATGATTGTGACACAAATAATGATGATGTAATGTTACTTAATTGCTTTATTGCCCACAAAGGAAATTCCAACGGCAGGACACCTTGTAGAACATCACAGCTTACGGGACATATGTATGTGCTTGAAATTCTGAATGGACATCCAGATGTGTGCTATCAGAATTTTCGTATGCAGCACCATGTGTTCATGAATTTCTGTGATATTTTGAAACAGAAAGGGCTGTTGCAAGATGGAAAAAAAATAACCGTAGAGGAGGGCGTTGCTATATTTCTAATGATTGTAGGGCATACTACACGTTATAGTATTATTGGTGATAGGTTTCAGCATTCAAACAACACGATACACAAATGATTTAAAAGAGTTGTAAGAGCTGTATGTTCATTTGGCACTGAGCTAATATGTCCGCCAAATCAAGACATTACCCATGAGCGGATTTTGCACAAATATCCTTTTTTTAAGGATTGTATAGGTGCAATTGATGGAACACATGTTGCAGCTTGGGCACCTGCATCAAGACAAACATCTTTTCGTGGAAGGAAAACCACTGTCACACAAAATGTGATGCTGACATGTGATTTTGATATGAAATTTACATTTGTGTATTCTGGTTGGGAAGGTACGGAAAATGATTCACGCGTATTCGTTGACGCAGTTACAAGACCAGCGAACAACTTTCCAATACCACGATGAGGTATTTTATTACACTCACAATAATGACTGCGAATATATGTTTAATGTCATATCGTGTCAGCCTTTTTTTTTTTTTTTTTTTTTTTTTTTTTGGTGTAGATAAATTTTACCTTGTCGATTCTGGCTATCCAAACATGCCTGGATTTCTTGCCCCGTATCGAGGTAGAAGATATCATCTGCGTGACTATATTGGGCAGGGAAGACTACGTGGAAAGGAAGAGTTATTCAACTATAAACATTCCTCGTGCCGTAATATTATAGAACGTAGCATTGGAGTTTTAAAGACAAGATTTCCTATTTTAAAGTTAATTACCAATTATCCACTAACTAGGCAAAGACAAATCCCTACTGCATGTTGTGCAGTAAACAATTTTATTCGTCAAGAGCACGCTTTAGATAGGTTGTTCGCTGAGTATTCAGAGGAGAATATGATATTTCACGATATACCGGAGTCAAGTCAAGATCAAGAAGCCATACATTTTGATGCTAGTCAAACAGCTCAAATGGGACAAGTCAGAGATCAGATTGCTACACAAATGTGGAATGACTACACGAGACGTCGTACATGAGTCATGAGATTTATATTATATTTTATGTACTGTTTAACTTTTTTGTCATGACACGTAAACTTGTAATTGTATATTTTCAAATGTGTTGTTAAATTTAATTTAGCAAGTGTTTTTATATTTTAAAACAAAAAGATATCAACATATGCAAAGGTCAACATGTATATATTATTTACTATTATATTAACAGTAAATTATTACAATTAATGTAATAATCAAATTTATTGAATACAATATTATACAAGTGTTTATTATCGAAATATATATGTTATTTTATGAAAAGTGTAAATTTTTTTGAAAATGCATAAATATTTAACATTTATATGTTATTTTATACTACATTACCATTAAATTATTAAAATTAATTTCATATTCAGATTTTTAGAAAAAAATCATATTAATTAAAATTTAAAAAATAATATATGTTTACACCCCTATGTTGTAAGATATTTCATAATTCAAAGATATTTCAAAATTTAAAGAAATTGCAGGTTTATAATATATTTAATAATATATTAACATTAAACAATTAAAGGTAATTGAATAATCATATTTCTTGAATAAAATATTATCAAAGAATATTCTAAAAAAGTGCAAAGAGAACGCGTTTTCTGTTTTCTGTTTTGAGAAACTGTTTTTCAAAATGACAAAGAGAACGCATTTTCATAAATCTCAAAACAGACACCCAAAACACAAAACACAAAACAAATTTCAAAACACAAAACACAAACACGAAGAGAACGCACCCTAAGTTATTGGCTCATATATTTTTTAAAGCCTTTTTTTTATTATGTAACAAATCAGTTTCTAGTAGCTTGGAAAGCATGTTGATGTCCAGGTTGAACAATACGATCTTATTAGTTTGTATCAATCCTTTCCATATATGGTACGCAATCAGTGCTTTCGTATCATATGTTCATTATATTTTGGATACGACATTATGTATCACATGTTCATATAGAAAGTGAGAGGGTCCTCTGCACTTGACATAGTCCAATTCATAGGAGCAATTCTGCCAAAATTTTGCTAAATTCTTTGTTGTCTAACTCATGTCATAATCAGAATTGATGTTGGGTCTCGTGGCTAGAGGTTGAGCATGTTCCGGTTCGATTCGATTCTAATGAGAATCGAACCGAACCCGGAACTTTTGGGTATTTAGTAAGTGAAACCGTTCGAGTTCGGTTCCATTTGTATTATAATTAATTTTTTAATATTTATATACAAAGCTACATTAATTCAATTAATGACATGTTCAATCTTAACTCTTACAAAATAATGTAGTACAATCTTATGTGTCTTTTACATCTCTCTTTACTGTGTTCTTCATAGTAAATGATTGTTAAAATTACAGGAAGAAAAAGATAGCGAGTTCAAAATAATTAAGAGATGAGCTATCGAATTTCAATTCGATTTCTCCAGAACGGTGGAAATAGTACTACGGTAGAATAACAGATTTGGGTAAAATTTAGGTCAATTTGATTAAGTTGAGCTTTGACTGAAAATTAGAAATAGGAAAATTACATTTTTGGGTTTGAGCTAAATTAACCACTTAGCAAATTTATTTAGAAAAAAAAAAGAATTATTTGACTTATTTAAAATAAATAAATTAAAAAAATTAGAAAGATTCGGTTCTTATTCGATTTTCGATTCTTGATCTAGAATCGAGAATCGAACCGAAACCATCGGTTCTCGATTCAAATACTAGTTCAGATATTTAACTTTAGAAGAACCGCTCGATTCAATTCAGTTCGGTTTGGGTTCGATTCAATTCGAGAGTTTTGTTTGGTCCTCGTGTCTAGCTAGAATTGGTGCACATCATGTCTTGAGTCCACTAAGATATTTCAGGATGGATTGTGTCATGCGAAGTAATAGGTGAATTCAATTACCAAGAAATGAAATAGGGTTCTACTTTAAAATATAAGTAGGTATGTGTAGTTATCTAATCATACTTCATCCATTAATAGTTTGAAATAAAAAAGATACGAGAAAACAAAGACAATATAAGAAAAATAAAGAGAATCAATATTTATTTATTTATTTATTAGGTCAACTTGATTTATTAATCGCAGAAGTAAACCATAATATAAGGAAGAGAAACTTTCCATGTCCGAAGATGGGGAAATAATGAAAAGCTTAATGACTACACGCCATGCATCCTAGACATACTTGTGATCATACGTCAAGTATAATGTCTCTTCAGTTCGTGATCACTTTCAAACTTGTAACTTGAGAAAAATTGTGCATTTTTTTTTTCCATTCTCCATATCTAGAAATTAAGTCTATAGCTTCATTATATATCCGAATGTGTCCCCAACATAATTCAGTGCCTTTGGATATAAAGGCTGTACTTACTTACTAGTAACACGAGATAAAATTTCCCAAAAAAAAAAAAATCAAAAATATTTTATGTTCTTATTTTTATCTACATATCGTTGCCTTATATATTGGTTTATTAAAATTATTGATATCATTTTCTCATTAAAAAACTTGTCCGGCTAGGTTATTGATCAGATTGAAAAAGAAAAAAGAAAAAAAGAAGGTGAAATAGAAAAAACTATTATTAATAAGAAGAAATTGAACATTTACAAAGAAAAAGGGGTACTTTCGCGATTAAAATAGAACTTGGAAAATTTCCCAAATATGGGCAAAGGCTAAAATAATAACAATAATAATGAGGCACAACCGTTTGCCATCGAGCCCCTACTTTGAAGGCCTTGTCGCCCAAACATGTTAAGCGTAAAATCTTACATCTAATAAAGATAGAAAGACTGATCAACTTATAAGAGTTTCGACTATGATGTGATTTGTTATGTGTATTTGTATGTTGGTGAAGTGAATTATTATTGTTACGGGCAATCCCAAAAGACCCAGCACGCACCACGTGGCCGAACTCATAGTCTGCCCTTTATCCGAACCCGCTATGTCAAACTGGTAAGGACGAACCCACAATATTGAACCGCTATTGATGAACCCCTCGCTACCGAACTCATGTCACATGAACAGTAGATAGTATGGCTCTCCTATAGAAGATCTCATGGAAAAGATCTTCTGACAGATGGGTGATGTGACAACACGCTGCAATTACGGCTGCACCAATCCCGCATGTCAGAGTTCAAACATAGGAGATCAGAGCATTAATGCATTGAAGTGTGTGACAAGAAGTTCAGCCATTGAGATAAGGCCACGTGTCCATTCATCCAACGGTTCTTATTTACCCTCTCTTACTATATAAGCTCACACATTGTGTCATTTGAAGGTAATGCAAAATTGGATTCTCAATACTTTTTAGCAACTCTCTCTACATTTTATTATTCCCCCTTATATATCTTGGAGGCTCACATTTTAGCCTTCCCACACTCATATATATTTTCACTCCAACTGACTTGATCGTCGGAGTGCGCGCGGCCGGCTCCCCCCCTCTTTGGAGAAGGCCACGTGCAACTGACGGTTTGTCCTAGTGTACAGGAAGAAAGGTTGAACTGGACGTGAGAGGCTCTGAGATCTGTTGACAGGTCATAGGTGCGATTTTTGAAGTCAACAATTATTATTTTATTTTTTTGAGTTTCGATATGATGAACAGGATCAAATTTCAATTGCTGGTAGGAAAACACAAGGATAACAGTAGCATTCATGATTCAACACTTAATGGTACAAATTATTGTATCTATTCCACTAAAGAGATATTCCAGCTTGTATGCATGGAAATATTATACAAATTACAAGCATTCACTTTATTTATTACCGGACCAAGATTTTTACGACCAGCCTGGGTTTGACTTAGTTGAACTTAACTCCACTCTCGAAGATTTGGCTAATAAGGTCAAAATGCTCCTCACCAATGTAAAAGCCAGTCCTTCCATAAGATTTCTAGAAGAAAACAGTGTAAATTTTTGGTTTATAAGATATATATGTAACATAACAAAAACTTCAATATGAAATGAAGAACGAAAAACAGACTTTTTTTGTGAGAGTTACCAATTTGTATTTCTTCAGCACTTCTTCGTTGCCATAAACTACACTTTCGCTTTTGTTCCAGAAAACTCCTTCGTGGCTTATTACTTCTGAGAACTTCTTGTATCGTTTCTTAAGATTTCTCAACCTTGATTTCAGAAAGCGAACAGTATAAATTGGGCCATAAATATTGCATAACTTCCTCATCACACGCAGCCAGCTTTCTGATTTAAAAGTAGAACTCTGTGTATATTCATTTTCGATCTCCTCTACCATCATTTTTAAGAAATAGAATTCACCTTTTCCCATGTATTCAGGTGGTACATCGGCCATCTTTGTATTTGTGTAAGGCAATAAACTCTAGTTTCTTATATAGTAAGTGAAATGTTCAGTTTTAAAGAATCAGCAATGTGTTACAAGTGAATTTAAAGAATCATGCAATATATTTCATGTGAATTTAAAGAATTAACAATAGATTACATCAGATTTTATGTGAATGATTGCATCAAAATTTCAGAAATCGTCACATCTAGATTATGTACCTTATAGTCGATTACGTGTGTTAAAGATATATTTCCATATTCTTGTGATCTTTATATATTATTATGTAGATTATCTCCATAATATGATGTGTTAAGGGATATAATCCCACATCGAATAAAGATGTAAATATAGGCCAATTTATAAAGGTCTTGGGCTACTCCTCTTAATAAGGTTGACCTTTTAAGATGGAACCCCAAGTCTTTACATGGTATCAGAGCCCATTAAGCTCTAACGAGCGATTCGATCCTTGTAAGACTCAAAAATATGAGCATATGGATTTCAAGATTGGTCTGCTCAAACGAGCCACCATCTTGCGGGGGCATGTTAAGGGATATAATCCCACATCGAATAAAGATGTAAATATAGGCCAATTTATAAAGGTCTTGGGCTACTCCTCTTAATAAGGTTGACCTTTTAAGATGGAACCCCAAGTCTTTACATGATGATCATAATCTGTATAAGAGATTTCATCTTATAATTGTATATAATCGTATTTATAGGGTTGTTCCCTTTGTAATTCAAAAACGAAAAAAAAGTTTTATTAATCTTTCAATATTGTGTCAATCACATTGAGTTCGTTATTTTAACAACGTGAATGTTTTTAATTATATTATTATTCATTATGCTTGAATTTTTTCAAGTAAAACTGAGAAGGATCTTCGAGAAAAGTTTTTCTCGTACTAGCAAAATAAAAATCATTATCTTGTAATTTTGAACTTTTTCACGAACCAAATGTTGTAGATTATTGATGTTAGTCATGAAATTATCTATATCGATGTGTTTATTCGATTTATTTATCAAGAAAGAAAGGTGAAAAATGGAATTGTTCAATTAGGAATTAGTTTATTATAGAAAAACATAAATATAAATTTCAATAATATTGTTGTTCTAGAAGAAAAATACCCAATTGAACGCGGATCAATAAATTCAAATCTTAATTGTATGGTATTCCATGATTCTAACTTATTTATTAGTGACAAAGATTAAAAAACTCAAGAACAAATTTAATCTTTGTTATACCAGTAGTATGACGTGTTGGGAAAAAAATGATGTTGGAAAGAAAAAATGAGAGATCTAACGGAAAAATCATCTTCATACTTGAAAGGAAGAAGAATGAAATTGAAATGTGTGTATAGTTGTGTCTGACTTTGGAAACTCGTGTCCTTCAATTCAAAATATTCTATGACCAAAGCGTATCGACTTTTGAAAGGATCTTGCCATTTTGCCAAAAGAAATTTAACAGATGCAGTAATACAATCTGAGGTGGCAACGAATGATTTGATGAAAAAGCTGATTATATTTTAAAACAGCCCAATAATGAAATGTTATGTGACATTATGTCAAGAATAATGACATTATAGCATGATTACTTTCGAAATGCTGCACCCTTTCGGTTGTCATGACTTTTTTATCAAACAATTCTCCCATTTTCATTTAGAAAGTAAATTCTATGACAATTGACAATTCATTGCTCTTGAATAAATAACCAGTCAAAAAGCTACATACTTGACCTTCTAGCTTTCCATTTTTCACATCAGTGCTAAGAAATTATTCTCCCCAAGATAAACTCTCATGACAAGTCATAGCTCTTGAATAAATTTGCTTCCTTTCATCCAGCAAGATAGCTACATGGGAACAGTATGCCTGTTAACTCTCATATCCTATGAGAACGGGCACGAGCTTCTTAAGTTAACGACATATGTACCAGAAGAACTTGATATTGGGGTCCTCCAGACCAACCAAGCTTACTCCCCTCTGCCACTGCAAGTCTGCAACATTCCTGTCTGGTTTTCTCTTGATCTTTGGACACAGATGCCAAATGTACCTCCTCATGTTGTCTCTCTTCGACTGAACGACTGATAAAAGTTAACATTGTTACAATCGACTTCTCTCTAGCCCCAACAGTGTTTCGTTGAGACACTTGCACCCATTGTTGAGTAATATGTCATAGAAACGAAAACACAAATAATAGAAATTTGTAACTTAGTATGCATGTAAGGTTAGAGTTTTCCCACAAAAATAAATAAATAAAATAAAATATTGGTTAGAATTTTCGAATAAAAAAGGGAATACGAAAAAAAAAAAAAAAAAAAAGGCTTTATAGCATACAACCAAGATGACAATAATTTCTAAAATATGCAATTACCTCCATGTGGTCGCTCTAAGTTCGATATTGCTATTTCTCCAAGCAGAGGGGTACTCGATCAAACAGGCATGTAGGGTAGCTTTGTTGAGGAAAAGATAAAAAGGGTTAGGGTTTATGATTTTGTGCATGATTTGCGAAGTAGGGGGAAAATGTTTATAGTTCTTGTACAATTCTTTGAAAATGAAGATGGAGTGTTGAATTTTCATTATAAACTTTGAATCCCTTGACATTTCTACTCCTTCGATGCATTTTTGGACTTGTAAAAAAAATGCGTTTTGAAAGCACGATATGGTGAAATGACAGCTGGTTATGCGAATTAGCCGACAATGTGTATTACGTGTAAATTATGTCGACCATGTAAGTATTTTTGTTCAAGTAAACAATAGAATCTTAACAAGTGATGGAGTTTAATGAGGTTTCAACAATATTTTAAAGTTTAGCGAAGTGCTTCTTACGTGACCCAAAGTTAATTTATTTTTGAAATAATTAACTCATTTTTTCCTTATAAGTGTTTATACATATTTTAAATTATAAATAGATAAATTTGAAGGATAATAAGAAAATAGTACTATTAGATTCCTCGAATAAAAAGTGACTTCATAAACATGTGCCAAACATAGGCCAACCCATTTTTTTTTCCTTTTTGTTTTTTTCATTCCTCTCCATAACAGCAAGTCATTGTTTGTAATTTTGTACGAAAATTGAGGGAATCTCTAAAAAATGAATTTTTCACAAAGTTTATTATCACTCCCTATCAAACAAGCTCTAAATTGTACATTGAAATTATGAAAAAGAAAGAAAAAGCCTAGATTGTGCTTTCAATTCAAATGGAATCTCTCCAAAAATTCCCACAAAACGGCTAAAAAAAAACCGGCACTACCCGCCGCCTCTACCTCACACATGGTCATCTGCCCGAGTAAAATTAAATGATGTAATTTGTTGCGTTTTGACGTGTGTTTTTACTCACACGCTTACAAAAATTTAATATGATTATTTGCTAGATCTTATGAGCATAGAACATTTTTTATGTGTTTGCTAGTATTGTTTTATAAGTAGGTGAGGTGAAAGTGAGCGCTAAGGCACCATACTGGAAGCCCAGGCGTCCGCAAACGGAAGTCCATAGCAGCAAGAGACACTCAGTCGCCATGAAGAGCCAGCAGAGGCAATAACACGATGGCCAGGCCCCGCTATAGACCAACGAAGGAAGCAGGAGGGTAGCACCTAGGCGCCACCCTCCAGCACTACCCATAAGTGCAGCGCGTTGCTCAGGCGCTGCCCTCTAGCACTTTGGCATCGCACCACCTGTTTTAGGTTTTGCTCCGTTTTAGTCCATGAAAAGCCCAGAAAGACTCTAAATTTGGAAGAAACGTGAAGGGAAGTATAAATGAAAGAATGAAGGCACTTAGAGGGGGATTCCATATATTGAGAGGCACAAGATACAACTTGAGATTTCGAAAGAAAATCAAAAGGGAGGAAAATAATAAATCAAGATATAGGTTTTGAAATCAAGATTGGAGGCAAGAAGAGAACTCGGTGCAAGATTCATCCTCTTTTCTACATCTCAATTCAAAATCCGATAATGTATTCAATGCAAATCTTTAACTTTTCTTCCATTATTATGAGTAACTAAATTTCATATTAGAGTCATGTATGCATTAGTTGCACATTTTGACTGGGAACTTGAAGAACTTAATGTAAAAACTATTTTTTTACGCGGAGAACTTAATGAGCAAATCTTTATGAATCAATCAAAAGGTTTTAAAGATAAACTAAAACATGATTATGTGTATTTTTTGATAATGTCTTTATATGGCTTAAAGCAATCACCTAGACAATAGTATAAAAGATTCAATTTTTTTGTACTCACTATAGGGTTTCAAATGAGCAAGTTTGATCACTGCATGTATTTTCAATATGATGATGCCAATAATGACTACATGTTTTTATTGGTTCATCACCCAAATGAATAAGTAAGTTAAAAACAAAGTTGAATAACAAATTTGACATGAAAGATATAGGCAAAGCCAAGAGAATCCTATGTATGAAAATAGAGAGAAATATGTCAAATCCCGCTTTGTTTCTGCATCATTCATCTTATGTTTCAAATGTGTTGAAAAGATTTGACATGCATGATTGCAAATCTATTACATTACCATTGGCTAATCACTTTGTATTATCTAAAGACCAAGCTCCATGTAATAAAAAAAAATAGAGTACACGAGTAGGATCTCATACTCTAATGTAAATGGATTTATTATATATTTGATGGTTTGTAATAGACCGGATATAGTATTTGTTGTTAGTAACATTAGTGGGTACATGTCTAATC
>CM033347.1:6362616-6380091 GCA_019395295.1 Osmanthus fragrans | reverse complement strand
GACTGGCCATCTACTGGTTAAAAGCAACGTTTACAGCTATTTTGTGGTTCTCCTCGAGCTCCCAACTGGATGAAAGCCTGTGGATTTGTCACAGCCACCGGGCCAAGAAAATCTTGTTGCTTGGGCTCGTCCACTCCACGGTACCATGGAAGATTTGGAAATGATCATCGATCCAGCTTTAAAATCGAATGTTCCCTCAAACAGAATTTCCAAAGTTGCAGCAATCGCATCAACGTGTGTGCAACCGGAAGTATCTCATCGTCCGTTTGCTGTTGAAGTTGTTCAAGCCTTGAAGTTTGTGGGTGTATTGAGTTTGATGAAACATGAGAACCCGTGTCAAGAAGTTGCAGCCAAGAGGATTTCTCTATTGATATAGAAAGTAAGCACAGTAGAATACCAAATGAGCTCGCAGCAGATTTAGAGACGAGTTACCCATTTCCTAGACGTGATTCAATTTTCGATACAAAGATAGAGTTATCAGTAGTAGATTTCGAAAGGCGTATCAGGCGGACATGAAGGGCATGAATCTGAGTCTTTTATAAGGCAATTCAATTCAGCTCCTTTGAAGAAATCATGGGCTGGCTACTGATATTCAAACAAAATGACCTTATGAAACATGGTAAAACTCAAAAAATTGGATGTTTAAAAACTCTATTAGTGACAGACATCTCATCCTTAGTGTTTGTCTACATGTTATATAGGGTGAACCTTTAATCCTATTGACCATGATCTAATTTAGTATACCAAACATCCTGATGAGTGCTCCACACTCATAATATTTATGCCACTTAATTTATTGTTTTGAGAGTGTTTTAGAATGTTTTAATGTGTGCTTTGATGTTTTGGTATAGGTCGATGAAATTAAAGAAAATAGGAAAAGTTGGCAAATTTGGAGAAAAATAGCAAAATTGTAAGAGATCCAAAGTTCGGGGACTAAAGTGTAAATACTCAAAAGTTGTATTTAACCTCGCGATGAAGATCCGAGAGTGCTAGGAGTCAATTGGATAAAGAAAGATGTCAAAGGGATGAAATATAGATAAAGTATGATCACACATCAATTTCCAACCGAAAACGTTTTTTTCCGGATTTTTAGTCTCATATTGAGACCCATTTTTGACATAGCAAACGATCGAATTGGAGAGGGATGTCTGAATCAAAGTTGTAGTCATTTGAGTTATATTTTCAAGCATCTTGAATCATCTCAATTGAACAACGAATGAGAAAGTTATGATAAAAATATTGAAGGAAGCGCAGTCTACCTTTTTTACCCGAACAACAAAGTTGGCGCCAAGGCGCCAGGAACGGCAAGAGACATGGCCCCAATGCTGGGCGCCAAGGCGCCCATTTACGGGCTTCAGATTTACGCTATTTTAACATCTTTTATCTGCTCAAATCTGCTGAAAACTGTCCCAAAACTCGACCACGTATAAAAGGGAACATCTAGATCTAGTTTTAGAGGTTGGGCAACCAAGAGAACAAAGAAGAAATTAGAAACCATTGTTGGAAATTCTCTGGACTGCTGAGGCGAATTCTGGACGGTTGGAAGCAATTGTTGAAGAAGTGAACATCAAGAATTGAAGAATCAACGGAGGAGAACGTGAAGAATCGAGGGGAATACCTTCAAACAGTTTTTTTTCTCTTTACTCTATACTTTCTATTACAAATCATATGGATTTTGTCAATTTACTTATGAGCTAATTCTTTAGATCTAGGGTTTGATTGTAATCGACTTAAGACATGTTTTGATACTTATTTAATTATTTCCTTTGGATTTTCTGTGGTTTATTTATATTATTGTGTTTAATGCATTCAATTACCTGATCAATAGTTGGATATTTGATGCTAATTTTGACGCTCGAGAGAGGAAAATTTAGGTGTGATCTAGAATAACATAACCTAGGTTTCGTAGAGTTCGAGAGAAGATACGAATCTTTGAGGCATATTTGAAATTAGAACCATGAATGTATAATTTCTATACTTTTAATTCGAAATAGAGATATTAGGATTAAATTATAGAATTAGCTTCTATTTATCGCTCGAGAGAGGGAATATGATCACTTTAGAGGTTCTTGCCTATAAATTGTAGAAAATCTGATTGAGGTAACACGATAGGTTGAGAAACATTGTCGAGAGTGCGATGAAATAATTTTCTAGGCATTTACAATTTGATATCTTCTTTGAATCTTACTTCCACCTAGTCCCTTTTTTATTCAACTTTCATTAGTTTAAAATTCACACAATTGATTCCATTGAGATTGTCTAAATAAGGTGAAAACTAAACCATTATAGTACTCGGTAGAAATTAGATATCAATCCCTGTGGGTTCGACATTTTTCACTTCATCACTTTATTACAAAACTTGACACCGTATACTTGCAGTATAAAATCACGTTAAACAAAAATGCATATCAAGTTTTTGGCGACGTTGCCGGGGATTGATATATTTGAATTTTATTGATATTATTACCATCTAGTTTTTATTTTAATTTAGAATATTTTTAATTCATTCATTTTAGTTCTGTCCTAAACAGTTTCTGTGATCTTGATTTCAGCTGTTTATGCGAAGAGCAAAAACAGAAATCAACTACCAGCGAATCCTGAACCAGAACCCACATTTCACTATTTAAGGAAGATACACAGAAACGAACGTGAAACAATGGCTGAACAGAATGCAAGAGCAGCTAATGAAAATATCAACAGGGTGCTAATGAAAATCACAAACAGCGAGCTATTGGGGATTATGTTAGGCCCATTGTCAACGATAATTATTCCGGCATCGCACGCCCCGCTATAACTGTAAACAACTTTGAACTGAAGTTGGGGCTAATACACATGGTACAACAGAATCAGTTTGGGGAAGCTCCAACAGAAGATCCAAATACCCATCTGGGATCTTTCCTAGAAATTTGTGACACGGTGAAGATGAATGGAGTCATCGACGAGGCAATAAAGCTTCGCCTATTCTCTTTCTCCTTAAGAGATAAGGCAAAAGCTTGGTTCCAGTCACTGCCATATGGGTCAATTACAACTTGGGATGACTTGGCTCAGAAATTCCTCACCAAATACTTCCCACCTTCAAAATCAGCTCAACTTCGAAGCGAGATTGGTCAATTCAGACAATCTGACTTCGACCCATTCTACGAACCTTGGGAAAGATTTAAAGATCTATTTAGAAGATGTCATCAGCATGGTTTTCAGAATTGGATGCAAATTGAACTCTTCTATAACGGGTTGAATGGTCAGACACGAACAATAGTTGATTCTGCAGCAGGAGGAGCTCTAATGTCCAAGACTCCATATATGACTTATTCAATGCTGGATGAGATAGCTGCTAATAGCTACCAATGGCCAAGTGAGCGCTCAAGTGTGAAGAAAGTTGCTGGCCTTTATGAGGTGGATCCCATTACAACTCTTGCAGCTCAGATGTCATCTCTCACTACTCAAATAGCTGCATTGACATCACAGGGAAATCAAAAGAAATCAGATTCCATCATAGCTGCATCCACTTCATACCATGAATCTGAATCAGGGAAAGAACAAGTTCAGTATGTAAATGACAGAAATTTCAATCAGAGAGGAAATTACTCAGGAAATCAATAGCATCCAGGACTACGAAACCATGAGAACCTATCTTATGGTACTAATGCAAACGTGCTTCAACTGCCACCGGGGTAAATAATCAGGCATCTGAAGGAAAACCATCACTTGAAAACATTTTGGGGACCTTCATTTCAAAGACTAGATCGAGGTTCAACAAAGATGAGTTAAGACTGGACAACATTGAGACTCATATGACTAATTTGGGGACCACAGTGAAGAACTTAGAGGTGCAGCTTGGTCAAATAGCAACTGTGATACAATCCCAACAGAAAGGAAAATTTCTCAGCAACACAGAGGTTAATCTACGGGAACACTACAATGCTATTATCCTAAGAAGTGGTATAGTAGTTGAAGAAAGTAAGCCTAAAGAGACTGTGGTGCCTACACCGGATCTCAAACTTGTGGAGGAAAAGCAGGTTGAAGTAGACATGTTAAAATGGGCGGGCTGGGCCGGGCTGGACCGATCTGCATACTAAAAAGTCCGTGCACATCCCGCTATAAAAAGCCCACTCCATGCGGGCTACGGGCCTGTCGGCCTGGACCGAAAAACTAAATAATCGACCCGGACCGCAAGCCCGCACGGGCTGGGTCATGAACAGGTCGGCCCTTTTTTATTTTATTTTTGTTTTTTTCAAAGATTGTCACTTAAAAAATAAATGGTAAATTTTTTTTAAAAAAAAAATGGTTAACCACAGGCCAGTTTTCCAAAACCTGGCTCGGACTGATTAAAAATATATTAGGCTAGTAATTCGGCCCGTACAAAGAAGATTTCAAAACCTAGCTCAATCTTATTCCTGGATAATCCACCAATTTTGAAGAAACCATTATCATTCTCGCAGAGATTCATGAAAAAAAAAAAAATTGATGAGCAATTTCCAAAATTCTTGGAGATCTTCAGAAAAATTCACATCAACATACCGTTTGCAGATGTCTTGGCCCAAATGTCTAACTATGTCAAATTTCTAAAGGAAGTGATGTCAAAAAAGAGAAAGTTGAAGGAGTTTGAGACAGTGAAGCTGACAGAAGAGTGTAGTGCTATCTTCCAGAAGAAACTTCCTCAAAAATTGAAATATCCAGACAGCTTCAGCATTCCTTGCAATATTGGTGGTATCACTTTTGATAAAGCACTGTGTAACCTCGGAGCTAGTATCAACTTGATGCCCCTATCAGTATTCAAGAAGTTGGGACTTGGAGAGGTGAAACCAACTGCCATATCACTACAACTGGCAGACAGGTCCATCATTTATCCATGGGAAATTATAGAGGATGTATTAGTGAAGGTAGATAAGTTCATCTTTCCGGTGGACTTTGTGGTGTTGGATATGGAAGAAGATGAGAAAGTGCCATTAATACTTGGTCGACCTTTCCTAGCTACTGGAAGAGTATTAATTGATGTACAAGAAGGGAAGTTGACACTGCGGGTTAATGAAGAGCAAATGAACTTTAACATTCATTAGGGAAAGAAAGCGCTAGAAAATGTCGATGCATGCCACATGATCAAATCCATCAATACAGTGAGAGATGTGAAAGGTAAGAAAGAAGTGTTCTATGACCCTCTAGAACAACATATGACTTTCAACTATTCAAAGGGTGATACAATTGCAGACGGAAAAGGGACCATTGAAATGGTTGATTATGTTTTAGAGCAAGAAACGGATCCATCTGACAAGAAAGAGAGTTATGTGAGAAGCTATTGAAACCTCCAAACATTGCTAAACCAAAAGAGGTTTTGAAGGCTATACCGAAGTTAAGACCGTTCAATTTAATTGGTCATGCTGTAGAGAAGAAGAAGATGAGGTCAAGGCTAAAGTTTAGAAAGAAGAGAGAGGTGTCACCTGAAGATCCAACATAGGTACTGCGGTTGAGTCAAGCTAATGATGTTAAAGAAGCGCTTCTTGGGAGGCAGCCTAAGCTTTCCTCCTTTTTAATTATTCATCTATTTATTGTTTATTTTATTTTTTTTAGTTATAGGCTAGTTTAGTTTACTTTACAATTTATTTAGAAATCATCGTCCATATTCCCTTTTCCCTTAGATCTCAAAGTAATTAAGTTGGTCAGTAGATGTTTGAGCTAAGTAACATTGGTTTCATGTATCTAATGTTTAAAATATTTTTTTTTCAGGAACATGATGTCATGAAACATTCAAACCAGCATTGACCCGAGAAGCGGGATAAATCTCAAGTTTTGGGGAAAAGATAGAGGAAACATCCACCAACTCCAGAATCATCAGTATCAAAACATTATGGGCAACTCAGACAAGTTAGGAAAGTTCTCTTCCTTTGAATTTAATTTCACATTGGGGACAATATTTAGTTTTAGTTTAGGTGTATATTATAAATTGTCTAAGTGCCTTAGTTTTTTTTTTTTTAATTTTGTGTTGTGTGATTTGTATGCTTATTTTTATTTTTAAAAAAAAATTCGTATTTTTGCATGCTTGTGTGAGTTAGATTGCTTTGTCGGCGTTGATGTTTATAATTGATAACATGTGTTGGTTTATGAATTGTGGATAAGTTATGTGTTTGAGTTAAATTTTTGCTTATTCATGTGAAACAAAAATTATTTATGCACGTGTGTTGATTGTGACGTTGTGCATGAGTAGGTTGATTCATGTTTATAGGTTGAATGAAAGAACTAGATGCTAAATCCAAATAGCCATTAAACAACATTATACCCTTAAACCAAATTTAGGATGTTTGGATGATTGATCTGTTGTAGGGAGACATGGAGATAGATGTGGATTCCATGTGTGCAAAAATTCTGTGTGGACTGTCTGAAACCAATATGATGAAAATTAGGTGAAAACCTTAAGTTAATTTTTTATTTTCGAAAATGAGTGTTTAATAGGGGATTGCACTAATAACTACAAAAGATCCCAATGAGAACAATTGAAAAGCGTCTCTTCGTAGCCTTTATGACTCGAGTGAATAGGTCTGCAAGGGTTTAAAACTTGGTGCCCTAAAATCATCTGATTTGAGAGTCATCGGCCAAAAACTCGCTATAGTGGTCATTTAGACAACTTAATGAATGGACATCTATACATAAGATTCATAAAAAATAAAAATATACATATCTGAAAAAGCAGGTGCATAAAATAGAAGATGCACTATATGTCTTGATTAAGCCTCAAACACTTATTTTAGAAGATTATGCCTTTGATAAGGGGTTAGTAACTTGGTTGAGTCTTGAAAGTTGGAGCAGTCAAAAATAAGGAGAATTCATATTTGTTGACACGTTGAACTGCGATTAGTGAAATCTAACCAAACTTGAGTGGTGTAAGAACTTAGTATTGTAAATCAATTCTATAATGCACATTGAGAAGTGAAAAGAAAATAAGTTTAGGGGTGTGAATCCTACGAGCGAAGTAAGGAAATATTTGACTTTTAAGGTCGGAAATTTGATCAATTTATTATTGTACAACGTTGTACTCAACTCTTCACACGCACACGTTTTGCATTGAATAAATGAGGAGTTAGCTTTTGCATTATAATGTTGAAGTGATTTATAAAATTAATGCATGTTGTCAATCCCGAGCTACGAAAGCAAGATATCTAACGAAAATTGTTTAATTGATCTTGTTTGTTTTAATTTTGTTTGTTTATGTGTTTGTTAGTGATTTTCTTTAATTTAGTGTTTGCTCGAGAACAAGTAAAACATTAAGTTTGGGAGGTATTTGATGAGTGTTTCACACTCATGATATTTATACCACTTAATTTATTGTTTTGAGAGTGTTTTAGAACGTTTTAATTTGTGCTTTGATGTTGTGGTATATGTTGATGAAATTGAAGAAAATAGGAAAAATTGACAAATTTAGAGAAAATAACTAAATTGTAAGAGATCCAAAGTTCGGGGACTAAAGTGTAAATACTCAAAAGTTATATTGAACCTCACGATGAAGATCCGAGAGTGCTAGGAGTCAATTGGATAAAGAAAGATGTCAAAGGGATGAAATATAGATAAAGTATGATCAAATATCTATTTCCAACCGAAATCGTTTTTCCCCGAATTTTTAGTCTCATATTGAGACCCATTTTTGATATAGCAAACGATCGAATTGGAGAGGATGTCTGAATCAAAATTGTAGTTCTTTGAGTTATCTTTCCAACTCATCTTGAATCATCTCAATCGGACAACGAATGAGAAAGTTATGATAAAAATATTGAAGGAAGCACAGTCTGCCTTTTTTACCCGAACAGCAAGCGCCAAGGCGCCAGGAACAGCAAGAAACATGGCGCTAAGGCGCCCATTTACGGGCTTCATATTTACGCCATTTTAACATTTTTTCTCGGCCCAAATCTGCTGAAAACTCTCCCAAAACTCGACCACATATTAAAGGGAACATCTAGACCTAGTTTTAGAGGTTGGGCAGTCAAGAAAACACAAGAAAAAAAATCAGAAACCATCGTTGGAAATTCTCTGGATTGCTGGGGCGAAATCTGGCATGCTGGAACCAATTGTTGAAGAAGTGACATCAAAAATTGAAGAATCAACGGAGGAGAACGTGAATAATCGAGGGGGAATACATTCAAACAATTTTCTCTCTCTTTGCTTTATGCTTTCTATTACAAATCATATGGATATTGCCAATTTACTTATGAGCTAATTCTTTAGATCTAGTGTTTGATTATAATCGACTTGAGACATGTTTTGATGCTTATTGAGTTATCTCATTTGGATTTTCTGTTGATTTATTTATGTTGTTGTGTTTAATGCATTCAATTGCCTAGTCAATAATTGGATGATTTGATACTTGAATTTTGACGCTCGAGAGAAGAAAATTTAGGTGTGATCTAGAATAACATAACCTAGGTTTCGTAGAGTTCGAGAGAAGATACGAATCTTTGAGGCGTATTTGAAATTAGAACCATGCATATGCAATTTCTATACTTTTAATTTAAAATAGAGATATTAGGATTAAATTATAGAATTAGTTTCTATTTATCGCTCGAAAGAGGGAATATGATCACTTTAGAGGTTCTTGCCTATAAATTATAGAAAATCTGATTGAGGTAACACGATAGGTTGAGAAACATTGTCGAGAGTGCGATGAAATCATTCCCAAGGCATTTAAAATTTGATATCTTCTTTGAATTTTACTTTCACCTAGTCCCATTTTTTATTCAACTTTCATTAGTTTAAAATTCACACCATTGATTCCATTGAGATTGTCTAAATAAGGTGAAAAATAAACCATTATAGTACTCAGTAGAAATCAGATATCAATCCCTGTGGGTTCGACATTCTCCACTTCATCACTTTATTACAAACTTGACACCGTACACTTGTGATATAAAGTCATGTTAAACAAAAACGCATATCACATCCCATACCAGTAATTTAAAGTTGACGCAGACAGAATGGAAATTACAGATTTCCCATTTTTTAAATGGAAAGAATACCTCTACATATAACTGTTAGATCCTCTAATAAAAACAGCCGATCATGTTCTAATCTCCGATGAATGCTGATTCGTTATCTCCAGCTGCTCGGCCTAATCTCTCTCTTAATATCTTCACTCCCATGTACCTGCATTTAGGCATGTCAATCAAAAACTTCACATTTATAATTATCTGTTTATTCTCTTTGTAATTCGTAGACATAAAAGTTAATACAGAATTTCATATTCTTTCATTATTGTGTGTCAACTACGTTCCGTTCACATTTCTTAACACAAAGGGTTATTAGGATCACACCTGCCCAACATCATCACAGTGGCTTGAGGGTTTGTCCCTGGAGAATCAGTGAACGTTGAACCATCAATAACACGGAGTCTTTCAACTCCAAGAACCTCGTAGTCACGGCTCACCACCTTATCCGTATGGCAGCCCCCATGGTAGTGCCAAATTGTGATAACAGTGTCTTTACAGAACTGCTCCAAGGATTTTGTGTCATTAATATGCTTGGGTATAAGATTAACGTTAGCATGAACGCTCATATTCAACAACTTCTCGACTGTTTTCTTGTCACACTGTGTGAAATTGGTGAAATGTTTCGACCTCAAAATCTTCTCCACGACACGTATACCATCCACACATCGTTGTAAATCATATGGATGGCTGAAGTAATTGAAAGTGATTGAAGGGTTATCATCAATATTTGTGTTGAGAAGGCTAAGTTGGCCTTTTGACAGGGGATAAGCAATCTTTTCTAGAACGAAACCTCCCATAAATGCTTCATGCGGAAGATTTTTCTTTCTTTTCCTGTAGGATTGAATTGCTTCATATGTTCTTTGCTTTGGAGGAATGGTAGACAGCTGCCCTATCTGTTTACATAACGAATACCGTTAAATATTACACATCATTCCCTACTCCCAAGGGCAATAATTGGCCTAAAAAAATCTATTGAGAATAAAACTTAGAGCATCTCCAAGAGCCTCTTTAAAAGTGAACGCTCTTTATTTTAAATAGTCAATTTTTAAAATTTTACTCAAAGAGACTCTTCAATTTAGCATTTTAAAATAGAGAGTGGGTTTGGCTCTTCAAATTTGGAGAGCCAAACCCACCTCTTTATAATTTAATGCTTCAAATATTCCAATACATAGTTTATTGACTTAATTAAATAAATATACTTGAAGAATGATATAATTATTGGAGGGAAGATAGTAAAAAAATAATAAATACATATTGAGAATGGTAAAATTAAATGTTAAAAATAAATAGGCTATCGGAGCATTTTAAAATGGGTAATTAGCAAAAATATTCCCTATCGTTTGCATTCATTGCTAAAATGATCCCTATTGTTTCAATTTTGGCATTTACATCCTCATTTCATACCTTTCTTGTGATAATGGCCATTTCCATCCGTTGACGTTAATTCCACCGTTAGAATTACTATTGGCTTTGATAAAATTATTCATAAATTCATTAAAATTACTTTTTTCGTCTTAATTTTAGGGCTCAATTCGGGATATCAAACGAAGTCGAAATATTACATTCTTAATATCATTTTAAAGTACTCACGACCTAATATTTCATGACGTTAATGGTGTGCAAAACGGCCAATCGTAACAAAAGTTACGACGCGTCAAAGTAGGCCGTTACAAACTAATATTTCAAAAATTTCTATAACAAGCTAACTTTAAAAAAATTTCGATGATTTTAAGCTAGCCGAATCCATAAATCTTCTATATCCTCTCGAAATTCATTTCGAGAACTATATCATAGATATATCGAATGATTTAAATGAATATCGAAAATAGTTAAACGGACGTCAAACGCGTGTGTTAAAAAAGACGTCAATTTTTTTTTTAATTTATAAAAAAAAATTAAAAATTGTAACGTCAATATTTTTTTTTTTTTTAATTCTTTGACGTTAAAAAATTCAAAAAAAATTTGACGTTAAATTTTTTTTAATAAAATCAACAAAAAAATTTGACATCTTTTTTTAAAAAAAAAAAAAATTTAATTTTTTTATAAATTCAAAAAAAATTTGACGTATTTTTTAACACACGCGTTTGACGTCCGTTTAACTATTTTCGATATTCATTTAGATCATTCGATATATCTATGATACAGTTCTCGAAATGAACTTCGAGAGGATATAGAAAATTTATGGATTCGGCTAGCGTACAATCGTCGAAGTATTTTTAAAGTTAGCTTGTTATAGAAATTTTCGAAATATTAGTTTGGAACGGCTTATTTTGACGCGTCGTAACTTTTGCTACGATTAGCCGTTTCGCACACTATTAACGTCGTGAAATATTAGGTCGTGAGTACTTCAAAATGATATTAAGAATGTAATATTTTGACTTCATTTGATATCCCAAATTGAGCCTGAAAATTAAGACGAAAACGTAAGAAAATTATTGAATTTATTAATATTTTTAACGGTGAAATTAACCTTTATTGACGGAAATGACCATTATCGCAAGAAATGTATGAAATGAGGATGTAAATGTCAAAATTGAAACGATAGAGACCATTTTAGCAATGAATGCAAATGATAGGGACCATTTCTGTTAATTATCCTTTTAAAAATTTTGCTCTTTAAATGGTAGAATATGCTCTTTAAAAATAGAGAGTCTCTTAAAGATGCTCTTAGTTTGCTATATTATGAGTTCTAAAGTCACGAATCTCAGGAAACTAACATGTTACTAACCTCAGCTGAAACAATTCCATGGTCCCAATGAATGCTGTCTGAGGACTGACCAAATCCACTGCTAGCTTCAATATACACTCCCAACTTGGTAATCCCTACAGTTTGAATCAAAGATTGCCGGACAGGCCTATTAGTGGGAACAAAGATACTGTTCATGGGATTATCAGACATGCCCTTTCCAACAAACTCATTGTCAAGAACCACAGGTATGTTCAACTTTTCAAGGTCCGTCTTCGGGCCGATGCCACTATGTAGCAGCAGCTGAGGGCTCCCAATTGCTCCAGACGACACGATAACTTCACTTCTCGGCCCCTTAGAAATAAATGCTTCGTGTCGCTTCCCATTTTCGTCTTTGAAGATAACCCCAATTGCCCTTGGTGTTTTACCTATAATTGGCATTGCACAAATACCATGATATTGTCAGTAAATGCATGTTTGATACTCAGTGCTTGACAACATTGTTGTTCAGAGTTTTGGAATCCATGTGTCCTATTTTAAACAAGTAGTTACCTGTTGTATCAAAAACAATTTTCAGAACTGTTGCACGTACTAAAACATGAAACTTTTTAGGATTTGCCGAGGCAAGAAGCTCCGCTGCAGTGTGGCGGCGGCCGAACCTGTCGAAAATAGTCCCACCAACTTTGGTTCCATATTTGTGATCGTAGGTAAATCCATTGAAAGGTGAGATTCCAATTTCTAAAAGACTGTCCATTACGGCTCTCTGCCATAGCCGAAGGTCTGGTCTATGAACAATTTGCTTCTCAATCCAAGAGTAGGACTCCTGCACCAGTTTTGAATCCAATCCTACATTTCTAATGAAACTGCAAGTCACAAACTTCCAGCATTAATAATACACGCCATAGCTGTCATAAAAGGACAAATCTATTTTATTTAAATAGTTTCAACACGCTTGCCTGTGCGTTCAATTTTTTTTACTAGAGGTCTCGTATTTGTACAATGTTTTCTAGTAGCTTTTGAAAAATTAAAATGAGCTTTGGAGATTCAAACATTACTTTTAATTTCATTTGATTAATCTTATAAAATTGCTTCTTTTTAGTTAGCTTTTTCAAAAGAGGAAGCTCTTAGGCTCGGTTTGATTGGAAAAGGTGAAAATGCAAACCAATTTCATGTAAGTTGGTAAAGAAAAACTCACATAAACCATATGAAATCATTTTCCATGAAATTGGTTGAAAACAAGTTTAAAATGATTGTACATTGAAATTCGAATTTCATTTTCACTTTCGTATCAAACAGTCAAAGTAGAATTCGAATTTCTCAAACGTAACATTTTTCATGGAATTCGGGCCAATCAAACGGACCCTTATAGAATTTAGTTTTCAAACAACAATTAAATAGCATCCTGGAAATTTTTTTTTACAAAAAATAGTAGTAAAAATAGAAGTCCTTTCAAATGAGCCCTAAAATGATATAAATTAACAATAAGACAAAAAAAACATTTTTAAGTCCAAGAAAGAATACGAATTGATTGCTCTTGCACTTGAGTAGTTATAGACTATAGTGTTGTAGATAGAGTTCAATTTGTTATCCAATTAAAAACCAAGCAATGGGGAGAAAAAAAAAAAAAAAAAAAAGCGAGTAGGACCCCATCAAAATTTTGAAATCATAAATACCCTAGCTATTAATTTTATTATCATCGTACGTTTTTTCTTCTCTCTTTTGTAACCTAAATAAATGGGATTGAGATCTACTGTTCATTTATGTTTTTCAATTTGCTATCCATCAAATTGCAAATTGACACATTATAAAAAATTAAAATCGTCAATTTTTGACGGAAAATAAAAATGAACGGCAGATTTCATCTCAAATAAATTTATTTGTTGCCTTTAATTAATTACCAAATGATAATGAAATTTATGTTCATTATTTTTTTTTTTAGGAAATTTTCAAAATACGTCATCTGTATGGCAAAAAGTAATGTTGGTGTTTGCCATAACGACACAACTACTTAAATGACCAATATTACACACTCATAAATATTGACCAAAATTTTCGTCTTCAATTAATGATTTTGCGTATCAAGTAGGAAATTGAAAATTGAATTCGTGTGTGATCATGTTTAATCAATAAATTAATATACACTCTTGCATCAAACTAACTCTTCTTTTTTAATATATAACAAATATATACTATTGTTTACATTTCAATAATGAAATCAATCCCATAGTAAAATTCAGATTTTAATTTAAATCAAAGTCAACAATTAATTTTAACCATATATTTTATGGAATTCACGACTTTTCAACAATACATTTAATCAATCTTTATCCAAATCTACTAAAAATATGATTTTAATTCCCACCAAACAGGAGCTAAATTTCAACAAATGAGTAACTACAAATGAGATCATTTATTTGTTTAAAACTTAATTTATTGATTAGCAACCTAGAAATGTCTCGTGAGGTTCACATTACTTCAAAATGTGCACATTTCAAGTTAATTTTCAAAACAAGCTAAAACTAAAAGCCTCCAATGGAGTTTAGTATACAAAACTAAAGTCTAGATAATAGTTATAAGGACAAATCTAAATGGTCAGGGCCCATGGATGCCACATGGCGCCCTCCTATTGTTGGGGGATCTGAGTGACAGACACCCCCCCCCCCCACCATAAAGTAGGGTTCTAGTTATAAGAAAATAATCTAATGAGCACATGTGCCTAATTAGTTTATGTTAAGCACCGATGATATGACATACTAATTAATTGAAGAATTATTAAATTCATGGAACCTACCATTAACATATTCACCAATTAATGGGTGTGTCATGTCACTAATTAGATCATTTCTTATAGTTATAAACATTAATCATATATACAACATATTTAGCCCTAGTTTGATTCCCATTACATTACATTCTTTTTTTCTCTCTCCTATTTTCAACTACACAATTTTTCATAAAATAATATTACACATAAATCGAAATTTTTTTCTTCCTTTTCAACCATTCATTTTTCAAAAAAATACTATTCTCCCCATTTTCATTTCCAAAAAATGGGGGCCCAATGAGGGCTTAATTATAGGGTTTTGCTACCCATCACTCTAGCAAAACCCTTAATTAGACTTAAAAGTTGCTTATTAATTTCTAGAAAAGTAACTTTTAACAACCAAACAGTCCAAGAGTCAAACATTTCTTGCATTTGCTAAAAAAACCCCCCAATTAATCGCTAAGATGTTAACTTGAGAAGGTAGTTACCAAATACTATTGAGAAATTTAAAGTAGAAACTTCATAAGGACACAATTCTTAGAACTTCTTAAAAACTTTGGTTTATTTTATTTTATTTATCAAGAAAATATGAAAAGATAGCAATGTACATTTGTTGGAAAAAAAAAAAAAAAAAGAATTAACAAAGAAGTTAAAGGAGAATAGAAGAGGGACAGCTAGCAAAATGTTGTACCTTGAACTTGCTCGGGTGTAAAAGCCAGCATTAATGGAAGTGCCACCGCCCAAGATTCTACCTCTGGAATTAATGACTCCATCGGTGGAAATAAACGTCTGTGATGCAGAAGACGGTGAAGTGTCAGCCAACGAGATGTGAAAATTCTGCATGAAGGTGACATTGGGGTTTGCAAAAGGCGTTCCGCCTCTTTCCAGTAACAGCACACTGAAGTTTTGCGATAGGGTGGCGGCCAGGGGGCATCCGGCAGTTCCTCCGCCTACTATAATGTAGTCGTAAGGCTTATCTCCGCCGTTCAAGGCGGAGGACGGCAGCGGAGAGAATGAGCTTGCGGGTTTGATGAATGGATACCGGTATTCCCCATAATTCTTTTCGCCTGTATTCCAATTACACTTGCGTTAAGAGAGAAGACAATAATTTTCGAGAAGAAAAGGGTGAAAAGAAAAACCTTTAGTGAGGGAAATATGCAGCGTGATGATCCATAGAAGTGAAGAGAAAAGAAAGTTGAAAACCGCACCACCAATCAAAGCCATTGGGACAGATAGATAGACAGACAGAGAACAGCTCCTTAAAGTGGCTGTGGCTACCTAGCCTACCGGCTTCTCTATATATAGACATCGTGCACATGATTGCTTTAAGAATTATATTGATAATAATTAGTTTGTGAAAAGTCATGCAGCTTTTCATGTAGCCATTAAATGTCTGTCAACCGAATTCATAAACAATTAGTGAATCGATTCATGGGCGCCGTTGGTTGGTTAATACATCCATATGCATTTTCTTCTGCTTCAGACTACACACTTCACAGGCACAAGCATTTCTAAGAGGTTCTTTAAAAGTTGAATGTTCTTTATTTTAAAGAGTCAATCTTTAAAATTTTATTCCAAAAAACTCTTCAATTTAACATTTTAAAATAGAGAGTGAGTTTGGTTCTTCAAATTTGAAGAGCCAAACCCACCTTTCTATAATTTAATGTTTCAAAGATTTCAACTTTCAATATACAATTTATTGACTTAATTAAATAAAATGATATAATTATTGGAGGGGATATGGTAAAAATAAAAGAATGAAAAAAAAAACAATAAATACATATTGAGAATGATAAAATTAAATGTTAAAAATAAAGAGGTTATTGGAGCATTTTAAAATTTTTGCTCTTTAAATTTATAGATGCTCTTTAAATTGTAAAATATGCCCTTTAAATTTAGGAACCAACTTTATGTGTAACCCTGTCCGTGTTCGTGTTTGTGTATGCATCAATCATTAAATAAAATATTATTGGTTTCTAGTCGATACCGATCAGTGCAAAGTGTATGTGATTCAAGGTGGGCCCTGTGATTTTGGATGCTCTTAGAAATTTGACAATTAGAATTAGGACTGGACAAAAGTTCCGAACCGAACAAAAATCGAACCGAACCGAGCGATTCTTCTGAAATTAAATACCCGAATGGGTACCCGAATCTAGAACCGAAAGTTTTGGTTCGATACTCGATTGTAGACCAAGAACCGAATAATCGAACAAGAACCGAATCTTTTTAAATTTTTTATTTTTTTATATTATATAAATCAAATTATTTAACTTTTTTCTAAATAAATTAACAAATTATTTTCAATTAACAAATTAGAAAATTAACAAGTAGTTGGTAAGTATTAACAATACTTTAAAGTATTTTTATCTCTATGACTTCTAATTTATATTTCTTTATTTTATATAGATTTAAATGTTTGAAGCAAATGAATTATTGATATGAAATGGATCACCGATATTTTAGTATTAGCATATGCTTTTTGGTATTTGTATACATTTATAAATTAATTTTATTGTACAATTTATTATTTATATGTTATTAAATTGAACTACGTCAATTTATAAAATTAAGATTGAACGTATTATTAGTTATTTTTATTATAAATGTTAAAATTTTTAATAATGGTACGGCAACGAACCAAACCGAATCCGAACGGGTCCATAATTATATCTGGACCCGACGTTTCCTTCTACTGAATACTCGAAAAATTTTGGTTCGATTCAGTTCTCTTTAGACCCGAATCGAATCGGATCATATAGAGCCCCAATTAGAATGTCAATATAATATCTTTATAATTATTTTAGAAGTATTGTGCCATTTAAGTTAGACCTAAAAAAAAATTTCCTCCTAAAAAATCTTTAAATTAATAAAAAATATACGCATCGATGTTTAATTTATGTTAAATATTAATAACACGATACATTAATTAATTTTTTGACCTACCATGATTTGTTCACCAATTAATTGATTTGCAATGTCGCTGGTGCTTAACTAAATTAAACCGAAGTACTTATTAGATTTATTAGATCAAATGTGACCATTTGACAAAACAATTGATA